>JACDJE010000596.1:183591-294738 GCA_016647715.1 Pavo muticus | reverse complement strand
AAAATACCTTCAGTCTGTAGCAGACAACAGAAGAAACTCAAAATTACCTTTTTTTATTGAAGGAGCTATTTATAATAATGTAAACCAGACATATTTTAGCAAAATTCAATACTCTTACTCACAGAGCTGAAACTGACTAATGGACCAAATGCTGTGAAACTCAGCTGGAAATCCTTATTTTCATAGTCTGCTACAAATTTGATGGATTAGGAAGTTATGGTTGACCTTTTAAAAAGATTTTTTTTTTTAAAGGTGTGGATTTTCTGGTCCCACTGAAATCCTTTTTTATCTGGTAGAGAGAAGCCATACAAATGGTTTCTGTTCAAAAGTATAAATACATCTGTTTTTCTGTTTTGTATCTTTATTAGCACTCTTCAGTTATCAAACTGAGTTTGGATGCGAGTGCTAGAATGATGGAAGTTAAGTAGTGTCAAATGGGAAGCATAAAAAAATACCTCCTGGTTTAAGGATGCCTAAAGGTGGAAGAAATATAAGCTTAACTAGATGAAACAGGAATACAACTGTATTACCCACAGAAAGGTCATCATTCATTTCTGAATGGTGCCCTACCGGAGGAAAAAATGGCATTTAAACAACAGGTTCTTCAGAGGTTTTTCACTAACATAAACTTTGTATCACTCATAAATTTATTATTTTTAAATATTTCTCATTTGTCATTAGCAAGTATATACATTTGGAAGGAAATAGCACACACAACATGATAAAAGAACCTTAATGAAAGCAAATTGGTGACAATCCTTGAAAGGAATTTGTAATTCAGTTTTGGCTGGGTTTTTGTATGTGTGTGCATTTTTTTAATTATTACTTCTATATTCATTTAATAAGTGAACATCGGTTTGTGATAAGAAAGCTCTATCTTGGAGAGCTATTTGGAAAAGGCTTTCCATTAGTTATCACACCCTGCATGGTGGAAGTAATGATAAAATACAATAAATACAATAAAATACAATAAATTTCAAAGTTCTTCAAATCAGCAGTCCAAATAATAAGATCCTATAGAAATATATAAGTAGTGATCAAACAACAAAAAGAAGAGAGTGGATTATAAAGTTTTATTTTTAGCCATGACAAATTGATAAATTCAATGGAAATTAATTACATTTTATAAGTAATCCAGAGCATACTACAGATACTGAGATATATAATAATTGGATAACATAATTTAGTTGAAATAGACTGAAACTTTCCACTCCAAAAGACAGGACTTTCAATACAATTTTGACTTGTCTTACAGATTCTGTCCTGGAATACAGTGAGCAATTACAGCACTGTTAGATATGTATTTCATGAAAATAAAAATACAGTCATATTTCTTTACAAATATAAAGACTTCATCTACTGTTTTATTTTATTGTGAAATTTCATCTGAAAGATAATTCATTTAAAGATATTAGTCTTTATGGCCTGAAACCTGCAACATGCCAGTGGAAAAATACTTCATATCTGTGTATCTCTAAGGAGAACTTCTTGAGAACAGCATGATTGGATGAGATCTCATCCATTGTCCTCTCAACAGCAGTGGTCATCAGCAGCTATGTATGACAGAGGAAGAATAGGATAAAAATATATCTTATCTATAGTAGACCCCCAGTATCCATCTGTTTTCATTTCAGGGACTTAAACTGTCCTTGGAGTTCGTGAGGCTGTATATATTTAGTTCTATAAAAGAATCCATGCATTCAATGATACTGCATTCTTTTGCAGGTAGGAAGGATGATGTCTTTTGATAACTGTAATCATTTACAGTTTCAGTGTACTCTGAAATACAATACTCATACTGTTAAATATGTGAATTTAACTGTCAGAGTCTACCATTGAGAGAGTCACTAAACCCATGTCTTGCTGTTGCCAAAATATGTTATCTAAATCAATGCAGGAAGATTATAAATATTCCAACTGAACACAAAACACCTTCTAGAACATATTTACAGCAAAATGAAGATTAGAAGAAAAGACTGGGATATATACACATGATGTCTCAGAAAACATTTGTTTCTGCAATGGAATAGAATACCTCAGTAAGAAAACTGTAGAAGTTAACAACCAAAACAAAAAGCTTTACTTGGAAAATGTTCCTTACACATGTTCTAGTATAAATTGGCTGACAAACAGCCATGATCAGGTTGTGAGCTTATGGGTTAAAATCAAGGATCAGTCCAGTGAAGGACATCTGGGTTACGGATGCCCCGTCCCTGGAGGCATTTAAGGCCAGGCTGGATGTAGCTCTGGGCAGACTGGTCTAGTGGTTGGCGACTCTGCCCATGGCAGGGAGGTTGAAACTAGATGATTTTTAGGGTCCTTTTCAACCCAGGCCATTCTATGATTCTATGAAATTAATGATGCTATAAAAGAACAGTTTTAACAGGATTGCAGATGCTTTAGCTCACCCCTGTAGGACATGACTGTAAAATTTGTTTCTGACCAACATCAAGAATCCTTACAGGGACCTTGAAAAAGTGATACATATTGCCCAATTTTGTGCCAACATTTTGTATGCCAATTCAGTGAAGTAGTGCAAGTGGTTTCTAAATAGGTACAGTCCACCAGTCCACAGAGTCTCGTCATCCTGTCCTGGCAAATGTGTAATTTTTTTGCTTTGACAAATCATCTTTTGATACAAAGCATTAACATATTTGACTGAAAGAAATGCTGTGTGGAATTTTTCAGAGTTGTCAGAATTACAGGTGTACGCTAGATCAAGCTGGTTCTGTCAGTTAGGAGTGTCATACCAGTATTTCCCAACCATGTATAACATGTATTCACAAATATCCGTAATAGATAGTATGATTTAATCAAAGATTAGACACTTTCTACAGGCTTTCTAAGTTATAAAGTGTATACTTACAGAATTTTTCTTAAGAACTTAAGTATTCTTCATACTTATCAATCTTCCATAAAGGAGGCCAAGAGAAACAAAAAGTAATGTTTTGATATACCAGCCAGAGAACATGTGAGAGTTAAAGCAGGAAGTGTCTGGCAGCAAACTATTTATAGCTCTGAAGCCAATATGTAGTATAAGCTGCATAATTCCTAGGCAACATATGTGTTCTTTAACTTCCTCATTTTTATCATCTGAAGCACGGATTCTTTATAGATACAACATACTTCCTTTTCAGTCATTTAGATTTTTAAATAAATAACCCTGTGCATTAATGAGTGATGATCCGTGTGAAAGATTGATTATTGTCAAATGTATAAAACCAAATACAGCACCTGTGGTACTACATACTGCTTATAATTTTTCAAAACCAATTCAAGAGATGACATTGTATGACGACAACATAAAGTTTTAGGTATTGCATTACATAGTAGCAGGAATCAGCAGTAACAGAGAACTCTGAGATACTAAGTTATTTATTGATATGTCAGAAGGAAATCCCTGGAATAAAAGTACAGGTTTTCCAAATCTAAATCACTGTATGTTTCAAGCATGATGTCCTAATAAGTGTTCAGTGCCTGGCAACTGAGGAAAGAATGAGAACAGTCTGCACTGAGGAATGATTTTACTGGAAGGAGATGGATCTCTTTGTCAGATACAGGTGTCTCACTCCAATTATCAGAGTGAGAAGGGAGAATCTTTGACATACCCAGAGTGAGACTGAGAGACAAGCAAAGTCAAAAGTTGCCTGACCAGTTTATTAACAATTAAAGTGACGGGGAAGGGAAAGGCCGGTGATTATCACAAATTAGGGCAATGGGAAAGGGAAGGCAGGTGATAGGAAAGATAGAAAATCAGCAAGAATTATGTAAAGTGGGGACAGTCACCACCAAGGATCCAGCGGTGTCCTGTTGTTTGCCATTCAGGCCATCCAAGACCTATGCAGGAGTAAGGGTGCAGGGGGAGGGGGTGGCAGAACGGCTGTCTTAGGCAGCAAGCAGGTAAACAGTAGGCAACCAACAGCGGGTCCAGGGGAAACAGACACATCTCAGGTAGCAGGCCCAGGAGAATCAGGCAGCAGGCACGTATCACACCACAGGGTGTTCAATATCGGCCACAGCTCTCCTTGGTTATTGGTGCCTTTTTTTATCCTCTTCCTCTGCCAGCGTGGCATTCCTGGGCACTAAGTCTATTTTTAAAAAAGGCATAATTTATCCCTGGTTATCAAAAAAATTAAGTGATTTTCTCACAGGTTTTTGAAGTTATTTCTTTCAAATAACAAGTCAAGCTATTGTAGTTATTTAGCATCAGTGTCAATGATAATGATTTGTAAAAATTGGGTTGCATGTACCAGGTTCATAAATGTATTTTATTGTAATGTGTATTTTATGTGTAGATTTGATGTACATTGAAAGGGAAAATAGGCACTGCAGAACTGACATGAAAGAACCATCTTGCTGAGCCAGGGCATACTTGTCCTTGTCTTGAGCTAACCAGCTAGCAGATGCTGATGACAAGAACGATCTTAAATTCTGGGTTACTCAGATTTCAGCAATTTCAAATGATGAGTATGCCGATGATGGCTTAATAAACAGAGTCTTTTCATGTTTAATTGTCCTGATATTATAATAATAATATTGACAACTATAAACTCAGTTACTCTTAATGTGTTTGTCGTAAAACACTTACATAGGTGCTCTTAATTTATTAGCTTGACCTTAATTCTGAAGGGCAACCCAGAAGCTCCTAGTGTAAAAACTTGACTTGGAATAGAAGGCAGGCTGGGAGCATGATTCCTGAACATGAAGCTTGGTTTTCCAGAATTTCCTTCTTGCTACTTGACAATATTTGTTGGATAAACACAACATTGACCAGGTGTAGGGGTTATATGTGAGTAACAGAGACTTATTATGTTAAAAGGAAAAACGCTTTTTGTGGATCTTCTTTCTGTAAAACATAGAATTTATTCACACAGACAACTTTGCTGTCTTTGGTCTTTCAGTTTATATGTAGATTACAAAGGCAGAGAGTGAATTAATTTCTGAAGTGTCTGATATAGTTGAAAGATTTCTGCTTTACTGTCAGTGATAGAGCTGTTTCCTCAGCATGGAAGTGTTTAAGAATTCCTGATATACAAGCATGCTCACTAATAACAACTTGAAACATTGAAAAACTTGCCTATTTGCTACAGACCGCATGACTCTAACCTATGTTTTAATGTCACTGCAAATCATTTATTTAAAATCTTACATATTTTTATTTTACAGTGAAAGACTTAAAATTTCTGCTCTTATTCAAAAATCTGTTTTTCTGTTTGGAAAAGGAAAAAAGAAAAAGAAAAATATCTCTCAGTACACAACAATCACTTTGTGATACACCCTTAGATGTCATTTCAATATATTTCATCTATTCTATGCAAAAGTTCTGTATACCAACAGCTTTACAGAAACGCTGGTACACTGGATTTTTAAGCTATAGTTTTTCAAGAGGAGCCATATGATACCAAGAAGAGAATGACCATTCTCTGAAAAGAAAACAAACCTTAGTTTCATTTGTCCTGTATCCAGGACCTGATGCCTTTAAAGGATCATAAAAATGGCTATATAAATTCTAGAGTCAATGAGGGAAAGATAGCATGTCCTATCATTCTAATATACTTGTCTCTCAGTATGAGAGAGAGTATAAAAAATATTATTATTAAATTCTTAAAATTGCCTGGAAAGCCCACTTATGAATTTGTTGTTAGAGGGACCATTGCACATAGATATACATTGCTATACTATATATACAAACCACCTTGAAATAGGCCTGATTCCCAAATGTTTCTTAGTGAAAACTTGAACTCAATTGCTGCTGTCAGTGGTTTTGCTATATGTTCATGTTTTAAGAACAAAATTTGAGATGCTACTATTCTGAAGTCAGTTACAAAGACTCCTCACATCTTCATTTAGAATAAAAAATTTCTGTAAGGACAGCTACATGGTCCTTTTTCAATTTGTTCCTTTAACACAATTCCAAAACATTGTTCTTCTTCTTTTTTTTTTCTTTGTTTGTTTGTTTGTTTGTTTGTTTGTTTAATCTGCAGGTTCTTTTACAAAAGTGGAGAAAAAACACTGGTAACACTTTATAATTTCAAGATTAGATAAATCATTTGTTTCCTTCATTCCATAGGGAAGATACCTACATATTAGTTATGTAGTACTATGATGGATCTTGTGCAGTTCATAAACTCCATTTTCCAGGGCCGTGCTTTTTGAAGAAATGAGCAATAGGTGCTTACATTCAAACTTTACTTGGATTCTTGAAGTAAACAATTTGTTGAAGAGTTTTCTCTCATTTTCAAATTCAGAGCCACCTATGTATTGACAACTTTATATTTTAGACATATGAATGGCTGCTCCTGTTTTTTATTTAGTCTCAATTACTTGTATATTTGTGGCCAGAATTAAAGAGAAAGTGAAAGATCTCAGCTGTAGGCAATCTGCCCAGAAGGTTCTCACAACTTATGATCATCTCTGTACTCTTAAAAAACAGAGATTCTGATCATTTTAGTTCAGCCAGAGAATGGAATACTCAGAGCTGTCCCAACTCCATTAATCTTACTATTTCAGTTGTGGTGTGGTAATATGTAACAGTTACTGGCCTTAATGGTAAATATTTTGAAGTATTTTTGCCCACCTCCTAAAATACACATCAACAACTGAATAAAATCCGTGAAACTGTTTTTCAGCCATCAGTATCCCAGCAGGAGTTGGGTTTATTATTTATTTTATTCTGTATTCTTGAAAATTGAACTTTTCAAGAAATACTGATAGTTTTACTAAATGAGGCTTTTAGTATGGTGGTCAGTGATTGCTTCTAAACTGTTAGATACAAATAGGTACTTTGAAGACAATTATTTGACTGCCAAAATACAGTTTGAAAATTGATATTGTGTTCAAATTTCTGGAAAGTCCAAAACTAACTCCTGAGTTACATTTAGAAAGAGGAATTATTATCATAGTTCCAATTATGGTCAGTAAACATACTGCTAAACTATGCAATCAGAATCAATAACAAATGAAAGGAGGCGATTGTATGAATGATTGAATGCTGTGGGAAGTCTGATCACTCTGTTATTGTGATCCTTCCCTGTTCTGTAGAAACCTAGAGAAGCCAAGGCTCTCAATTACTCACCTTCTCTATTTCAGCCATATTTAATTTCATGTCTTCTGAATGAATTTTTCAACAAAGCCTTTTACATATTTATAAACGATGAGCTGTCTTATCTTTCGGTGATATAATGTAGATAATCTATTTTATGCTTTCATGCATTGGACTTTATATTCACCTAACAGGGGCACTTCTGACATATTTTCTGAGAATCAGTTTCTGCCTTATGTAAAAGCTTCTCTGGAGGATTTCTCAAATAGAGACAGGAGAAAGAAAATTGAAAACCTACTATTAGGATAAAAATAAAATCTACTGTTTTCACACAGAAAAAAAAAATATCAAATTAAGTACATGCCCAGGCAAAATAATATTTGAGTCTTTCTGTTTTGTCCAAAAATAGGACTTAGATTTCGTGAAAATAGAAGAGGCATAGAAGATAATTAGCTCAGAATAGACAGGATCAATAAATCATTAACGTTCTTAACTAAAGAAGCCTCAGACAGAGATAAATACATTTTAAAATTAAGAAGCAGCAGAAGAGGGGGCAAAAAAACACCTTGCTAAACAGGCCTAATTCTCCATGAAGAACATTTGGTAACAAATATAGACATACCTCAAAGGCATTTGAAAGCAAAACACTCAACTTCTGCTAAGAGACAGAAGAGAATGTTGTACATAGTTGAAACCTTTAGAGCACGAGAATAGTTAACACTGTTTATATATTATGAGGTTGTGGTTGATAATACAAGTTGCACTGAAACTAATGACTGCATGAGGTTAATAGTGAGCATTCAGAAAACAATGACTCTGCTTTGGTATGTTCCTGTTTCCTTTTGGTCTGCAGAAGATAGAACTGGATTGTTTCTAGCCTTCTAACTTATTATCCGGTAGGCCTTGTACAAATTCACACCAGAGGTTCACATAGCATACCGTAATTTTGTAATCTAAAATTACACTGTCATAGCTAATTAAATTTGCTTACCACATTCCAATATACAAGAACTCAAGATTCACAGTAGAAGGTTCCTTTTCCTTTTCCTACATAAGACTTAAAAGAATGCAACCAAAAGGTCAAACCTGTTTGACATCGTAGAATGTTCATCATTACATTACAGCACTCATCATACTTTCTCAAAATCTTAATGTTATTTCTTGGCATCTCATTAGACTCCTTTATCAGTACAGAAATTCTGCTTCAGTTCTGTTTGTCTTCACTACAATCCAGATTTTTTCCATCACTGCATGCCATTGCATTCCTGCTTTAGATCTTCCCTTCTGTATTAACTCTTCTTGTTCTTCACTTCTCAGCCTTGCTTCAGAAGTTTTTCACACAAAGGGTGGTGATGTACTGGAACAGGTTGCCCAAGGAGGCTGTGGATGCCCCATCCCTGGAGGCATTCAAGGCCAGGCTGGATGTGGCTCTGGGCAGCCTGGTCTAATGCTTGGCGACCCTGCACATAGCAGGGGGGTTGAAACTAGATGATCATTATGGTCCTTTTCAACCCAGGCCATTCTATGATTCTATGATTCTATGATCTTTCATCTAACTAATGCAATTCTTTCATTTAACTGCTTTCTGGGGATTAAGACCAGTCCATCAAGGCTGAAATCTGTAGACTTAGGTGGAAATGGAACCAGCTTCTGTAAGGTTTGGCTTAGCAATGGAACTATGATTGATATCTTTAAATTGGTGTTATCAGATTCTGTCAACATTTCTCTGGACTTACGTGTTTTGAATATATTGCTTTTCAGTGTTTATAGGTTTTTATTTTAAATCCACGTATTTTCATAGCAAAAAAACGAGCTGAAGTTCTTTTTATTCTCATTTAGTTTTCCCTGTATATACTGTTCATGAAATATTTCAAAAAAGGGAGGACAGCATATTATTATGTGCTTTCAAACAGACAAACAAAAAAAAAGTTCAAGAAAGAGATTTTAAAAATGTTTCTTTTCTTCCTAAAACTATGTTTTAATAGCATTATGTTTTCTCTGTTTCTTCTACTCAGCTCCCCTCTCAAAATGTATAGAATTGGTGAGTTGCAGCAACTGTATAAAGATATAGTAATAGTTTATTTTATTCTTCTAAATGAAATGCTCCAACCAATTTTTCCTGGTGTTCTTTTCCCCTTTCCCATATTACTTTTGTTTTCTTTTATTGCAGATAGTACAAGCCTGTAGGAAAAATTATTTATAGAAGTTAGAAGTAAAGAATGAAGTCTGTTAGAAGAATAAATACTGATGTTTTCAAAAGAAAATAGATGGTTTTAATATTTTGAAGGTGTGTACAAGTGATGCATTTTAGAGACAAAAAATCTTCCAACTTCTTTGAAAGTCACTTCCTTATAAAATACGTCAGATTATGTGACTATTAATTTATGGTCCATAGGCATTTCACACTGTGAGACAAAACCATCAAATAACATGATTGTCTTAGATGTATTTTAAGAGTTTGGGTGAACAAATAATGCCTTTCAGAGAAATTTCCCATCATCTGTAGCTCTTATTAATAGATGGAATTGAGATGTTTCTTTCAAAAAAACAGAGCAGCTGGAATAATCAAGTCATAGCTATGAGATTCTCTTTGTGGTTTCTCATATAGATATTAATATTTAAATGTTCTAGTAAAAAAAATTTTTGTTTGGCTCAGTGCACCAATATTATTTTTGCTATCCATTATCCTAATATTCAACCTTGTGCTTCAATTATCTGTTCTCCTGTCATCCATCTCCAGAAATCTTCCAAATTTTGGAAGTTACTTCTTTCATGAATCTCTGTGGTAAGGTACATCATGATATTGTCAGAAAATGTTCAAATATAATTACTATTTTAAATGTCAAGGAATACTTTGGGTAAATAATTTTTCGAACTTTTGAAGTGCTAAAATTATTAATTAACACTGAAGTCAGTAACATGCATTCTAATTTTATTTTTTAGTAAGAAACATGCCATAAATCAAAATTAAGATATGTTGTAGTTACTGGTAGACTTGTTTTCCAAGGTGCTACAGCATTTGGAGCAGTTTCATTACTTTTCTTCATTCATCTTTTTCTGATTTAAGGACTGTTTTATTAGATATCTTTATTGGAAGAAATACTAAATATTCCACATCTCAAGATTTCACTGACATAAAATAATAATACAAATTCTTCAGTTATAATAATGCAAGTTCTTCAGGTAAAGAATGAAATGATTTCCCATGGCATTGATATGAAGTTTGTTTTAAAACATGAAAGATCATCTTTGACTCCTGAAAAATGTTATTCAAATTTATTGTTAGATATTGCTGATTGTGATTGAAAGTCACTTCATTAAATTACAGTACAGAGAGATGAAAGACATCTTGCAGAAATGAAAATGGTTGCAAATTTAATTAAAACATTAAATTATTGTTGGAATAAATGTCATAATCATAAAATGTAATTGAAGAGAGTACATTAGCATGTACCCTAAGGTATCTTTTCTATTTCAAAATATATATTACATATTTGACATTTAAAGAGGAAATTGGTACCATTTTATCTGGATGGATGAACTACGATGGTTAAGAATTGTTATACATAGTACAGTTTAAGAACCCAATATTTCAAAATCATTCGCTCCTTGCTTAGGTGCAACATACTATTTTTGTCTCAATTTATTGAACATCGTGGGCCTGCATAGAGAGCAAGACATTGTATTGTTTATTTAGACATTATCTCTGTGGCAAAAGTGTAATGGGCAGGGAGGAACCTGATGGGGTTTAACAAGAGCAAGTGTAGAGTCTTGCACCTGGGGAGGAATAGCCACATGCATCTGTATAGGTTAGGGGATGACATGCTGCAAATGAGCTCTGCAGAGAGGGACCTGGGAGTCTTGGTAGACAACAGATTGGCCATGAGCCAGCAGTGCTCCCTTGCAGCCAAGAAGGCCAATGCTATCCTCGGGTGCATTAAAAAGAGCGTGGCCAGCAGGTCAAGGGAGGTTATCCTCCCCTTCTATTCTGCCCTAGTGAGGCCACATTTAGACTACTGTGTCCAGTTTTGGGCTCCCCAGTTCAAAAAAGACAGGGATCCAAAGGAGAGCCACAAAGATGATTAAGGGCCTGGAGCATCTTCCATATGAGGAAAGGCTGAGTAACCTGGGTCTGTTTAGCCCATGGAAAAGAAGACTGAGAGGGGATCTGATAAATGTTTATAAATATCTAAAGGGAAGTGGGAGGCAAATGGATGAGGCCAGGCTCTTCTTGGTGGTGTGTGGCAATAGGGCAAGGGGTAATGGCCTAAAACTTGAACATAGGAAGTTCTATACTAACACGCGAAAGAACTTCTTTATGATAAGGGTGACGAAGCACTGGAACAGGTTGCCAAGAAAGGCTGTGGAGATATTCAAGACCTGGCTGGAAGCCTACATGTGAAGCCTGTTGTAGGGTACCTGCTTTAGCACAGGGGTTGGACATGATGATCTCTTGAGGTCCCTTCCAACCCCTGCGATTCTGTGATAACTTATACCACTGACTTCAAAGAGTATTCTTGTCATACTTTTGTT
The DNA here is from genome assembly GCA_016647715.1 of Pavo muticus. Classification (NCBI taxonomy): domain Eukaryota; kingdom Metazoa; phylum Chordata; class Aves; order Galliformes; family Phasianidae; genus Pavo; species Pavo muticus. Next base: position 283,163 of record JACDJE010000596.1, on the reverse strand, counting down.
GAATTTAGGGGGGCATGTAGCATTTAGCACTGCATTTTCTCTCCCTTACAGCACATTAGGAAAGCGAAGAGTACTCAGTGATAGAAAATAGAAGCAGCATGTAGAACATACATTCATGAAACTACTGAAGCATACAGATAATGCTGCTACAGTATCTCTGTCAACTCACCCTCAGGATTTCTTTTTTTGAACAGAAATTACTTCAGAATTGAAGAATCCTTCCTTTTGAATATTCCTCCCAAATATTCAACAATATTCACTGAATTCAGTCAATGTGTTTTAAAATAGTCTATATCACTTTCACTTCCTATATTTACTAATCTATCTTTTTGAAAAAGGAATGTGCGTTGTCTGAAATGTCTCAGAGGGGAAAATCGGGGAATCATATTTGGAAAATATCAAGAAAGAATGTCTGGATAGCCAAAGTAGATTTCAGCAGAAGTTATGCTGATACATTACTGCTGCAGATTGAAATGCTTAATTTTATGGCTGTTGAATTAGTTTAACTGTCTCCAGGTTTAAGATGAGGAATTAGAAGTAGATACACAGAAGTAATTTCTTTGTTCAAGTAGAAAATATCAATAGGTTTCCAGAGAAAATTACTGAAGATTAATTTATTGCATTCAACATAATAAATATAATATTCAAGAAAATACATGTATCTGTGTGTAGACATGCATATATAGAGAGAAAGAATGAAAATTTTACTTAATAGAAGTACAGTACTGAAAATAATGTATTACATATGTATGTGTATATATATTGGTTTATTCAGTACAATAGGTGATTTTCTTTCACTAAAGCAAGTATCAGTTCATCAAAATGTCTCATGCATGCATGTCATATACACAAATGTACCTATGAGAGTATGAATATATACATGCAGGTTTTGAAAGTAATATGTGCTGCCTACTAAGGAAGGCAAGAATCAGAACAGCAGAAGGAAGGAGAACTCTTCTGAAAGCGTGCACTATCCTAGCTCAGTATGTCTTTTCATACACTGTAAGGATTACTGGTATGCTTGCTGAGTCTTCAAGGCACATTAAATCAAATCTTTTACTGTTGAGAAAGGACATGTCTTCTGTTGTTGTACAACTTTTTGCAATATAATCTTTAAGTTGGCTCTTTCTGGGCTGATGTTGAGGGCGAATCTACATAATTTATCCAGCTCAGAGCACTCAGCTGTTCAGGTATTGCATGCAGGTTTCTGGGCCATTGTTTATGTGGCATCTGTAGGGTTTCTGTAATATTTTCATTAAGAGTCCCTTGAACTTGAAACTTGGCTCTTATATCAGTGATTTTTTATGAATACCATCAAATAAGAAATTCTGGGGAGTGATGTACTTGAAAAAGTATTTTGATTTTTTTGGTTAGTATGTAAAAAAATTAATTTAAATGTTTTCTCTAATTCTATAGAGTTCTTGGCAGTGATTTAAAGAGCAGTTACAGAAATATGAGCTGCATATAGGGGACATAAATTTCATCAGTTCAGAATGTACCCTCACAGTAAATAGAAATTCCGGTTAAGATAAAACTCACATGGATTGCAGGAATATCTAGACTTTGGAAATTCTTTGCAGCTTATGAAATAATGTGATGTATTCCAACATTGTATCCTTAAGAACTGTATTTACAACTTGAAGTGATAACATATTACTACTAATAATCAAATGACAGTTAATTCTGTCACAGGCATGACAAGATATTTCTCTTATTCCACTCTCAGATTTGGTTTGTTTTTAGCTGAAGTATCTGAAGTTTGTAGATGGACTACTTATTTCTTTGATGAGAATTGGAGAAATTGTATTTGTGTTGGAAGTATCTGAGAAAAAGGGAAGTATAGTGAGGTTTTTTTACTCATATAAACTGGGTAAACATAATATTTATCAATACAACTACCAATACTTTAATTTCTATCCATAGTTGAGTGTAAGAAATTGCATTTTCATAAGATCCAAGAGAATTCTTCAAGCAAATTTCACCAAAATACTTTTGAATATTTTAGCTAGAAATGTGTGCTACTATGAATATAATCAATGCTACTGTAATTTTTATGGCACTAATCAAAAGTTATTAGGAAAGCCCAGTGGCATAACAGAAATTAGGTAGGGATTGAATTTGATAGAAATTTATCCATATGTATTAGCTTGGCCAGCAATATGTGTATTAAGTATCTCAAACACGGAACTCAAGCAAATATGTCAGATGTTTTGTAATTATTGTAGTGGGATGGCTTTTATTAAATTAAAATAAAGGTAAGAATCTCTTAAGCCCTCCTGAACAAACGTCAGCTTTTATTAATGACTCACATGGTCTCCAGATATTATTTCAATTGCCGTTTTCTTCTTCAGACAGATCTGTTTCCTTAAAACTATCAGAGGATCAGTAACAGACTTCTCACACTGCTTATTCTCATCTGTTAGTTTATGTCAACAGTACTTCCTGAAAACATGTTGCCAAGAGAATTAGTTGGCAAAGCCCTTTAAAAAAATCCCAAAGTTAAAGGCTGCTTCTCTTATAGGAGAACTACAATGTTTTATTTTTGTTTTTTTTTTTTCTTCTTTCAGCGAATATCAAGGGCTTTTTTACTTTCTCCTGCTCTATCTTCTCTTTTTTCTTCCACCTGTTTTCTTTTATCCAAATATATGTCTGTATTAGTAAAAATGTTTAATAAAATATCAAAGAAGATAAGTCAGAATTTCACAAAGATAGATACAAGGTAATGCTGACTGGAATATCCCTATAGACATCTTCTTCCACATTAGGATTTCCAGGAACCTTGGTCTACAAGTGAAATCCGGAATCCTTCTGTTTTCACAAATGTCTGTTGTCAGCAGTAACGCTCCATTTACTCACGAGAAAAATAAAATACCTGGCCATATATCCTACATACTTCTGTTCAGTTGTTCTTTTTGTCAGCACTCCTAGAATAGAGGGATAGTGAATATCTTATCTCTAAGAGACAAAAGGAAATAAGAATAATATAAAAAAGAAAAGAAGAAAAGGTCACTCCAACTGTCTCAAGTAACTGAGCTAGTAAAAAGAGAAAAATACAGCTGCAAAAGAACAATTGCCTGACATTGTGTAACTGAAATAGAGAAATAGAAGAGTAATTACACCTGACTAGTAGAATGCATGAACCATGGCTTGGGGCTTGGAATGAGTCTTGAGATTATGATGACAACTCAAATCTGTCTGATTTAGTGGGCAAAATTTTTAGTTCCCTAAATTTTTAGGGGGCTAAAATACCCATCTTGCTATTAGTTTTCCCACGTGTAAAGAGAACATTGAGCATATTTAGTGAATTAAGAAAGATAAAATCTTCCCTTTGTATGACCTAAAACCAACTCTATCATATAGTTTATCATGTATAGTTGTATATAGTATATAGTACTCATACAATACATACTTTATATGTATAGTATATTTTCATTTTATATACTGTATATATCCTAAATTATTTGTGTATACAAAATGTACACACACTATATAATATATATCATATAATATATACTATGTAATTTATATAATATATATAAAAGAAATTGTAAGCATTTAGTAGGACTGAACAAAATCAACCACATAAAAAGAAAGTTTTTGCTACCATTCTATTTGCAACTAAAAGTTTTTAGTCTTATCATTGCTTCATTTACAGTAATGAATAATCTGTCGACTTCCAGCCTTCCTTTGACTGTCACAGACATGATTTGAATTCTGATCTGTTGTCTGAATTCATCTACACATTTTGAAAGGCAATATGAAGCAATTAACGTAGCAGCTGTTGTATTATATTTGTGCAGTTGCATCCTCCAGTGCTCTGTTTTCTATAAGTAGCTGATGCTATCTTCTAAATGAACCATTCAAAGAAAAAAATGCATAAAAATAAAGCACCTTGTTAGATGTGCTTCTTGTTTTTTATGGTTTCAAAGGTAGTCATCATGAATCGTTTAATATATTTTTCCCTTTAAAACCTAAAATTACTAGATAAAATAGATTACATTTTTTGGTATCTGAAACATACAAAAATATATGTAGTAAGAAAATGAATATTTGAAACTTCTTTCAGTTAATGAAATTGTGAATTATACATGGTTTTCTGGTAAGTCATTTCTGACAACTCCTAAGAGTTCCATTCTCAGCCATGATCTTGTAGTGAAGAAAGAGTTGAAGGGAAAACTATACGTACATGAAATTAAAGAGGAATACAAAGCAGAAATGTTTAGATTACAAAAGACTGAAACTGCTTTAGGTAATCCACAGTAATTTCAGGGAATAGAAAAGCATCAGAGAGTTACATGTATTTGAAAAGCACTAAACTAAACTTGAATCTGAGACTGAAGCTGTGTCTAAATGTTAGTCTTTTGCTCAAACAAGCAGAAGAATTTCTATTTGATAGAAGTATTTTTTCCCCTTCACCTACCCAGAACCTTAAATCCGTTCTTTATTGTCATTTCAAATAAGGTAGAGGCATTCCAGAACAGACAGAATTCCAGAACAGACACAAAGTTCAGGAAAAAAAAAAAAAAAAAAAGCGTAGGTGTTGTTTGGTCATTTGTTTGCCAATTACTCACAAAATTTAACTGTAGTATATTGCTTAATGAAAAAAGGATTTCCATAGTTAAATCAATGAAAGTTACTTCTCTCTTATGTGCTGTTTGTTTTTCTGCCTTTTCTGTCATTTCTGAATCAAGCTGTATGTGAGCATGCTCATACACATCACAGTGGTCTCTTGGAAATAACTGAAACAAATTAACAAACTTGAAGTAGATTTAGAGATTAGATATTAGTAAGAAGAGAACCCAAAATTCCTATGACTCACTTCAATGGGGAAAAAAAAAAGGCTTAGAAAAAAAAAAATTCATTTAGAACACTTGAAGCACGATAGACTGAATCTGTTTAATTTTGATCCTAATGATAGTTTGTTCTTCTTCTAAAAAAATACACAATATCAGAGTTTTCTGTTTTGAATTAGTGGCATAGTTCTCTTCTATTTCATGTTAGGTAAAAGGATCACATCAGTTGCCAAATCTAGATGTTTATTATGTCACTTGGCCAATTTATTGAATTTGAAATGTATATTGTACTTACGAAAAACAAAACTTGACAAACTTTTGTCTTGTGAGTCTGAGGCACAGAAGTAGTGTCAGGTCCTTTGCTTAATTATGGAACCTAAAAAGCAGTTAAAAACAAAATTATAAAGAAAGCTAAGAGATACCAAGTCTGGTGAAGCAGAAAGACAGCTGAATTTTTACATTGTCCTTAAGTGCTTCATAAATGTGCTGCGAACTGAAATGAAAGCTAAAATTTCAAATGAGTGAATGAAAACAGATAAGAAAAATGATGTTGATAGCCCATAGGAAAAATGAGACGGTGCTTTTGCTTTGGTGTCGATTCCATTTTGCCAGGTTGAATTTTAGGAAAACCGTCCAAGATTGCAGTGAAACATTTAATATAAGAAAGAGTTCTGAATGCTATCAAAGAACAAGTCAGAATACCTTGAAGATCAATGTCATTATCTCAAAATTTACAGTGATTAAATTTTTTCCAAGCTTTATATTTTTGCTTTTCATCAGTGTTTTTTTTCCATTCTAACTCATCGTTCATTTTCAGCCTGCCATTAAAATTTTTATTAAATGAAAGCTATGTGGCTATGTAATGAGAATGTGTCTAATAAAAATGCTTTCAATTACCTTTTTAAACTGCAAAATACCAAATTACTGCTGTGTGAAGATACTCCGTTGAAAACTCTAAGATTAGGAGAGAGGTCATTATGTTTCCCTACTACATTACTTTGTAATATAAAAGCATAGTGTCACTTCACACATGATTCATTGGTAGTGTTACAGTGAACCAAACTAATTTTTCACTTCTAGAGCTCTGCAGTCGATGAACTTGTTCATACAAAGCAAGACATGATGTAAACATTTATTTCTTTATTTCAATTGCTACTAGAACTTCTAGACCATTAAAACAAATATAATTCAAAATATTTGATCTACTTTTTATTGTCTGTATATTATTTAATTCTCATATTTCCCCTTATTTTGTTTATATACCTAAGCGTTGATTTATTTCATTTTTTGGTTCTCATTCACTAGCAAACATTGGATTGATGGAGAACTTATTGAGTTGCAAGAATTTAGCTCATTATTTTATAATTCCCATCAGACCTTTTGAAAAATGTGTGTTCAAATGTAGTTAAGTTCCATTTGCAAATGATGTTTAGATACTCAGAAAGCAACAGGGAAAAAGTGCTAAATCATTTAATCATTTTTAGAAACAGTAACCTAATCTCTCTTCCTTATTTATGATCTCTGTTTTTCCTAACAGTGGTGATTACAGATTTTTTGAGGTGTACACGTCTAGCACAAATCACAGTGACACAGATACTGAAGCCTAGGACTACCACTACTGTAGGACCTAGGTCCTTCAATATTAGGATGAAAAACTTCCAGGTAGTTTTTGATTATTTCTAAAGCCTATCATAGCATCTTTTTAAATCTTTCCAAACAGATTGTACATATTGAATTTGTATTGAATTTGGGATTGTATTGTATTGAATGTATACTGTTGTAATACTGTGGTTTGGATGGAACCATGCATAAACTGCATGTGCTGCATTATCATATTCCTTGTCAGTGTAAAAAGTAATTAGTCTTTTTTCAGGACAAAATCAATAATTTTCCATTAACAAGCTGCAGACAGAAATCTAATCTGATGAATTTTTCTTGTCTGAATCTCAGAAGTAACTGATTAAGACATTGTGTTATGCACAGCAAAGAGACATACATGCACACTGTAGCATGATCCTGAGCGTAAGTCAAGAGTATTCTGCGTTTTGTTTGTTTTCTGAAAAGATACCTGCAGTACTACACAGAAAATCTCTCTTATTTGATTCCTAGCAAGGTTACAAAAATTGAATTATATGTATGTTCTTACAAATACAGTTTTATCAGAAAACTCCAAACTCAATACCTTTTAATTCAACATAAATTTCATCTACGTAACTACTGAATACAACATGCCTATTAATAAAATTGTTCAGGGCAACACAATGGAGCAGCCACATTTTCTAGATGTTGTCAAAACAACATAAAAGTTATTTTTACTTTTATTTAATTTTACTTTACTACTTTTATGTAGACTAATGTGTGAGAGTACAGTGAGTGTATCTCAGCCAATAATTTGAGGGTCTGGGGTAGCTATTTTTAGGTCCTAAATTCCCTTACTTTTATAGTTCAGTCATGTTTTGGGCACTACAATTTACCACTGGTATGCTTCAAGTTATTTCCTTCCCCACAGAATCAAGGTGGAAGCCCTGTCCTTCAACACCAGCTGGAGTTACCCAATTACAGGGTGGCTATTAGTCTTTCAACAGTTTGTTTCATGGACATGAATGGAGTCCTGTCAATACTGAAAGGCTTGCATGGACTACTACTTCTAGATGGTCAGTAATCGTTTAGGACCATCAAGCAAGTGAATTTCATTTACAGTAAACATGCATTGTGTTTATGATTTCAAAATGGAGCACCAAACCAAACTTCAGTCTTATACCTCTTTGCACTGCACCACTCATTAAAGTGCATTCAACAAAAAAGGTCCAGGAAACTTCATTTTTATGTGAATCCAGACCCCTTCAGAGTAGGCAGGTCATTTAAAGGGTGCTGTACTTTCAGTCTAGGTTTAAAGTAGATATGATGTACTATGATACACTTTCAGCTGAACAGACACTGAGCAGCAGAGCCCAACTACACAAGTATCCCACAGATAGAGGGAATTTCACCTTTCATACCTTTCAAGTATTAGCTTAATATAATTTTCAAAAGCATATTTTACTTCTTACACTTTTTTTTGTGGTAGCACAGAACACTATATTCCTGCTGACAGATGGAGTAGATGGTTTACCAGAATTAAATTAACTTTTAAGGTTAAATCTGTTTCTTTCTATGTTTTGCATCTAGCATGTTCTTTTAATTCTGAATTTAAAGGGATATTAAATGGAATGATTTTGGATATGTTTTTTGTTGCTTTTTGGGGGAGCAAAGCAGAAAGTCTGCTACTTGTTATGGAAGGTAAAATATTTTGAACAAATATTTTTCTGAGTTCCTAATTATTTTCCTATTCTTTTTAAATGATTATAGAAACACTTTGTTCTTGTCCAGAGGAGGGCCACAAAGATGATCAGAGGGCTGTAGCACCTCCCCTACGAGGACAGGCTGAGAGAGCTGGGGCTTTTCAGGCTGGGGAAGAGAAGGCTCTGAGGACACCTTATAGTGGCCTTCCAGTTCCTGAAGGGGGCCTACAGGAAAGCTGGTGAGGGACTTTTTATAAGGGCAGGTAGTGACAGAGGAGGAGAAATGGTTTTAAACTGGAAGAGGTTGGATTTAGACTAGATATTAGAAATGAATTCTTTACTGTGAGGGTGGTGAGACACTGGAACAGGTTGCCCAGTGAGGTTCTTAATGCCCCCTCTCTGGAAGCATTCAAGGCCAGGCTGGATGGGGCTTTGAGCAACCTGGTCTAGAGGGAGGTGTCCCTGCCTATAGCAGGGGGGTTGGAACTAGATGATCTCTAAGGTCCTTTCCAACTCAAATTATTCTATGACTCTGTGACAACTATGCCTTCCTTGTCTTGAAGACTTCTCTATCTTAAAAGATTGCAAAACAGTTTCTGGATTCAAGACTCTCCTCTACACAGGAGAAGAAAATTTCTTACGAAGAAATTCAATCACACAGCACTTTCCAGTCTGGAATTCTGACTGTGTAATCAGTTTTTTTAATTGAAATCTTCATGGTATTCTGTAAACAATAGATAAGCAATGTGATCCCTAGCATTAAGAAAATGACTTATTGCAGTGTTATATGTGCAAGAACACATAATTTTTTTAATAGGCTGCTATAGTCAGACTTTTTCATACATTCATATCTATTACAGACCTCCTAAGACTAGAACATACAGTTATAAATGGTCCTTTGCACTAGGAACAGTATGAATTTCTTCCGGGCTGTGTAGGGCAAAGAAGTATGGTAGCAGAGGCTCTTATAACTGGACTGCAAGCATGCCTTAAAAATAATGTTGTTATAGTATTTACCAAAGACTAAATTAACAGTCTTTATCAATTAAATCTTATCAATTTAATGATTCGCTCAGTAATTGTCAAATGTGCAGGAGCTAGAAAGAAGGAAAGAGAAAATAAAGATTGGATTTTACCTATGTAATTGCAAACTTTGGAAAAAATGGATAATCTTATTATTCTGTATATGGATATTTGAAGGGAAAGGTTTCAAAGAAGACAGCCAAACCCTCTTCAGTTGTGCCCAGTGCCAGGACAAGAGGCAATGGACACAAACCAGCACACGCAAGGTTCCCTCTAAAAACCAGAAATCACTTCTGTGCTGTGTGCATACTAGAGCACTGACATGGGCTACCCAAAGAGGCTGTAGGGTCTCCTCCTTGGAGATCTTCATGGGCCTGGGTATCTTGCTCTTGGTAACCCTGATGGAGAAGGGAGTTGGAGAAGATGTCATCTGGAGTATACTCTGTCATCTTAGTGTACAGAAGACACTCTCCTATAGTTGAAATTTTTCTGGGATAGTAGAATATGGCACATCCAATAGCTCTGTGCCTGATAGAGCAGAGAACAGATTACATCATGTTAGCATTACCCTTCTGATTTACATCAATGTCAACATTATAAGCAACCTGGCTCTGAATTGTTCTGAAAGCAGAGGGATTTTATTCCTTTATTTTTCACCTGTAATATGCTGTTAAACTGAATAGAGAAACCATTTTCCCCATGAAATACATATTGTCATATTTCTATATTTGTCATCAGAAAAACAAACAAAAAAAGACCTGAAAAACACTTATTCTGTTGAAAACAAATTGAAAAACTGAAAATACATATGGCAAATACGCAATAATTATCTTCGAATAGTGGACAGAAAAGCACCACAGAAAGGACTGGAAGGCCTAAGATAAGGAGAAGTGATAAGGAAGACACAAACATACACAAAAATCTTTTTTAAAAGGAAAAGCAGTGTGAATTTACTGTGGAGTTTACTTTTCATCAAGCTTGTCACCACTTATGGGGTTGCATATTTACTATCTTTTAGAACCCCCTGGAATTCCATGTCTAGTGTAGCTTTTTAAATTAGGGAACGAAAGAGAATTCTTTTGAGAATAAAATATAGTCATTTATATGAATTCAGACTTAGGATATATCAATATATAAGAGAAAATAAAATGAGAGTTAGCAACACAGGAGATATTACAGACTTAGATGGACAACAGTTTTACTGCATATAAAAAGTTCTGTATGCTTTAAATATGCAAGTGTCTGCCAGTAATCAAAATAGAAATGCTGCAATAACCCATTAGAATGAGATTTTAAATCAAAAACAGCTAATAATGGAAATTTTGTTAGCTACTGTGCCAAAGCAGTAAGGAAATAATACGTTTGCAAAGATACTTACAGTTATATGTACAAACCAAGTAAAAATGTGCATGATTGCTCTGACCTTCAACTCATTACTTTAGTAATTACCTTCATATTTCTCAATGCAAAATAATGATGTTTTAATTATATTTATGTAAAAATGCACCCAAAGTTTGGGTAAACACTCTTAAATAAGATAGAAATCCAATAAAAACCAGATTTCTTACGAAAAACACTGGCAAAACATGTTGTTGTATTTTTCAGTTGTTCTGATGTAATACCATGCCACCTAACCTAAGTTTGAAATGATACTTGGTTGTAATGTTTTACGTAGAGCTATGGTTTGTCTGACCACTACATGCAGGAGACAACAGAAACCTTGTAACATGGCATTACCCTTGCAAAAAAATATTTGTATCTTTCATAACTTGCCATTTATTATTTGATAGAAGCTGTAGTTCAGTTCAATGAGAGAAACAATCCTTAAGACCCCTATGTCTGTGCCCAAGAGCTGTGTGTGCGTGTGCGTGTGTGTGTGTGTATGTGTGTGCAGGCGCCTCGTGGATCAAAACTAGAATTTCTGAAGGATCGTATGCGGGTTTTGTGAAGCTTTTTCTTAAATGACCCTGAGTTTGAAATGTCAACACTGTCCCATCCTGTTATGATGTATGTTGCATATTGAAGCAATTCTAGCAAGTGAGTGAGTACACAGCAGCATTAAGACAGGACATCACTGTAATCTCACTGCTTACAAGCAGAGAACTCTACAACATGTGAGAAGATGAAGGTATGATACAAAATTTCAGACATAATATATTTCATTTTATGATGGTGTCCCAGTATAGCTTTCATCTCACCTTGTCTCTGGAGTTCTGGAGGTTAATAGTACTCCTGCTGCTTCTAAACCACAAATTTAAGTTCTGCTACTATAATTGGAACAAAAGCAGCAACTGTTACTAGTAGTACTGCTAGTACAAGGTAACTGTTACATTGTTTACTAGGTAAGCTTGGAGTTACTAGGTAACTTATTTCATAGTTTAATTGCAGAGTTTCTGTTCTCTATTTATAATACAGCTTAATAGTACAGTGCAGGCATTTGGGACAACTGTGCAGCTAAATCCAAGTGCACCTGTTTTTTCAAGGCTGACAGTTCCCGATCAAGCTTTTAACACAAAAATGTAAAAGTATCCTATTTATAATCAATTACTGAGAATCCCGGTTTTTATCATTCTTCTTCTGTGATCTGATTAGTGGGCAGAATATAAATTAAACCAATTTATTTGACTTAAAAATCCTGTCATTTTTTGATGAGGCGCTATGAGGTCTGCAGGCCCAGGCAGTAAATGAAGTTGTGCCTGCATTTTCTCAGCTGCATACCACTGAATGTCCTCTGATTGATGGGAAATAGCCTTTCCTTAATTCAGTGAGATTTGGGCATAGTCTAGGATGACAGTGAATGTCACATGGATGCCAAGGCCTGCTGCAAATCCCCCACATGTGCTGATGCTTTGTGGGAAGGTGCATGCTGCCCAGCTGGGAAAGCCTGGTGAGGAGATACTTGTCATCAGTTTTCTTTCCTGGCTCCTTAGCTGGAAGCCGTCCAGCTGGTTTTTCAGAGGCTTTGAATGAAATATGCCCAAAATCACAGAAAGGTTTTGTTTCTGAGGGAACTGACTCACTGAAGAAATAATGCGCACCAAAAGGGGAACAGGGACAGAGGTCATTTGACAGCCAAGACATGCTCTGAAGCAAAGTGCTTGCAATTTGCCAGCTTTGTTCAGCATCTGGGTTCCAACTGCCTTGTGTTACCAACTGAAAGCCACTTTTCATAGTAAATCTTCTCAAACATACATGACACTGAATGCTTATGGCTACCCTAATAATTAAAATACTGTACAGTGTGAAATAAACATTTAGGGTGATTTGCATTGTTTTTTTGGACTTGATAGTTTCCTTTCTGATATTAGTGCTCACTTTCAGTAGCCATTGTGTTTGCCTTTCAGTGTGGAGCCTCTGTTTTCTTCAGTAAATGTCCAGTAGGTCTTTTGAGACAAAATTGCAGTCACGCATTCTCAACACAGACATGCATGGTGTCTTTTTGTAGTAGAGCTGGCATCTTCTGGAACACCAAATAGTATTTTTCTTTGGCCTTATCCAAGTCTTTGTATTTCTGCAGAACCTCCTTGACTCTAACATCCACTTCTACTCAGTGCAAGTAATCTTGTTTTCAGTTTTCAGTTAAATAGAATGTCAGTAGCTGTCAACCCATGCTTCACCAGTACCATCTCATAATTTTCAGAGCTAAATACAGATTGGTGATTCATTGCACTGCCGCCTTTGCAGGCAATTTATTATTTTGATGCCATATTCTACCAGCCTATAGGGAAAGAGAAACAACAGGTCCTATGTGTAAATCCATATTTCACAGCAAACTGCCTCTTAAACAGTGGCCAACAGATTACTAATGTCTGATATGTCTACTGATAACAGATGTAATGTACATGATCATCTATTTCACTGTATTTTCTTTTTCAAAGGCAAAGGAATTAGAGTAGGAGTTTGAAGCACATAGGTATACATTCCTCTTAACTGTAAACAAATACCTGTGTAAGGCATTCGGCCTTCTTATATTAGCAGTCTGGCTTGTCTTTATGAATTTGGCCTTCATTTTCGGCAAATGCAGTAAGCCTTGACAGCTCCCTCTGTATTCCTGGCCACCTGACCTCTCGGTACAAATTATCTCCAGCGCTCCTCTTCAGTTTTTTCAACTCTCAGATACCTTCTTCTTACCATTATAATGTTTTCAAGCCATCTAGAAATCATTGTCCTTTAAGAAGAATCCCTGCTTCCCTCTGGAGGATGTGACTGCTTCATATGGATTGATTGCACAGTCTGGAAAATTGCTCTCCTGGCCTCACTGTGCTAATAATCCGTATTACTTTCTGCAGGATACCATCCTGGAAGTACAGCTCCAGCAGCCATTGTCCATCTTTCAGATAAGACCAGATAAGAATTTTAAAATAGGCTGATTTTCTCACTCTGAACTTGCCCTCGCATAGCACTGCCAAATGCCTATGTGAAGTCTCTGTGAAATCCTTAAATCTCTTCCAGGATTCTATTCATTTTGGAAATTATGATTGCAATTGGAAAACAAAACCAAGATGATGGTAACTATAAAAGTCACTCTCCCTTTTGAGGTGGTGTTTGCCAGGCACCATTTGGCAGTGGCAGCAGGTGGAAATCTCAGAAGGAAAGATGTTAGACTTTGTACATCAAGCCAAGTCATGATTCTCAGTTTAGGTGTATTAAAATTCATTTGTTATAATAGTCATGATATTAATGCCAGTGGTCTCTACTTTTGATCATACTGTTGTGACAGAAGTGTACTGATTTCTTCCTGGAAGGCAACTAAGAGTATTTTAAATCTGACCAAGTGGGATCCAATATTTCAGCTTTTTGGAATTAGCATCACATCTTCAAAGGATATATTTTCTAAAGCTTTGGGCAAAAAAATTAAAAAAATAAAAAGGGCAAAACTGCTCTACAAATTTGTCTTTCGTAAAGTCTTTACATCGCTTATGCAGAGAAGTGGGCATTCTAGTTGTATTGTTAAACATCAGTAAAATATGCTTATACTTTTATCATCTTTAAAATTACAAGTATAACTACTGCTGAAAGTTTTTATGTTATTTTATTTTTCTCAGTCCAAAATATGACTAATACAGACAGTAAAATTCTCTGTGGCAATATTCCAAGGCAGGCAGGATTCTGAATTAATCCAAACACATATTAAAAGAGACTTTGAGGTAGCCTGAAGTTTTAGTGAAAATTAACTTTGAACAACAAACTTATTTAAAGTAGGAAATATTCATAGTAAGAAGGTGGTACATGAAAAATTTCCATGTGGAAATGGAACATAAATTTACAAACAAGTCTCCAACTTCTACCTTTTAAACTTGCAGAGAGAATGTGCATAAATATTATTCTGCTAATTGTCAGAATTCTTCTAATGATGGAAAAGTATTTATTTTGTCTTAGTTATTTCTTTTTTGATCGTATTTGTAAATATGTTGCATCTGCGTTTGTATCCACAGCTTTACATTTACTTATGTAAGTCTGTAACAATTCTCCTGTTACAGGACAATGCAAAAGTTTTCTTTTACTTTTTTGGCTTTGTGGAATTTGTATATAAGCAGCAATTGACAGGTAAACTCAGTGGATATGTTTTTAGCTAACATAAGGAAAATGGGAATGGAGTAAAGCTCCTGTTGTAAAGCAGTTAAGTGATTTTACTGAATCTTTTTGAACAGTCACAGTTTCATAATAGAATTTGGTCTAGAAGTCAATGTGACCATTGGAAGAGCACACCGTTTTTTCTTCCAAGGGATACTACAGGAAATGTATAATGGAAAGTGCAGCTTATCTAGTTTCACATTCCCTCAGGTGCTGCAATGCTCTCTATTGTTTGCAAATGTTTGATTTCACTGCTGAAAATCAGCAGTGCTTCCTTTGCGACCTGAGCCACTGTATATAGCAAAGCTATAACAGACGGTGTTATTACAGGAAAGAATCAGAAACTGTGTAACTTGGGAATCTTTGTGTTTGTACTTCTCTGAAGAGTACTGTAGTTAAAATTTTAAAATAGTACTTAATAATGAGCTACCTATTAAGAGGCCTATTCTATTTGATCATCATGTAAATCACCAACATCTCAGCATCTTATGTGCTTTCTTTGTAGCAAATACATCATGGAAGAAAGGGATAAGACAGCTTGCTTCAGCTTTGTTGAGAGGTTAAAAGCTTTCTTGTCAAAGGTGGGCAAAATTATAGGTACACAACTAAACTTTGGCAGCTAAGCTCTGGACTTGCATTTAGTTCTGAAGTCTGCTCTTTTTATTTCAGACTTGAAGAAAAACTTGTCTGATTTCTTTAACTGTATTATCTGGCCTAGTGGAAGCTCCCTCCATCTACATGCTTTGTCTTTCCTTCATCCTACAGGCCAGAATATCAGCAGGGAAGCAGCTTTGTAGCAACAGCTAAACCTACGATTTTAATAATTTAGCATATGATATCCATTTTTTGTTCTGTTCCCACGATAATAACAGCCTCTGTAATTTTAATTGTGAGATTCTGAAATGAATTAAATGACTATGTGATTCTTCAAATGCAGATTCTGGCTTGCTCAACAGTGCTTGATGTAAGTACATCTAGTATAGAAATATTTTATAACTTGATTTTAACAAGTATGTAAGCATTTTTTTAGTTGAGTTTTTAAGAGGAAAGTCGGGATTTCAAAATAAGATTTCTGGCATTCTGTGTTTTTATTCAAATGTCAATTCAGTGGCAGTATTCATATGAATAAGAATTTGACCCTGATTAATAGTTGTAAAATTAAGCTTAACTGTTCTCTTTTTTTGTCTTCTGAAAACTGATAATTTATCATGAACAACAACATTCCTTTCCAAAAAAAGTAGTACAGAGAACAAAATAGTTGCTACAAATTAAGGCATTGAAGATGGGGACAGGTTTGTTAAAGAAAATGGAATAGAAGTAACTACTATCACAAGATCATCAACAAAATAAAGAGCAGTTTCTTCCAATAATCAAATCAGAAAAGCGCTATTTTATACTACACTGAGATAAACTTCTCACTAGGATGGCCTTAGGATAAATGATCGACAGTGATTGTGTTTCCCGTGGAATTGATCATCCATTCCAGCTTTCTTGTATCTCAAGACAGCAAACAGAAGCCAAGACAAGTGAGTCAAAATACGATCACTTGTCTGCACTAAAAGAATAACTGTGGCTCTTAAATCATTGGTTTATTTGATGTATACATGAAATTCCTTATTTTACATATAATTTGGTGCAATTTAAATGCCTTTGTCCTATTTTTGTCTGCAAATATCTGCTGTTCAGATATTCCAAGGACTGCTGGGAGAGCACGGGATACAAAGCCTTGTGTTGTGCCCTGTGAGTTTGTTCTATGTACAAATCCTCTGCAACACTGCTTCAGGATGTACATTTTCTCACTTGGTGAGGCAGTATTGGTGTCATTGCCAAAGATTATGAGTTTCTGAATCAATAATAAAGTCGTAGTTTCACTGTCACAGTACCATGAACATTACAAGCCCTCATATTCTTTTTCTTTCCACATATAAATTATCCCAAGCTTCACATTATACTGTATGATCACTTTTACTGACTGCTCGCCACATGCTGAGTTTAAAAGCAGTAAGGCCTTTTTAAGAGATTTAGTAAGTGTAATGTTTTTGGAGGATGGAAGATTAAACTAGCCTAAAAACTGAGCTCTCTGGTTTAAGATCAGACTGTTGGCAAAGACAGCCTCTAAAGGTGTTTCTTCCTGTCTGAGATAAGTCATTTCAAATATGAATGCATCTTAAAGGAAATGCACAAAGGCTTCCTGGCAAACAAACAAAAGCTAAACTTAAATTTTATTTCCTTATGCACTTTGAGAAATGAAATATTCAGTGACACGTATGTACCTGCAGATAAAAATATATCCGATTTGTCCTAAAATCATTAATGAATTCCAAACACCACTTGCTCTGAATGGATAAAGCAGATCTGTCATCTGGATCCATAAGATGGATTTGCACTGGCTTTTAGAAATAAGTGGCCTCTATAATATTAGGGTATGCTTTTTTCTTTTCTCCATTCAGGTTCTATTTTTTTTAGTAGCTTTATGTTTGTTAATAGGGAGCAGCAAATACCCAAAGCTGATTAAACACTGAACATCAGAGTTCTCTTTTCAGGATTTCTTAGCCAAGTATCAGCAATGGAGAAAATTATTTGCATTGATGTGTTAGTCTATGAAACGTCTTTGAATTTTGAAACACAAAGGTAAGATATTAATTCACCTGCTATGTCCTTTCCTCTGAGCTTATTTAGGTAAATTGGCTTTGAATAATGAAATTTTCATTGCTTCTGGAAATAAGCAGAATAACATATTTCAAAAAGCATTTACTACATGAGAATTGCTCCATTTCTAGATACAGTTTGTATCTATGAAACAGTATTACTAGCTTAGTAAACATCAGATAAACAGCTATAGCCTTTTAAAGGAATACAACTTAACATCATAAATAAGAAAGAAATAAATAATTCACGATTTTTGACATTTTGGAGATATCATTACATCCCAGATCACTAATTGCTAAGGAAAAAAATAGTAAGGGAAGGTGATTTGTCTTTTTATTTCACTTCAAAATTCTTATTTTTATACTGTATATTTAATATCTACATATATAAGTACAGAAAATATGAATGGAGTTTACATTTCTGAGTAGTTGTTTCAAGTCAGTGCTAAATTTCACATATTTATTCATATCAGTCGGAAAAGGAGGCTGAGGGGAGACCTTATTGCTCTCTTCCAATACCTGAAAGGTGCTTACAGCGAGAGCGGGGTTGATCTCTTCTCACTGGTGACAGGTGACATGACAAGGGGAAATGGGCTCAAGTTGCGCCATGGTAAGTTTAGGTTGGATATCAGGAAACACTTCTTTACAGAAAGGATGGTTAAGCACTGGAATAGGCTCCCCGGGGAGGTGGTTGAGTCACCATCCCTGAATGTGTTTAAAAATCATTTGGATGTGGTGCTCAGGGACATGATTTAGTGCAGGGTTGTTAGAGTTAGGGTAGTATAGTTATGTTGTGATTGGACTCGATGATCTTTAAGGTCTTTTACAACCTGAGTGATTCTATGATTCTTTGATTCTATGATATATAAAAATAGCATAGGAAAAAGTAGGAAGACACTAGTGTCTTATTAGGGTATACCTGCCCAACATAACCTTACCATCTTCCATGCCATAAAATCTGATCACTGAGAAGGAGCGACTAGATGATAAGACTAGTCATTGCTCTTTAGATATAAGAAATTTTATTCCTTCCAAATATCAGATTTCTTTCTTAAGAGTGTATATGATAGATAGTTCCCTTCTTGTTAAAACAGACTAACATCCAGTAGGAAGAGCAGAGCTCGCTGAAACAACATCATGTTATATTTTTCTTTTTGTAAAACTGCCATAGCATCTCATGTAGAGCCAGATTAAGGGATATATTGAGCACATCTGTTTGTTTGGTTTTTTGTTTGCTTGTGTGTGTGGGGCACTGTTCTTGTGCCTTTGATCTGGATTCCCAGTAAACAAATGTAGCAGATCTAAGCACTTCAAAAGTGAAAAGTATTGGCATTAATGAAATTCAGTTCTGAACAAAGTTCTGTCTTCTATTACCCTTCTATATATTCAAAAGAAAAAAAGAATACCCCTACAAATATGAGCCTTCAGAAGGAAGTCTGAATCATTAATGAGAAGAAAGAGATTCAGTTTCTCTATAAGTGCAAAATTTAATGAGGATTTAACTGTTGTACATAGGGCTAATGCATGCACACAATTCTATTTATTAATATTTAGGTCACAGAACTGATTTTCCCAAGAAAATTGAATTGCATTGGATAAGTGAATTTGTTATGCAAAATAACAGTCCTGGATATACTCTTGGCTACAGAAATAGAGCAGAGTTGGCATTATTTCTCAGTCTCTTTTTTAGGTTTATTTACTACACAATAGTTACTATTTGGCAAATTTCAAATGAGAAACCAGATATCAAACTTATAGTAAACACTCAAGTGAAACCCTCCAAAACAGACACTTGCTACAATTCTACCCTGAAAAGTCTAAGAGTTGCCCAAATAATTCAGTTGAATTGTTTTAAATTCACTTTACTCTAAAGGCCATTTTCTTAAAGCTAGAAGAACTGAGTTTCTTATATATTCTGTACTCTAATACAAAATGATTTTAGAGACACAATGAGTGGGATTCAGATAGATGTTCATAAGTATCTGGCATCATTTGAAGCACCTTATGGTGTGCAGGAGAGCAGCACAGGTCTGGAAGGTTTAACACACAAAAAAAATGATGTGTTGCCTGTTGAGGGAGCAGCCAGAGACTGAACAGGATGCTGTAAACATAGCAGTGGCAACTGAGTCTCCCGTAAAGTGTCACTTGTTACATAGTCCTTAGATAAATCTTGTCCAACTTATCTTTTTTCAGAGTATTCAAGTAAAGTTCAGTAGTATTTCAGTGGAAAGCTTCCACAGGATCAAGCAAGGATTCCTACAAGCTAGGAAAAAATACACTGAATTACACCTGAAAGGCATAAAATGGGAATCTTCAGTGGGAAAAAAATACCTTATAGATAGGATAGAGACAAATGTTCAGTTTTCTTCTCAGTAGCAGAAGGGCAGATGTAAGAAGATGTAAGAACTATTTCACTCAAATGATGCTAGTCAGGAGCTGCTTTCTTCAGTTTGTACTCTATTTTCTTTCTAGGTATTGCCACTGTTATGATTTAAATACGTTAAGCCTAATATCCATAACTTCTATTTTAACTTCTTACTGAGGGTCAGATCAATTTCTGTACTGATTGATACATATTTGTTTTCTTATCCTTGTCCAAAAAGATGGAAACAAATTTGGTGCATATTTTCCAACAAGAATGTTTTACTGAGGTCTCGTGATGCTTTATTCATCTCACCTTCTTTACCACACTATAAGTGTCTTAGTATTTTCTCTGGGTCATCCTTGCTTTCACCTGTATGTAGTTTCTATCATTCTTCCTCAGAGCCAGCAAAATCTTATATATTAAGCTAGTAACCTGATGTTCAAATATCCTTTTCTCTTTTGTAAGAGAAAAATTCTCACAGAAAGCTAAGAGGAAGCCAGTGCCCTCTGAGGACACAACATGCACAGATATGAGCTGCTCCAGATGTCAGAGGCAGATGGTGGTGGAATGGCAGTAGAGGGTGAACCTTCTCACCAATATTTCATTACATTTTGTTGTCGTGTGACAGATGGCAGCAGAGGGGCAGTCTGACAAGATGGTGTCTGACATGGAAATGCATATGAAGCAAAGGTGTGTCATTAAATTCCTCTGTGGTTAAACATCACACCCATTGATATTCACTGATGCTTGCTGAATCTTTATGAAGACCAAGCAGTGGACATGAGCACAGTGAGGTGATTTGTGGGGCATTTCATCAGTGGTAACAGCAATATGAAACACAAGCCATGTTCCATATTGCACAATTGTCACACTATGAAATGAAAAGCATCTCAATCACCTCATGTCTCGCTCCAATTTATAGGAGGGAGAGGAGGTTCTTTGGTATATGTATACCCGGTGTGAGATTAAGAAACAACGGTTCAAATGTTGGTCTGACCAGTTTATTACAAGTCCTAGTCATTCAGGGAGATGGGGAAGGGAAGAAGGGCAATAGAAAAGACAGGAAATAGAAGCAAGGAGTCTTTGTAGGAAGCAAGAGGGAGATAGTCACTACCATGGGTCCAGCATGGTTCGTAGTTCAGTCATTAATCTTCAATAGTGGTGGGTCATCGGGTGTTGTTGTTCCGTTGACAACGACGGTGACCACGGTGATAATTTCCAATGGCGGTACAAACTTATTTATAAGTCCAAAGTAGTTGAGTCAGCTCTTTTTGGAGTGACAGCTTCTGGCTTTTCGATCTCAGCAGGAACTCCTTTTGTTCCCATCTTCCAGGCCTTGCCAGCAGATAAGAGGGAGCATGGAGGTGCCAACTTGTATCTTGCCTTCACAGGATACAATGGTATCATCCCCCAGTCTCCCACAGCAAGCTGGAGTTATTTGGTCACAGGTCAGATCTTCCACCAGTAAGCAGTCATGAGCACTCTCTTCCAAAGGCAAACAGCTCCAAAGAAATGCTTTCAAATGTAAAGTTGTCCACACGGTGATGTTGATTGCCACACGGCAACACCCACCTCTCTTCTCCTAGAGTCTTATCACAAGAAATACATCAGGAAGCAAGCTTTGAGCCAGAAAACAAAGGATTCATACACCTCATCTGCATGAATTGGCTAATGGTGGTGACTGTGTTGAAAAATAGTTTTTTGTAGCTGAGAATTTCCTCTATTAAATAATGTTATCTTGCTTTTTGTATCTGTTGTAGTTTTCATGGAAATAAATAGGAGGCATTACTTTTGGAACAACCTACATATAAGCTTGTGTTCAGGGTGCACCTCTTCATTCTGGAGTCTTGCCTTGGATAGTGAGGATGAAAACAACATCAGTTCATCTGCAGGTTTTTCATCCTTTGCATGAAGAGTAGAATAGGGACATATGACCTAGTAAGACTTACTTCTCAGTCCACGTGGTTAAACTAGTAGCACTAGTAGTACTAGTAGCAGCCAGAACTATTAGATTTCTCAGCATATATTTAAAAAATAAATGACTCCTTCATCAGGGCTGTGAGAGACTTCTCTAGATACCTGCCATTTGAGATCACACTCGTTTTCCAAACCAGATATTATAATGATATCTAGCCAGTTCTTTTTCCTGCCTCTCATCCTTCCAAGAATCAGAACACCTTTTTGAAATGTTTACATCAACCTCAACCCTTCTTTCATCTGGGTGTTCAGGCTTGGACCTGAAGTCCCATTCCTGTCTTTGCTTCATCATTTCTTGACCACATCTCTGATACTAGCAATGTATCCATATTTCCCTTGCTTCCTTATAAATTAGCAGCTGATGATATAGATTACAGTGCTTTCTATGTAACTGTCAAGTTGAATGATTCAAAGTAGGAATGAAGAAAGTGTTTCAATCATATAGGCAAATTCTGCTTTTAAGGAGAAATGTTGACTGCAGGGCCGTTCCTACAATCAGGTGGATCTAGATCATATGGCAGAGTACAATTCTCATTTTAAAGGAAGGAAATGTTACCCAATTCTTTCTACACCTAGAGTTGATTTTGTTTGGTTCTCTATAATGAAACAAATGATCGTACTAAATCCTAAAAGTGAAATTTTATTCTCAGATAACCATGGCTGCCAGGAAGTCCTTATTTGATGTATTATGGAGACTTGCAAAATTCTGCTGCTACAGCAAAAAGAACTCCTGTGTAGGCTGTCCCAGGAAGATAGCACTAGTGTCTGACAAAAAGGTAACAATTTCTGTGAGAAAGTTTGATGAGATGACATTATGTAGCTGGAAATATCCACTGATCAGGAAAACTGATAACGGATGAAAGATTAACCACAGATTTAGGAATGTAGAAAAAGAAAGCACTTTCAATAATAAAATTTCCTGATGAGTCAAAATTTAATTGTGCCTGTATGCAAAGAAAAAATGTTAGAAGAGAAAATCACTAAAAATATTTTGTTCTAATTTAACATTTAAATTCATTACAATGATGGCTTTAATAAAATTCATATTGACTTGTTCAGCCATACAAAACTGTAATCCTTATGACAAAGATTAGGCCTAGGTAATAGGTTGGAATGAAAGCACGGCAAAATCCTACTGTGAAAACAAAAATATGAGATTAAATAAAATGATAGAATCAAAATGGTAAAACTGATCTCGCAGGAGAACAGAGGAGCGCATTTATCATTAAAGTATGGGAACACTAATTTGAACAAGGGTCCTTTGGAAATAGACCAAATAGCTCTATTGCTTTATGTGGGGCACCTATCTGCTGTAGCAGTCCGAAGCAGGAGAGAGTCAAATAGCCCTTGCTTATAAAAAATGACAACTGTTTCTTGAGATCAAAAAGGAAAATTGTTGTTCATCTGCTGCTTAGACATGTTAAGTGAGCATGCTTTTTTCTGTCTTGGAGATTCCTGTTAAGATCAATATTATGTAACTAACAGTGATCAGCTGAAGTTTAACTGACTAAAAAACGATGGGAGCTTCCCCATTAAGGTTCAAGATGAAGCATCAATTTCCTTCATGCACTAATCATCCAACGTGTTTCTGTTCCCTTGAGAAATAATCTTTTTTAAAAACATCAGGAGAGAGGATTGCCCTTGTTTTTTTAATCTAGATATTCTCCTTCTGGAAAATAATATCCTATTATATGTAGTACAAACAGAAAAAAGGGGAAATCTCTTCAGACAAAAGGTTAAAAAAACCTCCCTATATTCTATCATATCACAAACTGTTTTCCCTGTAAGGAACTTTTCC
This sequence comes from Pavo muticus, assembly GCA_016647715.1. NCBI lineage: Eukaryota > Metazoa > Chordata > Aves > Galliformes > Phasianidae > Pavo > Pavo muticus. Next base: position 259,704 of record JACDJE010000596.1, on the reverse strand, counting down.
AGTTGGTTTCTGATAGACTTTACTCTTTCTTTTACAGTTGATTCCTCTGGCCATTGAAGAGTAGCTGGAACAGCCATTTCTGTATGGGGAATCCCCGGTTAGCCCCATATACTATACATTAATGTGAAATTTTATTTATATTTTTAAAACCTCCTTTTATTTTTATTTTTTATCTTGAGTTAGTAGATTGTCTGTTGGTGCTTAATCTGTGAACAGCTTCTCTTTGTGCTTTGTGAGCTCTTCTGTCAGATCGCTGCCAGACTCAGCATCTCCCAAAATGTTCCTTCAGGATTCGGAGAGCAAGGCTCATCATCACTTCCTGCCAACTTGGTGTCATCTTCAGACTTACTGAATGTGTACTCACTGCCCTCATCCATAAACGGCTCATCAATAAAGACACTGAACAGGTCAGGCCCCACTGCCAACCCCTGGGGAACACCACTCATGACTGGTCACCAGATGGATTTAACTCCATTCACTGCCATTCTCTGTGCCTGGCCCTCCAGCCAGGTCTTTGCCCAGCAAAGAGTGTGCCTGTCCAAGCCATGGGCTGCCAGCCTCTCCAGGAGGATACTTTGGGAAACAGTGTCAAAGGCTTTGGTGAAGTCTAGGTAGACTATGTCAACAGCCTTTCCCTCATCCACCTGCTTTTGGGTCTGCTCCATAACCTTCCCTGGCACCCAGGTCAGGCTGACAGGCCTGTAGTTCCTCAGATCCTCCTTACAACCCTTCTTGTAGACAGTAGTCACACTGGCAAGACTCCAATCCACTGGAACCTCTCCGATTGATCAGGAATGCTGATAGATGATGGAAAACGGCTTTGCTATCACCTCCACCAGCTCCCTCAGAACCCTCGAGTGGATCCCATCCAGCCCTATGGAACTGTGACAGAGTAGTAGACAGAGTAGTATGTCTCTAAAATACTCAAGTTTCCTGTCTTGGAATCGATTTTTATGAGAAAGATTGGAATTAAAAAAATATATATAGAAAATAATAGACAAGTTCACTGAAAACAGAACATATAAAAATGACTTCAGCAATCGAAGTGTAGGAAGTAAAATCTTTATATTTTATATTTTGTGTCAATATTTTGGCAAGAAGTTGTGCTCTAGGAAGGTTTTTTTTGTTTTGTTTTGTTTTGTTTTGTTTTTTGTAGCTGCTTTTTGATGACATTGATTGGTATAATGCACAAGTTATTACAGTAGTGTCCTGGTTTTGTATTTATTTATTTTTAAACTAAAAGTACCTCCAAAGTGTTTTAGAGTGTTTGGAAAAATCAAGACCTAAAATGTATACTCATATATGTTCTTTCTTTTAGAGACAAGGAAGGTTTCTTTATTGTAAAGTGATTACAGTAGCATGAATCATTATTTTGCATTGCTTGCTTATGCATATTAGCTTTTCAAACAATTGATTTTCCATCATTTTGAATCTACTTAAGGTTTTTTGTCCAGAAATTTGATTTCTTTCACTTTCAGTGCAAAAGCATAGATCCTAAAACCTTGTTACTTCTTATTGGCATTTATCCTCAACATATTCTGAATGTTTAATCAAAGTTATCCATAGATACTACTTCTGTTTCATTTTGAAAAGAAACATCCAGCTTATAAATATATCATTTTTTACTTTGTGATACAAAATTCAGCAGCAAGGAAAACAAGATATGACACAAGCGAAGTAACTATTAAATGACAAAATATTTTCCATGCTCTTGTACTCTAAAATTATTTTCAAAGACTGAAAGAATTGTTTTAGGATTTGTCTCTATAATACAGGTCTTTATATTGCAGTTGTCTAGATAACAAATGTACATTCTGCAAAAGAGAAAAATAATACTGTACATAGTACTTTTTTCTGAATAACCAGGAGCCAAATGTTATGGTAGGAAGCATTTAGAAAAACAATGGAATAGTAAAAATTACGTTTCCTAGTGTAGTGGGGTAGTGAAAAGATAAGTATTTTTCTTTTTTATATTATTTTTATTATTAACAGGGCTCCGACAGTATCCAAACATAGTCAGATTGGATTTACCATTTTATGCAACAAGGTATGCTTTAGGAATTGTGGCTTTATTTTCATAGCTGCTTTTTTAAGAAGAAATTTTGATGGATATCTAATTGACATAATACCTACATTTTACTAGTTTTATTAAAAGTTTCTTAAAAATAGGAGAGTTCAAAGTATATAATTCAAATTAAGTCAATCAAAAATATAACTTTTTGAATAAAGCTTTTTTTTTCCAGTGACAATTTAAGTTAAAAATTCTTTTGATCTGCTCAAAATAATTTTTTTTCTTGCTAAATTGTTGGTAAATTAGTGAAATACACACAATAAATGGAAGTCCCAAATAACTAGTGTTATTGTTTTAGTGTTCTAAGACTTGGGGCAAGAAAGGTCTAGTAGTAACTATATAGAACTCAACACAGCCTTCACAGAAATAATGATTTAATTTGTAATCTCTCTACCCTCTTAATTTATGTGGACACTGTAACAGCATTCATAGAATTATAGAATGGTTTAAGTTGGAAATGGATCATTAAATTAATCTAGCCCAACTTCCCTGCAATGAACAGAGACACCTACTGCTAGATCAGGTTGCTCAGAGCCTGGTTCAGCCTGACTGGGAAAGTCTCCAAGGACAGGGTATCCGCAACCTCTCCAGGCAACCTTTTCCAGTGCATCACCACACTTATTATCAAAAGGTTCTTCCTTATGTCTAGTCTGTAATCTGCCCTCTTTTAGTTTGAAACTCTTTCCACTTGTCCTTTCACAACAGACCCTGCTAAAGAGTCCGTCCCTTCTTTCTTACAGCACTCCTTTAGATAATGAAATGCCACTCTCAGGTCTCCCTAGAGCCTTCTCTTCCCCATGCTGAACAGCCCCAGATCTCTCAGCCTGTCTTTGTAGGGCAGGTGTTCCATTCCTTGGGTCATTTCTGTGGCCCTCCTCTGGATGCTTTCTGAAAGGTCCGCTTCTCTCCTGCACTAAGATGTCTACTTCCTGACACGATACTCCAGGTGAGGTCTCACCAGTACAGAGCAGAGGCATAGCCACCCTATGCAGCCCCATCACCCCCCTCGCCCTATGCATCTATCATAATTCTACCTTCTATGTATCTTACCTGTTTACATTACAAGGGTAATTTAATTTACACTCTGTCATATGAAACTTGAAAGAATCCTGTAGGAGTTTAGCTGAAGATAACCATCCAAATTCGTTCCTGAAAAAAAGTTACATATTTTTTAGTGAAGCTGCTTATTCATGCAAGGAAGTACAAGTGAAAATTCTTCAGAGAAAGAAATGTATACATATTTTGAAAAAATTTGCAGTGTTCACATTTTTTTTTTTTTTCCCTTAAATTCCACTCATCACCGACATCTCAGCCAAAATAACATTCATCAGGGATGTTACTGTGGAGACATCTGCATCAACTCTGAAATACTGATTTATTAACTGTATATGAACTATTTTTTCTGACTGAAATAACCTAGGGGCATGTTAAATAAGGATTAGAAAAGAATAATCTTGTACTTTAGAATTTAGCCTTTCCTCTAAAGCCTCAATGTTCTTTTTCTGGAACTACTACAGGCTACGTTGTGCTGCTCTTAGAGTCAGACTTACCTAAATTTAAACTTGTAGAGGTGTAGATTGTCAATCTTTAAACATGGATTGGAGGCATGGGAACTTCATTTTACTTGGGATGGTTGGTTGCTGTTATGGAGCAAATAATGATCACCATAAAAGTAGTTGACAAAGAAATACATTAGATTGGTCCAGCTTCAAGTGCCACTGAGGTATGCAATCAGCTTCATTTGACTGTCAGGTACCTGCAGTGACAGCAGTTTTAAGATTGCCAGTAGAAGAGGATTTCTCATTCTTTTCATACTCTCTCAAATTACAGTTTCTCATATTCTCTTTTTTTTTGTTGTTTTGGTTTTTTTGTTTGTTTGTTTTTTTACAATTATAACCATTTTAAGTATTAAAAGAAAGTAAATGGGCATAAATATACAGTACTTTGTTACAAAATGAGTGAAATTTCATCACATTTTTTTTTTAACCAAGCCAGTTACTCGATTGATATTAACTGGGGAGATACAGTGATTTGTACAGTCTACTGCCACATATACGTATGTTATGAATTTGCCTCAGTTTCTGCTAACAAAACCAGATTAATCTTAAGACTAAAAAATTTTTCTTTAGAACAACTTAGACATTTACTGACAGCCTTATTAGTTGCTAACTTGTTTGGAGTTTGTTGATCTGTGAGTCTTATTTAAATAAGTTCATTATTATACTGCCAGGAGAAACAAAATTAAGCTTAATTAGAGGTCGCATCACCTCCAGCTCAAGTTAATTAAAAGCCTATTCAAACCTTGTGGGAAACAGTAACCCATCAGTGAAAAAATTAAGGGGAATAGAGCTCATTGTACCACACTAAGGACAGTAATCTGTCTGGTTGCTTTTTACTGCACCTCATTTTACACAATAAGGAATATATAGGACAACATATATACTGTTATATAATGGTCTTACTAAATAGACCATTTTGTCAGCTTTCTTTCAGTCTAGTAAACAACGAATATTGCAGAAAGGTGCAGATCACAACATGCATCTTTATGCTTCTCAGCACATAGGTGCGAACTGAAAATAGTTAGCTGTTACAAGGTCAGCCTTCCAAACTGACTGCAGCTGGGAGAAGTATGAAAAACAGCTGGAGGTCTACCACAACTACATCCCAATTTAATAAGAATGAACTGTGTAAGCTAGTGGCTGAGCGTGTAACTTCACTAAGTCTGGGGACTTGTGTTCTCACATTGCTCTGACCTGCTGTGTGACCCACGAAAACCTCTGCCTCACTGGATGTTAGTCTTGTCTATTTAAATTGTCCATTCTTTCACACGTGGCATCTCTTCCCTATCATCCATAGGTATTAGACAGATCTGTGGAACTGAATGACCATTTCTGTAATTATAAAATATTCGATTCAATAATACTTACATTGTAGGTAAACATAATTACTCTCTAGTCATAAAACATGTTATTAGAGGCAATCTTTAGTTCTTAGTAAGATATTCTCCTCAATTAATGGTATTTCATTAATTCATTGCTACTCAAGTTGCTTCTGAACAAGTTTTGCTACTTTGTTCACAGTAAGCAATACTTAGTTACTCTGATATATTGTAGGATTATTCTGCTGACCTCTCAAATCCATCAGATAACAGTGCAATGGATTTATATTTATTATGACCCTGAGTCTATATCCTAGGTCTCCCTCTGTATCTAAAGCAAAGAGTACTTTAGTGAATGTATCTTATAGAATTGAATACACTTCCATTCAACTTCAGTATTCCCTCACCAAGTTCTTGAGCTCAGCAAGCTTCATTTCTCTTTCTTCATCAGCAATGGAGAGAACAAAATGCATATTTTTCTTAGCTCAAGCTGTCTGCCAAAGGTTTGATAGTGTGGGAAAAGTTAAGGAACAGGGAGGAACACGCTGACATTGAATAATAATAGCTAGCCTCTACTATAAAGTAGACCAAATGTCAGAAGAACTTAGAACCAACCACCACTGCTGTAAGGAGTCTGTAAAGAAAGATATTTCTCATATGGAAGAACTAAGGTGTAAAATTCTACCAACAAAACTTTTAAAGAAAACTTTTATGGCTGTTTTCAAATAACTTTTTCAGGTAACAGCTTCTTCTGTCAGGAGTCCAAACAAGAAATCTATGAAAAGCTGTTAAAAAAAAAAAANAGTAGATTGTCTGTTGGTGCTTAATCTGTGAACAGCTTCTCTTTGTGCTTTGTGAGCTCTTCTGTCAGATCGCTGCCAGACTCAGCATCTCCCAAAATGTTCCTTCAGGATTCGGAGAGCAAAGAGAGGCCTTACGTAGTGGGCTCAAGTAAGCATGACTAGGGTAGTACTGCACACAGTGAACAACTGTTGCAAGATATATGTATATATGCAGCAGCTTTGGAGAACTCTTTCTTTTGCATGTGTTACACATTAGTGGATATGGATATGCATATATATACACACAAACACATTCACAACACCTATTTTTCTAGTAACCTTATAGGTTTTTCCTCGTCGAGTTCTGGAAGAAAATAGTCTGTATTTGAGAAAGTAAGAGAATTTAGGCTGCAGACTTATTTCTGTTTAATTACTTGTGGAGCGAAGGAAAGGATTGATGTTACCTGAACACCCTGAGGCAAAACTTAGTCTCTTAAAACATTCCCACGAGATATGGATTCTGTTCTAAATAAATTGTGATTGAGTAACAATGTGATCTGTGCATAGCCAGAACTCAAGCACTAATCTTTACTCATTACTTGTATTTAACCACACTGTGACTGCTTCAGATACTGAAAACTGCAATCATAAATAGAAACAACAATGAAAAGCAATGCCATAGTTAAGATAAGTTTATAGTTTTGCTGTATCTTTAAAATGAAGCATAAAAAAGGGTGAGTAGTAGTACTCTTTCAGTGAGTTTGCTTTTCATGGAGCCTTTGAAACAATTATACGATCAAGAACTCCAGGCAAACAAAAGAAAACTAAATACTTGGCTATACACATTCAAAAGCAATCTCTTAATAACACTGTTAAATAGATGATACTGTTTAAACAAAGCAGAGCTTGCGGAATTGTTAGACAAAGATAAGAGTTAAATCAGAAATGGAGTAATACACTCTAAAGAGGACTTTTCATTGTCATGAATCGGGAGTGGGACTGGATTTGCTACTAGTATCTGATGATGCAAAATGAATTTTTGTGTCATGCAGTTAAATTTTGCCTGTTGCTGTCAATAGGATTAAGTGAATGTTAAAAGCCTGATGTTTTGACATCTGGATTATAAGATTTTTGTTATTTTTTAAGTAATCCCTGCTTCATAAAATGCAAAGGATAAGGTAAAATGGGAATCAATGCAGTTCACTATTTTAAACCATAGAGAGCAATAAGGTCTTCCCTGAGCCTCCTCTTCTTCAGACTGAACAGTCCCAGCTCCTTCAGCCATTCCTCATAAGGCCTGTGCTCCAGACCCCTCACCAGCTTAGTTGCCTTTCTCTGGACACACTCCAGGGCCTAGATGTCTTTCTTGCAGTGAGGGGCCCAAAACTGAATACAGTACCTGAGGCGCGGCCTCACCAGAGCTGAGTACAGAGCGACAATTACACCCCTGCTCCTGCTGGCAACACTATTTCTGATACAAGCCAGGTTGCCATTGGCCCTCTTGGCCTCCTGGGCACACCGCTGGATCATGTTCAGCAAAGTGTCAACCAATACTCCTAGGTTCATTTCCTCTACACAATCTTCCAGTCACTCTACCCCAAGCCTGTAGCGTTGCCTGGGGTTGTTACGGCCGAAGTGCAGGACCTGACACTTGGTCTTGTTGAACTTCATCCCACTGGCCTTAGCCCAGCTATCCAGCCTGTCTAGATTGATCTTTAGGGCCTTCTTTCCCCCAAGGCTCATCATCACTTCCTGCCAACTTGGTGTCATCTTCAGACTTACTGAATGTGTACTCACTGCCCTCATCCATAAATGGCTCATCAATAAAGACACTGATCAAGTCAGGCCCCACTGCCAACCCCTGGGGAACACCACTCATGACTGGTCACCAGATGGATTTAACTCCATTCACTGCCATTCTCTGTGCCTGGCCCTCCAGCCAGGTCTTTGCCCAGCAAAGAGTGTGCCTGTCCAAGCCATGGGCTGCCAGCCTCTCCAGGAGGATACTTTGGGAAACAGTGTCAAAGGCTTTGGTGAAGTCTAGGTAGACTATGTCAACAGCCTTTCCCTCATCCACCTGCTTTTGGGTCTGCTCCATAACCTTCCCTGGCACCCAGGTCAGGCTGACAGGCCTGTAGTTCCTCAGATCCTCCTTACAACCCTTCTTGTAGACAGAAGTCACACTGGCAAGACTCCAATCCACTGGAACCTCTCCGATTGATCAGGAATGCTGATAGATGATGGAAAACGGCTTTGCTATCACCTCCACCAGCTCCCTCAGAACCCTCGAGTGGATCCCATCCAGCCCTATGGAACTGTGACAGAGTAGTAGACAGAGTAGTAGGTCTCTAAAATACTCAAGTTTCCTGTCTTGGAATCGATTTTTATGAGAAAGATTGGAATTAAAAAAATATATATAGAAAATAATAGACAAGTTCACTGAAAACAGAACATATAAAAATGACTTCAGCAATCGAAGTGTAGGAAGTAAAATCTTTATATTTTATATTTTGTGTCAATATTTTGGCAAGAAGTTGTGCTCTAGGAAGGTTTTTTTTGTTTTGTTTTGTTTTGTTTTGTTTTTTGTAGCTGCTTTTTGATGACATTGATTGGTATAATGCACAAGTTATTACAGTAGTGTCCTGGTTTTGTATTTATTTATTTTTAAACTAAAAGTACCTCCAAAGTGTTTTAGAGTGTTTGGAAAAATCAAGACCTAAAATGTATACTCATATATGTTCTTTCTTTTAGAGACAAGGAAGGTTTCTTTATTGTAAAGTGATTACAGTAGCATGAATCATTATTTTGCATTGCTTGCTTATGCATATTAGCTTTTCAAACAATTGATTTTCCATCATTTTGAATCTACTTAAGGTTTTTTGTCCAGAAATTTGATTTCTTTCACTTTCAGTGCAAAAGCATAGATCCTAAAACCTTGTTACTTCTTATTGGCATTTATCCTCAACATATTCTGAATGTTTAATCAAAGTTATCCATAGATACTACTTCTGTTTCATTTTGAAAAGAAACATCCAGCTTATAAATATAACATTTTTTACTTTGTGATACAAAATTCAGCAGCAAGGAAAACAAGATATGACACAAGCGAAGTAACTATTAAATGACAAAATATTTTCCATGCTCTTGTACTCTAAAATTATTTTCAAAGACAGAAAGAATTGTTTTAGGATTTGTCTCTATAATACAGGTCTTTATATTGCAGTTGTCTAGATAACAAATGTACATTCTGCAAAAGAGAAAAATAATACTGTACATAGTACTTTTTTCTGAATAACCAGGAGCCAAATGTTATGGTAGGAAGCATTTAGAAAAACAATGGAATAGTAAAAATTACGTTTCCTAGTGTAGTGGGGTAGTGAAAAGATAAGTATTTTTCTTTTTTATATTATTTTTATTATTAACAGGGCTCCGACAGTATCCAAACATAGTCAGATTGGATTTACCATTTTATGCAACAAGGTATGCTTTAGGAATTGTGGCTTTATTTTCATAGCTGCTTTTTTAAGAAGAAATTTTGATGGATATCTAATTGACATAACACCTACATTTTACTAGTTTTATTAAAAGTTTCTTAAAAATAGGAGAGTTCAAAGTATATAATTCAAATTAAGTCAATCAAAAATATAACTTTTTGAATAAAGCTTTTTTTTTCCAGTGACAATTTAAGTTAAAAATTCTTTTGATCTGCTCAAAATAATTTTTTTTCTTGCTAAATTGTTGGTAAATTAGTGAAATACACACAATAAATGGAAGTCCCAAATAACTAGTGTTATTGTTTTAGTGTTCTAAGACTTGGGGCAAGAAAGGTCTAGTAGTAACTATATAGAACTCAACACAGCCTTCACAGAAATAATGATTTAATTTGTAATCTCTCTACCCTCTTAATTTATGTGGACACTGTAACAGCATTCATAGAATTATAGAATGGTTTAAGTTGGAAATGGATCATTAAATTAATCTAGCCCAACTTCCCTGCAATGAACAGAGACACCTACTGCTAGATCAGGTTGCTCAGAGCCTGGTTCAGCCTGACTGGGAAAGTCTCCAAGGACAGGGTATCCGCAACCTCTCCAGGCAACCTTTTCCAGTGCATCACCACACTTATTATCAAAAGGTTCTTCCTTATGTCTAGTCTGTAATCTGCCCTCTTTTAGTTTGAAACTCTTTCCACTTGTCCTGTCACAACAGACCCTGCTAAAGAGTCCGTCCCTTCTTTCTTACAGCACTCCTTTAGATAATGAAATGCCACTCTCAGGTCTCCCTAGAGCCTTCTCTTCCCCATGCTGAACAGCCCCAGATCTCTCAGCCTGTCTTTGTAGGGCAGGTGTTCCATTCCTTGGGTCATTTCTGTGGCCCTCCTCTGGATGCTTTCTGAAAGGTCCGCGTCTCTCCTGCACTAAGATGTCTACTTCCAGACACGATACTCCAGGTGAGGTCTCACCAGTACAGAGCAGAGGCATAGCCACCCTATGCAGCCCCATCACCCCCCTCGCCCTATGCATCTATCATAATTCTACCTTCTATGTATCTTACCTGTTTACATTACAAGGGTAATTTAATTTACACTCTGTCATATGAAACTTGAAAGAATCCTGTAGGAGTTTAGCTGAAGATAACCATCCAAATTCGTTCCTGAAAAAAAGTTACATATTTTTTAGTGAAGCTGCTTATTCATGCAAGGAAGTACAAGTGAAAATTCTTCAGAGAAAGAAATGTATACATATTTTGAAAAAATTTGCAGTGTTCACATTTTTTTTTTTTTTCCCTTAAATTCCACTCATCACTGACATCTCAGCCAAAATAACATTCATCAGGGATGTTACTGTGGAGACATCTGCATCAACTCTGAAATACTGATTTATTAACTGTATATGAACTATTTTTTCTGACTGAAATAACCTAGGGGCATGTTAAATAAGGATTAGAAAAGAATAATCTTGTACTTTAGAATTTAGCCTTTCCTCTAAAGCCTCAATGTTCTTTTTCTGGAACTACTACAGGCTACGTTGTGCTGCTCTTAGAGTCAGACTTACCTAAATTTAAACTTGTAGAGGTGTAGATTGTCAATCTTTAAACATGGATTGGAGGCATGGGAACTTCATTTTACTTGGGATGGTTGGTTGCTGTTATGGAGCAAATAATGATCACCATAAAAGTAGTTGACAAAGAAATACATTAGATTGGTCCAGCTTCAAGTGCCACTGAGGTATGCAATCAGCTTCATTTGACTGTCAGGTACCTGCAGTGACAGCAGTTTTAAGATTGCCAGTAGAAGAGGATTTCTCATTCTTTTCATACTCTCTCAAATTACAGTTTCTCATATTCTCTTTTTTTTTGTTGTTTTGGTTTTTTTGTTTGTTTGTTTTTTTACAATTATAACCATTTTAAGTATTAAAAGAAAGTAAATGGGCATAAATATACAGTACTTTGTTACAAAATGAGTGAAATTTCATCACATTTTTTTTTTAACCAAGCCAGTTACTCGATTGATATTAACTGGGGAGATACAGTGATTTGTACAGTCTACTGCCACATATACGTATGGTATGAATTTGCCTCAGTTTCTGCTAACAAAACCAGATTAATCTTAAGACTAAAAAATTTTTCTTTAGAACAACTTAGACATTTACTGACAGCCTTATTAGTTGCTAACTTGTTTGGAGTTTGTTGATCTGTGAGTCTTATTTAAATAAGTTCATTATTATACTGCCAGGAGAAACAAAATTAAGCTTAATTAGAGGTCGCATCACCTCCAGCTCAAGTTAATTAAAAGCCTATTCAAACCTTGTGGGAAACAGTAACCCATCAGTGAAAAAATTAAGGGGAATAGAGCTCATTGTACCACACTAAGGACAGTAATCTGTCTGGTTGCTTTTTACTGCACCTCATTTTACACAATAAGGAATATATAGGACAACATATATACTGTTATATAATGGTCATACTAAATAGACCATTTTGTCAGCTTTCTTTCAGTCTAGTAAACAACGAATATTGCAGAAAGGTGCAGATCACAACATGCATCTTTATGCTTCTCAGCACATAGGTGCGAACTGAAAATAGTTAGCTGTTACAAGGTCAGCCTTCCAAACTGACTGCAGCTGGGAGAAGTATGAAAAACAGCTGGAGGTCTACCACAACTACATCCCAATTTAATAAGAATGAACTGTGTAAGCTAGTGGCTGAGCGTGTAACTTCACTAAGTCTGGGGACTTGTGTTCTCACATTGCTCTGACCTGCTGTGTGACCCACGAAAACCTCTGCCTCACTGGATGTTAGTCTTGTCTATTTAAATTGTCCATTCTTTCACACGTGGCATCTCTTCCCTATCATCCATAGGTATTAGACAGATCTGTGGAACTGAATGACCATTTCTGTAATTATAAAATATTCGATTCAATAATACTTACATTGTAGGTAAACATAATTACTCTCTAGTCATAAAACATGTTATTAGAGGCAATCTTTAGTTCTTAGTAAGATATTCTCCTCAATTAATGGTATTTCATTAATTCATTGCTACTCAAGTTGCTTCTGAACAAGTTTTGCTACTTTGTTCACAGTAAGCAATACTTAGTTACTCTGATATATTGTAGGATTATTCTGCTGACCTCTCAAATCCATCAGATAACAGTGCAATGGATTTATATTTATTATGACCCTGAGTCTATATCCTAGGTCTCCCTCTGTATCTAAAGCAAAGAGTACTTTAGTGAATGTATCTTATAGAATTGAATACACTTCCATTCAACTTCAGTATTCCCTCACCAAGTTCTTGAGCTCAGCAAGCTTCATTTCTCTTTCTTCATCAGCAATGGAGAGAACAAAATGCATATTTTTCTTAGCTCAAGCTGTCTGCCAAAGGTTTGATAGTGTGGGAAAAGTTAAGGAACAGGGAGGAACACGCTGACATTGAATAATAATAGCTAGCCTCTACTATAAAGTAGACCAAATGTCAGAAGAACTTAGAACCAACCACCACTGCTGTAAGGAGTCTGTAAAGAAAGATATTTCTCATATGGAAGAACTAAGGTGTAAAATTCTACCAACAAAACTTTTAAAGAAAACTTTTATGGCTGTTTTCAAATAACTTTTTCAGGTAACAGCTTCTTCTGTCAGGAGTCCAAACAAGAAATCTATGAAAAGCTGTTAAAAAAAAAAAAAAAATTATTTGATGTGAAAAGAAATCAGTAACTAGAAGCACCCAACAGGAAACCCAGGATTTTCAATGTAATCTTCTGTATTTTTTTAATACAAGTTTTCTGTTGCAATGTTAAGAGCCTTCATCTTAAGCCTGTAAGATTTTTCAGACACTATAAGTAAGATGCAGTGTTAAAGACTAAAAACTTAAGTTGTATTAAGCAGTTTAGCATCATCCTTATTCTGTACTGGATGAGCTGCAACTCATGAAATAATACCCAGGCCGGTTCTTGACTTTTTAGGTGCTTGCCCTTATCTATAATTCCTCCTTCTAGAGGAAGGAAAACCATTTATGTTGTTACTCTACTGGTTTGAGCCAGGACAGTTTTTACCCCCTTCACAGCATCCCCTACAATATTATGTTTTGGGAAAAAAACGATGTTGATAACATACATTGATGTTTTACCTTGTTGTTAAGGTACGGCTGCACAAACCCAAGGATGTTTCAGTGCCTTGTATGTCTTGCCAGTGGGGGAGATGAAGAAGTCACATTATGCATAAGGTTTTTTTGTGTGTTGGGCTTTTATTTGATTTGATTTATTTACAAATCCTACAAACATACTTGCCTCACAGAAGGTGATGAGCACCTGCTGTTCTCAGGAGCTAGGTTCCTCTACAAGTTACCCTTATTTCTAACCCTCTACAAGGCACACACTTGGCAACCTCCTCAACTTTGACCTGCCTTTTTGTACTGCCTCTGATCATATCTTGCCCATTTAGGCAATCAGCCATGTCCAAAAGTGGGAGAGACTTACCAGCTCACTTTTCTTTGCCTCAAAAGCTGAGAATGATTGAATTGTTGCTGCTTGTACAGCAGGTTTTCTCAGTGCCAAGTACAAACTGGTGAGTAAGAAGCGGTGCATCTTTTTCCATCTGAGTGCTAGCATGGCTCAGGCTGAAGCAAAGCCATGCATGTTCTTGACACCCTGTACTTTCAGATCAGATGGCACATGGGTTGTTTGTTTTTTTTTTAATGCAATCTATTATCAGCTTGAAAAAAAGCTACAGAGGGCAGACATACTGAATTTTGTCTTCGATTACTTACTGCAGCTACCAGAATAAATCTGCTTAATACCTGTGGGAATCCTTATGTTGGTTTGTCTGGATCATGAGAAACTGGGACGTCAAAATATTGCTTTAATTGTAATCTCTTTTTAATACTTATACTCTTAAAATGAAAATGATGCTATTTTACATAATGGCATACAGCAGAATGTGTTTCAACAATAGCTATTGCCAAATGCCTTAATATTTTCCTAGTAAGTATGGGATTTTATTCTCTCTTCCACATCTGCATACACACATTCTCCATGGTTATATACGATAAAGTGTTAATGATGCTTTTTTTAAGAATGCTAAAAAGTGAATTAAGATAAAAAGGGATATTAATAAAATGCAATTTAATTTTACATTGCGTCAGTAATCTCTCTATGCAACCTCCTACGGCTTGCATTTCTTCTATTGAAGATCTTCTTTAAAAAAATTAGAAGCAGATTATGGCCTTATGTCCCCTGATTGTGTGCAATGGTGAACATGCACTGCTGAAGAAGTTTGAACTTCTACTATTGAAAAAATACTCTGAGTTGGAAATAAGTTCATTTTGCACAGGGAAGTTTGCTAGGCAACATATCTCCAGATAAGCACTACTTGGAATTTTGTTAATATATCATGAAAGTCAGTAATCTGTAAAATTCCCATGTTTGATGTTTTTAAATACCCATGTTTAACTGCCAGTAATTTGCTTCCATCTATAGGTGTAAAGCTTTTTTGTAGTGTCTGATGTTTTGATTATTGTTCCATATACACTTAAGCTTGCAAGTGGAGTTTACAGAGTTTTCATGCTTTTCACATGAAGGAAATTTCTGGGCTTCACGAGCCTGAAGTCTTGTGGAAATTTCTTCTAAGCATAGTATTTCAAACACAGATAACACCAGGTCTCAGATTATCACAAATCTTAATCTACAGGAATACACTTGGCATGCAAAGAAAAATAAAGTTCAAAGCACCTGACAGTATCATTATCATATCAGTAGCATCAGTACAAAGCACTTCAGCCTGTACACAACATTATGTGCTTCAGAAATATCAAGTATCTAGAGATGTCATTAGTAATATTCAAATATTATTAGTAGTAATAAATGAGAAGAAATAAAAACGTGGTAAACCATGACATAGGCATAAATCTGCTCCATGCAGTGTTTGTGTAAAAAGGTTGAAAGAGTTGAAGCAGCTTGTTGGAATGGAGTGGAATCAAGAAGACAACCTTTTGCAATCTGTTTCTTCGAAAAAAAACCTAAAAATACTAAAAAAGCCACCAACAAAAACAAAGCCAGTAGGTGAAAGTATTGCAGATTGCATTATATATATATCTGTATCTAAAATTCTAATAAATTAGCAAAGAGACTTCCAGTAATCTCAACATTTTCATGTTAAAAACTGCTTATGTAGATTCAGGTTATGACCACATCATCACAAGACAATATATTGACATGTGGAGATTGGATTTGGATCTTCAAAGTCACTACATTAGCATGCTGTGGCCCTCAGGAGAGTATTATATTTTGAATACAACTCCATTGGGAAGTCTGAAGCTAATATAACACGTGTTACAATCTAATGAACAAAGTAGAGTTACGATCAGCAACTTCAAGACAGTGTAAATCTGCTATCTTGATTTTAATTTGAACTGGAACATAAATCCTACTCTCATCTGTGCAGGCAAAAAAAAAGTTGCATGTCCTACACACCGAGTATGGTCTAATGCTGAGGGTTAGTCATTCTTCAGTACATTTTCACAAAGTATTTCTCGTTACTTTTTTAACATTACAATTTGACATTAGGATAATATAAACACGTTTGTTCAAAAGCTATTGGGAAAAACGAGTTGTCAGTTATGATATATTTTACTAAGTTTTCATAATTTATATTTTAAAACAATTATAGCTATGCATGTTATTGTACAAATGCAAAATGTATGCACACCAGATGGCAATTTGGAAATATATGCGTGAGTTGAAAATATGTAACATTTTGCTCACAGCACACCTTGAATAAAAATAACGTTAATTTTTTTTCTTATAATGAAACACATTTTTTCTTT
This sequence comes from Pavo muticus, assembly GCA_016647715.1. Lineage (NCBI taxonomy): Eukaryota > Metazoa > Chordata > Aves > Galliformes > Phasianidae > Pavo > Pavo muticus. Next base: position 243,652 of record JACDJE010000596.1, on the reverse strand, counting down.
AATGGGTTTTTCATTTAAGATTTTTAAAGTAGGACTGGAGCAACACATCTCAAACAATACCATGATCTGATTTGTTCGCTTTCTATTATTTTATTAAAGAATTAATATTAAATGCTAAATGCCTTGTGGTTTAGAGTGGTTGTGGAAAAAAATCAGAAGATAAAATGTTTAAAATAACTGTAAGAACTTAAGTATTTTATATTTTTTAATCACTTACAATATTCTTCCATTATAAGATGACCAAAAGATCCTTCCTTTATATTTTAACTTTAAATTACTCTCTGAAAAATAAATCTGAAAAGTAACATTTTTTAGATGAGGGATGGCATATTTATAAAGCAACACTTGCTTTTCTTTTCTGGTCCTTTTTTCTTGGTCATTTGCTTGGAAATACCTTTGTGCACAGCTTGCCAGGTAGTTCATGAGAGTAAGAGTCACATACCTGGTTATTAAAATACTGCTCATCTCAATCCTGTAATCAACTAATAGTAAAACTCTTCTGCTGTAACTAAATCACATATGCACTTGGTTATCAAAAGTAGTGGTTGTCCCAATTAAAAGAAGTAATTAAGATTTATTGTTGTTTATGGATGCCAAAAATCTCTAGAGAGTAATTAAGACCTAAATCATCAGAATTACTTGAGTCTATATGCCAAAATTACTACTGAAGTAACTGTAACCTCCTCTGCAATATGTAACTCAGTTATATGCAAGCTGTATGGGTGAAAAGCCTTTCCCAAATAATAAGAAATTTTTTTACTGCATATATTATGAAGTGAATTTTTGCAACTGTCTATATCAGTTGGATTACCATGTACGTATGATTTGCTTGAAAAAATTTTGTAGGTAACTGAAAGCACCTTGATGAGAGAAGCAAAACCATGTACTATCAGACTTTTTCTACTGATAGAATTCTTTCATTGCATGTCAGCCCCTACTTTTGAGCCCTACTTCAGTAAAGGGCAAGACAACCTTGCGAAAGGAGTTAAATGACTGCAAATTACTGATTTATTTTTTTTTTCTCTGAAATATATCTGCTGCCATCTGTTGACTTCTAAAGCACCTTCTATTCTTAAATAAAATACAATCAGATTATCAGATGTTGTACATTCAATCAAACCCCTTAACAGCACTTGAATATATTGCCAATTAGCCATTTGTAACTCAGACATATGTTTCTATTTTGCAATAAAAAGACACACAGAAGGGGTTAGAATATGTGAAAATCCACAACAAATTAGAATAACATGATACAAAATAATTTGTGCAGTTACTGGGGAAAATAGTAAAATCAGTCTGTAAAGATAAAGTCTACAGAACACTGTTCACAGAAAAGTATTGAGTACTTAGATGCAGGAATGATGGAATAATAGTGGATGGCAATGTAGGGTCAAAACTTGCAGCTGGGTTTAGCTTGATTTTTGGTAGTTTTGAGCTTGCTTTTTTAAACATACAGGCTTCATTTATAAAGTCAAATGAGAATAACCTGCTTTGTGAGAATGTAGAACAAGAAAGTAACTATGGATATTCTTCATTAATTTTGTTTGCTATGTTGCATGCAGAATTTAGTTTTATCATGGACTCCTTCCAGTTCTTCTATAACCTATTTAGAAATCTGAGAGTCTTATTATGGGAAAGAGGTGAATTATTTTCTCTCATGTTTGCATAAGCCTTCAGAAGTGGAAGTTATTGATATGTATGCAGAATTTTTAAGATTCCCTGTCTTTTGTCAAGAATTTGAAATTTATTACATGCATTTCAGTCTAAAATTGAGTTTTTTAAATAGTGTGTTGCAGCTCCAGATGTACTTTAATAGTCCTGTTGCTATATAGATTAAATTGTAGTTGTCTAAGTAGCATCAGTCACTTCCACCTATTTTCTGCCTTCTGAAGAGTACTGAAAATGCTCAGTTCTCTGAAGATTAAGAAAAGCTTGACAGCCTAACATAATCAGTATCTTCATATAACAGTAGTATGGACCCTAACAAAATGCATGTACTACGCAACATATGTGGCACTGCCACAGTGTTACCATTTTCTCCTGTGTTCCACAGTAAACTACATCACTGACCAAACCAAGCCCACTAAGGTCTAAAATAAGAATGTCCTGGAATAGCATTCTAAAAGGGATTGTATCTTATGTTCTAATGTATTCACTTCTCTCTATGTTTTATAGAGTTTTACAGTTTTTATGGCTGTGCCCAAACACTCTCACTTTTGACTTGGAGCAATCTTTGAATGGTGTGCTACTTGGTTATTTGCAGTGCCAAAAGGAAAACGCTCTTCTATAGCTTCAAATCTCTGTTCACACAGCAGACTGTGTATTTTCTGTGTCAGCCTGTTCAGCTGGAGTTATTCTGATCCAACATTTATTTGTTGTCATGTTTTATGGAAAAGTAAATAACATGTTTAAAGCAAGTGCACATTTGTTTATCTATCTGTTGCTTTGGCTCAGATTAAGTCTGTTTTTTTTCCTGACTTGTTACAAATCACAAGCAGAATCACAAATGTCACATGTAGTCTTTGCACATAGTGTCTCCTGAGAAGTGTGCCTGCTTCCCCCAGGAGGAGCCAATTCCTGTAGGCCTTATGATTTCTGCTTGGAAATGACAGTTGTGAATCTTCTATCAAGGGCTCTAGACATAACCTACCAGTGCAGAAATTTGCAATCACTGCTTCCTCGCATCTTTGACACACCATCCCACTCCCACCCCTCCCCAAAAAAAGACTCTTTCAAGAGTATTCTGATTAATTTTATGTGCTATTAAGTCGAATTTTTTTCTAAAATGTTTTCTCTTTTGGGCTCCCTGGCTGCATCTTCTTTATGAACTAGCTGTACAATATAAACTGGGGACTTGCTAATAATTACAATCAATAAAATTGAGCTAATTAAGTTTCAGACATAATTCCCCATTGCTATAAGAGAGCTCAGTGAGATATAAGACAGAGTAATAGAGCTCTGAAAATTGGGACTTAAAAAAGAAATGCCAACAGAGCTCAGAATGTAGTATTGTGATCTCAGTGATGTGATAATGTTTAATCAGCTGCTACTGATAAATTTTAAGCAGTACAAAGACCTGAATAGAGCAGCAGTAAAGTTTATACATAGATTAGTTACAACTTTGCATGTCCAACATTTTAAATTAAAAAAATAATAATCTGATTTAACAATCTTCAAAGAATTTGAAGTGTTAATTAATACTAAAATTTGTGCAAGCTTAGCCTGACCACTCTACGCCTAAAGAAATATGCAGAACTTTGATGATCCTTTTTATGTCACGATGCTTTATAACTATCTACAGGGTGGGATTCAAGTGGATGGTGCTAGGCTCTTTTCAGCAGTGACCATCGACAGGACAGGAGGTAACAGGCACAAACTGTAACACAGAATGCTCCAAGAGAACTTGTGGAAAACCTATTTACTTAGAGGTTGACAGAGCACTGGAACAAGCAGTCAAGAGAGGTTGTGGAGTCTTCTTCTCTGGAGTTATTCGAAACCCACTTGGACCCTTTCCTGTGTAATCTCTATAGGGAACCTACTCTAGCAGGGAGTTGGTCTTGATCTGTAGAAGTCCATTCCAGCCCCTATGATTTCATGATTGTGATTTGTTTTTTTTGTATTCTTTTATGCTGATTATAGCAAGATCAATTTCTTATATCATCAGCCAAGAGCAAATCTGTAGCAATGAGTTCCAGAAAGTTATTGTGCACAAATGAGTTATTACCAGCTTAACCTGCTCAACCAAGATAGCAACTGAAATGAAGGCTGATAATTATGTTTACAAAATAGCATATAATGATTTAAAATAATTTTAGGGTCTATAGCTAGCTTTAAAATATGTTTAAGTGGAATTATACTACTGTGCTTTATTAGATTTTGATCAGTACATTGCAGAGAAATTATAATTCCTGAATTCTATGTTGTTGTATTTACCAACATGATTTGGCACAGCTCTAAAGTTTGTAGTGAGGGAAGTTATAAAAGGAGACATTCTTCCAGATGCTAGAGACCTAAGGTATGTATACAGAAAGGTATCCCTCTGTCATGCCTCTTCCTCTTTTCCCCCTTTACTCTTTTTTTTCTTTAGCAGAGTGATAAAGCACTCCAGTAGAAGAGCTAGAATATCTCTCTCCTGTATAACTTAAGTTTCACCTTGAAAGAAGTTAGTAAGTACACAAGCAAGTGATTTCTGTTTGGCACAATTGTGAAATTGTTCTAATATAAAGCAGCCGAAAGTTAATGGGTGGAACAGCATATGAATCCCTGTGGTCAAAGACAGATGCAAGTGGAATGTATGTTATTAATGCCATCTTCTGGGTGAGAAGAACAAATAGCTAACTGATGCAAATTTTTTTTTTTTTTTTTTTTTTTAGCATTTTTCTTATCCTCGGTTTCTAAAATGAAACCCTGCTGTGTCTCATTTGACTTTATATTTTTAAACCATGCAGAATTAGAGCCAGCTGCGGTACGATTAGCATTTATTGTTTCTCATCATACACCTTTGGAAAGTACTGAGGCACAGTTTGGCTTTACTTCTGTTTTTAAGCAGGATCAGAGAAGAAAAATTCAATTCTGATGTATTAAATAACATAGATGTATGCTCGTATTATTTCAGACAATTTCCAGAGGAAAATGATAAATCTAGAGCCAGAATAGGTTAGGTTCTTGGTTGTTGTTTTGTGTGTGTGTGGTCAAGTTTCACTTCTACTGCTCAGCTTCTGCAGTAAAGCAGAAGTAATATAACTCTACTTACGAACTTGTATTGTTTAATGTAAAACCATCAGTTAAAACCCGAAGACTTACGATTTCTTTCTGGATGCTGTTGAATTAAGACAGTGTATAATGGGTAGTACATAACCCCCACAGAACTTTTCTCATCTTGCACAATCCACTCAGATTTGTCATTCCTGCCCTCTCACTAAAAAAAAAACCAAAACCCAAATTAACCTGCTTTAAAAAAAATAAGGTTTCTGTGTTACAAAACATTTTAATATATATTGATAATAGGGGATCCAGAAAAGCATGTGGTTTGTTTCTTTGAGTTCTCTAAGGTTCACCACTATCAATGACTATTAATTTACCAACATCAGATGCGTGCATGAATATACAATTTTTGAGATTTAGGGAGTTTAAATGTGCATATATGTACCTCATGTTTTCTTGTGCAGAGTACATTATTGATCTTGTTATGTTTCGTGTTTGTAAGTAACTTCATCAACAAAGTGTTGTTTTCTCTTATTAAACAAGAACCAATATATATCACAAAATTAATGCTGCTTGATTCCAGGCAAAAAGCTGCAATTTGGCTTTTAGTGACTGTGTAAAATGGTAAAATGGAAGAGGAAGTGAGAGCTGTTTTCTAATAATGTTAGAGATCCTCAAAATTAGGGGGTTTTGCTCAATTATTTGCAGCTTTTTGTCAGTGGAAATGAATTCCTTTAGTTTGATTTTCTAAAAGGTTACTCGTCAGCTGTTTCTCCATAAAATTCATTGAAGAAACACTAAGAAGGAGGAACAAAACAAGGATGAAAGTTGATCATATTGTCAAACCATGATACTTTGAGTCAAGAGATCTGAGCTGTTTACATAGCTCTGTCATGTAGTATTTATAACCTCCAGGAAATATACAGAGATTAGTATCATAAGAAATATTTCATAGATACTTGTCCATTTGACAAAATTCTGTTGAAATACAGGGATGAAACTGTAAAGAGAGGGAGGAGGGAAATAGCTTAGTATTCTGCAACATGCTGACAGGTTGCTAGAGACCTTGTTATTCCCTCAGTGCTCTGACTCCACTGTGGATGCACTGCAATGACTAACTTCAATCTGCCATTTTCACAAGATACGTCACTACAGTTAGGTTATTATTTTACCATTAAAAGTAAAGCTCCTAGAATTTCCAAAAAAAATCCCCCAGTTTGTTTGGGAAAATCATTAAGACCTTTCAAAGTTTCAAAATGTAAACCAGTGAGCTTGACACCATCACTGGTGTGTATTAGTATATATTAAACTGACAACATAATTGGTATCATCAAATATAATACACAGTAATTTCATTAGTATTCACATGGGTAAATTTGTGTGGGGAAAGGTTCTTAAAAAGGTTTATAGAGAGAGCAATTATGCTTCAGAAACCTTACAGATTTCTTTCAGGCAGCTTCCAACTTAAGCCAGTGAATACAGTCTTGTTGAATAACCAGAAAGTACCCAAAAAAATTCTCACCAGCGTCCCATTAGGAATTTAGACAGCAAAGGAATAAGAATTCCTTGTGTAAAAGAGTACATCTTAGCTTGTCTAAGTTGCTAAAATACCTGGTCTCACTGATCAGCTACTTGACTCCTATCCATACATCCTCTGCACCAGCAGAAATTGGGCACCCAGAACTATACCTCCATGCTCAGCCCTGACTTAACATTGTAGGTGCCTTTTGCTCCAGCCCGGTATCCTATTTCTCCCAACTGAACTGCCAGGGGAGATCCAGAACATATCCCACCGTCTTGCTGTGCTGGAAGTTGGGACAGTGAAGTTGTGTTCAGGTCAGCAAGCGCAGTGCCCTGCCTCTGCTGCAGTTCTCTCACATGCAGCAGCTGCATCATTGCTGCACCTCAATGGGATAAACGCAGAGAGGAGAAAATGGCCTGCTGTGCAGTGCAGCTGTCAGTGGAGTCTCTCTTACAGGGCACTGCACTGGGTTTGGTGTTCTGCAAAATATTCTTCACTGAGTCAGTGCATGGAGTTTTCTGGTAGTATCAGGTTTTTCCATTGTATCAAAGGCAAGAGATCACTTGGAAGAAATGTAGACGGACTTTATTACACTGAGTGACTGGTAGAAGATATGGCAGATTAAATTCAGCCTAGATGTATGGAAGATGATTCACACAGGGTAGAATAACAAAATCTAACTCTCTGTAAAATAGTAGACTCTGAGTGAAGAATTTTCTCTTGGGAGCAAGATATTGTCATAAATGTTAGCTCAGTGTTCAGCAATCAAAAAAAGCAAATTGAACATTAAGAACTACTGGAAAAGGAGTAATGAACAAAACACAAGATTTCTGTGTGTCCATGTGCAAGTTGAATGTTTATTCAGCTCCATCAATGTCATGTGCAGCATTGGTCTCTCTCTGTCTCAGGAAGAATATATACTAAACTGAAAATGGTTCAGTGATGGTCAGCAAATATGATCAAATGTATGGAGCAATGAGAAGCGAGGAGCGATTAAGCCATCTGAGATTTGTTCAGCCAGGAAAGGTAACTGAGATGATGCAGCTGAAGACAGAAGAGAAAAAAACTCATTCCTCATTTCTTCCAGATATTTTTCTAAGTGAATATATTAAAGATAAGTTCAAAACAAAGGTCAATTTTCACAAAACTTGGAACTGAGCTTGGATAGTCATTCTAGGATAATCATTCAAGTGTTTGATGCTGAACATGCACATGACCTAAAAGAAACTGTCAAAAATCAAAGAGAAAAATCCACTGAAGGTTATAAAGTTCGAAGTCTTAAAAAGCTGCAAAATTTTGAGGTGGATTTGGGTGAAGAATCATTGTGTGCTTTCTCCAAGCTTCACCTCTTCCCCTGTGTCCATTTTTTGCTACTGCCAGAAACTCTTGCTGGGCTCTTCCATCAAATAACGTCTATTTTATTATGATCTGTTTGACACATATAACACTTTTTTTTCCCACAATTTTGAGAAGTACAATTTCTAGGAGTTCTTTCAAAGTAATACCTTTCCAAAATCTCATGTATATATATTTCTTTTCAGTTTGTAACTTACAGTAAGTGAATTTGTCATCTATTTTCAGTTGATTATTTTTGTTCACTGACTTTAGTAATCCATTGACTTTTATAGGAAATCAGTAATTAAATACAGTTCCATTTAGAAGTCATGCAGTAGTTTCAAGATCTTTACTGAGAAACAAACAGGAATGGCTTATGAAAATGGCAAAAAATGCAGTTAACAGACAGTAAGCATGTGTTAAAGACATTCTGTCTCCCTGTCTATATCATTAATCACCCAGTTCTAATGATCAACCATAATTATCATACTAATTTGGAGTTTTTCTTATAACTATTGCTTATGGATACTGGTTATTATTTAAAAGGAGAGGGGAAAAAATCCATGGACAAAATTTGGTGAATGCAATTTAACTAAATAGAGAATTGTTCTGTGACTGGATTAAGGTAATCTCCTTTATTTTTAAACAAAGTTTAGAAAAAATTCCTATTAAAAAGTATACAAAAAGAAATATAATAAAAAGGACAAAAATCTTAAGTTATTTTTCTTTCCCTCAGACTTAAATTAGGAACATTTTAATTGGTGTTTGCTATTTTTCAAGACTAGAACAGGCAAAACAGTGTCTTACTCGAAGCGCTTAAGATAGGTGTGGCATAGTTGTATTTAGCACAGAGATTATCAGTAGAGCAGACAGGGCAGGAAATTATTTTAACAGTTTTTAGATGTGTTTTCTTTCTTTAAGTACAGCTCTTCTTTCCTTAAATACCAGGTTATAGCCTATCTCAGCTGAATTCTTACTGGAAAATAGTGTACTGATGAATAGTACATTGAGAAGGAACTGTGGGGAAGGGATAAAAATTGTGCTGTACAATTTGCAAATTAGCATTGCAGTGAATAGAAGTTAAAATTAGTATCTGAATGTGATGACAATTACACATGAGACTTCAAAAAAAAATGTTGTATGCAGATGCAAACAGAGATGGGTAAGCGTAGTTGTATGAGCAGTTCCTTGATGTGCCTAGTGTGGTGGTGAATACGCAGGACACTAAATCTTGGCTTGCAGTCTGAAATAGACGAGCTGCTTGGGATGTGCTGACCACAGCTGTGGTTTCTTTCTAAAAGCAGAGTGGAAGGCATCAAGTTACTGAACCTGCCAAAATAAGACCATAATAGTACCATACCACGCTCAATTTCTGTATTATAGAATCCAGACAATGAATAAACTCCAAAATATTTAACTATAAGGCCTGATATTCCGGTTATATATCAGTATTGTTCTTCACTAGTACATGTCAACTTATGTAGATTGGACTACTTAGCCCTCAGGTCCGTGCTTACATTACCAGGTGTTTTGAAGAAAAAAAACCATGGTGATATACTTATATTATAAAGCTTATTACTACAAGTTGGGGGATCAGGAGTACAATGGTAAAGGTGATTTTCTGTGCTCTGTTGCTTTCTATTGGGCTTCCTGAACATTTAGCATTTCTGAACATGGGGAAGGGAATTTACCACCAGATTATTTTTAAAGTTGTTTGTATATTTTTAAGAGGTACCAGAGTTGGGACATGGCTTTGACTGTTTCAGTAATAATTCACAGTAATCCTTATTCAAAACAATTAATGGCATTATGATAAATGCCTTAATGGCAGGAAGTTTACTCTGGTTATCCATTTGCTTTTGGTTCTGAATAATCTCTGGAGGAGTAATGCATTCAGTAGTTTTTGTAAGTGTATTTTAAACCAGCCCCCAATTCTCCTGGTGTAGAATTAAATAGTTAAGCAGTATTACACAGTATCTTCTATGAGTATGCATGAATACAGTACATACCATTGCTCTGTTAGGAGCACTAGGGTACTTTTACTACCCTTGAACAACATACAGTACATTCAGCATCAATTTTATTCCCCTTTTAATTTACCCCAAGGTATGGCTCACTTTTCATATGAAGTATTGTATTTCTTTGATTTATTGAGATATTAACATGGAAATGGTGATGTTAAACAATACTTGGAATAGCTCTAAAAGTGTAGTGGGAATCATGATTTCATAAGAAGAAAATTAGTTATGTAGGTAACATTATACAATAATTTCCCATAGGATCTCTACATCAGGCAAGATTTTATTATATTCTAAAACAAAGTTGCTTGCACTCACTTTAAATATAAAGTACTGCTGAATAGGGCAATATCATAAGGCAGCTCACAGTACAAGCAAAGACATCTGTTAATGGTACCATGAATAGTTATGAACTGTGGTACTCAAACAGCTTTGCCAGCAACGCATTGCCTCCTAATTTATTTTTATAGCAAATGGTTGCCTCATTTTTCATGGTTTGGTAGTTTGCATTCAAATGTACCAATAAGTTCTAAGGCAATAGCTTCTGCACGGCGTGTTTTATTTGAGAACATAAGAGGCAATAGCTAATGGCATGTTGGTGGGTAGTCCTCTTCTTTATCAGCAGTTTTGTATGAATCCTTATGTTCTTTTTTTTTAATTAGTTCATGAAAGGGAATGTGCTACATTAAAGTCTGCTTATTGTACAGAAGACTTAAATTAATTTCTTATCATACAAATGAAGAGTAATAAAGTCTGTATTATTGCACTGGTTTTGTCATTCAATATGCAACAGCTGAACCAGACATTGTCAGTCATTCCTGGAGGCATCACCAAAAACAGGGAACAAATGGTTTCAGCTGTCACAGAGCAGAGTTCAAATGCCTTTAAAGACTTCCATAGAAATCGGTTGGGGAGAAGAGGGAGGCTGCAAAAATTTAAGCTCTAAATTATTTTTTCCTTATTTGTGATTGTTAATAAGTACTACAAATTAAAATAACTGATTCTAGAAACAGTTTGTAATGATAATGCAGTAGTCAGTAGCTACTTTCAATGGCTTGTCAGCTACTTCATGTCATATAATTGCTACTTATTGTCATATAATCATTGAGGATAGGGTTTCTGGCTATAGGATGCCCCTTTTCAGGAAGCAATCTTCATACAAGAGACCTTCTCTCTTTGAGGGCTAGCTCTTAAATGAGCCCAGGGAGGGAGGCACACATGGTCCAGTCACATGGGAAGCACAGGTGAATTGTTTGCATCTGTGCTTCCTGGGCCAGCCACCCCCTCCAGCAGGTGCTCAGTCATCAGTTCGGGCTGTGATGCAACAGTTCTTCTACACTCCTATTCTTGGTGAATAATGTAGATAAATAAATAAATACATTCCTGACAATTTTTTCTCAGTCCAGTTATGTCACTGTGAAACACTCTGCTTTGGAATTGCTTTTAATTAGAAATGTTTCAACTAAATCATTAAATACTTTTATGAACAAAACCCCTTTGGCTGGAATAGATTCTCCACTATGATTTGAAGTAGCCTCAGGAAAGCTGCTATCTCCTCTGCCATTTTGTAAATCAAGCTTCTGACTAGCATAGGAGAAGAAAAGTCTATTTCAAGATGCTGTTGCTATATGAGTTGAATTCTTATTGCACATCTATCTTGAAATGCCTCAGCTGAGTGTCAAGAATTTTGGCAGCTAAATAACTGTTTACTGTTCTGGTCCATTTTTGGTACTCCTTTCCCATTTCTTTAGCATCACCAATTCACACCTGTCTTAAAATGCAGCCAAATAGGTAGCATTTATACCCTTTTTGTCAATAAATACTGTTCTGAAATACATGTTGGTGATGAACTCTGGCATTTTTTTCGTGTGATCCTGACTATAGCTTTATGACATGTTGTAATTAACTGGGCTTATAATGACAATTATTTTAAAGTAATAAGAGTATCAAAAAGATAGGCCTGCAAAACCTTAGTACTAAATAACATCTTCCTTGCATGCCTCTGCTGACAAAGACCTTTCTTTGTACTAGAGTGAAGTTGTTACAGGTGTTCTTTAATAATATGTCAGTGACGGTGCTTCATTTGAGCTCCTCTTACTACATTTGCTTTGCATGGTGCACTGCTCCAGCCAGCACTGCTAAACTGTGCTGACACTGATTTGTCACTTCTGAAGCATGTTAAGAACAGAAGCTGTTGCATTGTAGGGGATATTGATCAGGTCTGGTTAGTGTTTTGTGACTGTATGCTACTGAAACCAATTGAGCAGATTACTTTGTGCTCACTGGCAAGTAAAACTCAACTGAACATGTGATCAATCCACAGATCTATTGTGACAGAATAATACATTAAAACAGATTGTTCCTTGAGGTCAAATAAATCAGGTTAACTTCTTGTCTTTGGGTAAGTTTGATTTACAGAAACACAATTTACGGATGACCTTTCAGGTTTCCGTAATATTCTTTAAACACTACATTTTTCATTAACATCTTCTTTGCCAGAAACAGCTTTATGTATTCAATCCTGTACTATTGTTGAACGTTTCCTGTGAAAAATACATGAAATAGTAACTTCATGGGTAGAGAGTTGCCAGTTAATTGTAACTGTTTATGAACTCTTCCTTGAATATCAGCCTGAAAGCCAGATGCAAAACTGTGTTTTATTCCCTGGTGGTGCTGGAGCTGGAAGGATTACATCAGTTCAGAAGAAATTGTCTTGTCCAGTTATATGTCTATCACAAATACATTCTTTTCTTAGGACATGCAGCCTAAGAGGGACACATTTCATACTCTTTTTTCAACATCTTGCTCTGTGGAAATACCACTATCTGCAATGACTGTGTAAAGCAAAGTAGAAAACCGGATTGCAGATGAGTAAAGGCTAACTTTTTTAAATGGCAAAAAGTGGCATGATCTCTTGTATAAACTGGGATGGTAAATGTAATCAGACAATGGTTAGTATTGCTTTTTCATGACTTCCAACTATTACTCTGTGTAACCCTCTAAGATCTTAAACAGTATTTGGTCTTCTGTCAGCAATCTTCTTGCTGATGAGAGCTGCCTACCAGTAGGAATATTAACACATCTTACTGTATTACAATGAAACACCAGGAAAATCTGATACCAAATTTCTTCAAGCTTAACTGTCAGAAATGGCATCTGCTGGACAGGAAAATTTACTTATTTCAGCTTCCATGTGTCAGAGACCAAGCTGCTGTCCATTAGCTGTTTTACTGTGGAATACACTTGAAAAATATGTCTGTAGTGTTTTCTTATTGAGCTAACAGGAAAAGAACTGGAATATATAGCATGCTACAGCCTGGCTGTTCTTGCCAGGCTAGGTTGTACCACTGGGAGCAGTGTTCTGGGCACAGTGGTCTGGGACTTGTGATCTCCCTTACTAATATAGGACATTCTTTTTAGCCTCTAAACTTTGTTCTGGTGCTTTTCCACCCAGGCAATTCTATCCATGTTCCATATCAGTTTAAATATTTTTGTTACAAAACTCTTCAAGCAGAATCTGAAGATGACAGTTCTAGGTAGGATTTTTGGAGTATCAATTTTAAATAGACAAAAATTAGTCTAAGGATGTCTCTAAGAAAGTGAATTATGCTCCTTGGCATATATGAAATTTAATAACACTATTTTACTATTCTCACATGTCTAGATGTCACATTCCTATTTTTACCTCCTACAAGACATCAAACTGTTCCTATCACTGCATATTCAAGTCTATTTACTGTAGTGTTTGTCTGCCAAAAGATAGATACTCATTAGAATAGCCCTATGCTATGCAACCTTTTCCCATGTATCCTATTGGGCTACCTCCCTGCTAAATATATATTTAGGATATAGCAGACTTCTGATCAGAGGCTTGGTTTGTAAAGGAAAAATAACATCTTTTACAAGAAAATGGAAAACATCAGTACTTAAAAAGTAGAAATCCTGAACTTTCTTTGCCACTCTTTGACTATATTAAGCATATACTTAAAAAATATATATATACATACAATGCTTTGGATTCTGAGCTGTTTGGCTATAAAATTGCCTATAGAATGCTTGTCCACGGGTGATGGGAAAACGTGAAGTATCTAGATCTATCTGATGACAGTTGTATCTTGAGTTTTCAGAAAACTTTTCCAAGTGTTATTCAATGTGACTAACATTTGTGGAAGTCTTGTAGCAGAAAAATACATTTATCCTTTCGAGTTATCTGAGTTATGTAATGTTTCTCTCTGTATATGAGCAGATTAAATATTAAACATAGTCTAGAAGAAAGGAAAGGATAATTTATGTTTTTTGTCTATGAATTGTCACATGTATTTGACGGAAGGACAATTTTACTTGTTTTCCTTGTTTTCCCTAGTTTATCAGAAAGGGCCACTTTTTAAGCAATCCATGTTAAATACTGTTAACCCCAAAGACAATTTTGTCAGGGCATCTCGAGGGCATGCAGATTTCTGGGAGCTCCCATGGGTCTGTCAGGACAAGGTAGATCCTGGCCACCAGAGCCCATACAATCACAGACCTGCTGGGATGTCAGCCTGTGGGTGGGGACAGAATCGGTCCCAGGGAGGAAAGATGGGCTCAAACAGCCATAGGATGGGCAGTTAGGACCATGGTGATGGAGGTGGACCAATGGATCAAGTCTTGGATGGGAAGGCAGTCTGCGGATCAGATATTGCTTTGATATCACTGATATTTAATTCTATTTCGCATGTTCTGTCTGGATTTTTAAACCAGATAATCTTACTTCTTCAAAGAACTAGTCCTGGAGTCTTTTATATACTAGCAGCATACATAACCAAAGGATATAAATTTTAAGATCTTGTTTGTTGTCACTGACTCCTTTTTGAAAGATTTGTATAATATAGTATAATGGAGTCCTAGCCTCTTTGAGGGTTTGCAAAGGCTACTTTATTTATTAAAAAAAAGAAAAAAAAAAAAGTAATAAATCTCAAGATTCCAATAGATCTTAGAGAAATTGTTTTTCCTTTCCTGTCACTGTTTCAGATAAGATACATTTTTCCCCTCCTTCTCTATTTCAAAAGCTATTCTTCTCAAACAAAGACAAGAGGGCTTAAGAAAAGCCCTGAATTGCGCAAGTGGCACAAGTCTTTGACCAAGCTGTTCTGTTATGTCAGTCCAAATACTCCCTCTTCTTTCTCTTGTATGTCCTTCCCCACCAAACTTCTGCCTGGTAACAATATTTCCTTTTTATTTTTCTTCATGGAGACAATAGAAAAGCTTGGTTGATATAATGAGCAATCCTTTGGGCTTGAGCCACAATGAAATGCAGATAATAATTGTTTTAAGTGATAAAGTATTGTGTGGTATTTCTGTACAGGAAAGGTACACAGTGGGGTTTGCATTTTCTTGTTCTCTTCCTGTGGCTTTATTCTCTTTCCCTTTTTTCTGTCTGCCAATACACCCTTGGAAATTTCTGCACAGCTAGAAATTCCCACATCCTAAAGTACTGTTCTAAAATATAAGCAAGATTGAACATGAATAACTCTTATATAAACCCTTGCTTCACTGCCAATCATTAATTTATCCGATGTTTGACGTTCGCTCCTAATTTTATAGAGAAGTACTTTATTTTCAGTGTTTTATTGCATCATGGGAAAGCAACAGCTTAATCTATATGAACATTTGCAATCACTTTCCAAGCTGAAGAAGACTGAATGAATTTAAAATGCATATATTGAAATGGTTCTGCCTATGCATCTCAGGCTTCTTGCATATTTGGGTCTTACAAATTTAGGCTGGTGAAAATAAGATTCTGAAATTAAAGTGAGCCAATATTCAAATGTCCAGAGCCTGTATACCACAATTGTAATTCACAGTTTTGAAAATAAGGTTTTCTTATTTCTTGCTTCTTCTTATGAGAAACAGCACTGATATACAATTCTCTTCTGGCTAAATGATGTGCATTTTAAATGCATCAGTTTGTATAAACATGTGTATTCCATGTCTTCATTCAGACTAATATTGGATTCTTATCACTTTGTCTGGGGTAAGACTTTCCTGCAAATCAAAAGTTTTCTTGATTGCTTCAGCTAATCTGCAGTTCAGAAGTTCAGCACAAATCCATCTAACTTGCACGAATCGAGCAGTATATATCCTGATATGTTTGTAAATTAAATTACTGAAGGTGATCCAGCCTAATTACATTCATCTTAACTGATGGGAATTCAGCAAATGTGTTTAATATTCTACAACTTACAGAGCACTCAGTTGTCATGGTTTTATGATTTTTGTTTATCGGTATTCCACATCTTAACATCAAGTAGTGCACTGGGAGTTAAAGTGTTAATGCTCCAGTTCCGGGTACCTGTCCCAGAAGAGAAGAAGCGCTACATTCCCCAGAAGACTGTTCGCTGTGTTGTTATCATTTCTGCTCAAGGGGAACAGATATAAGGCCTTGATAGGTCATCTGACATCCCTCTTCGATTGTCAGCCTCTCCTCCCTGCTGCTCGTCCCGACCGCACGCATCGCTTCAGCATTAGTGTAAGGCCTTCAGCTTTTGGACAATCTTTCTCTCATTATATTTGATTTATTACCTTCAGTTCTAATTATATTGTAGTATAGTGTGTTATCTTGCGTTCCAATACCACATTTAGTAAATTAGTTTGTTTCTTCTCAGATCATTGCTGCTGTTTTTAATTATTTTGGGGTCCCCTGTTTCCCTTTTCTGGAGGCGCAGATTTACAAAATCCCTATAGTGCTATTGTGTTCTTTGTATCTGTTGTAATTCTCATGGAAATAAATAGGAGGCACTACTTTTGGAGCAACTCACATATAAAATAAAATTCCCCTCTCACCTCCAGTCCAAAGATGCTTGCTGGTTCTTTGGATCATCCATCTGAGTCTTTTTTCTTCTTAGGAATTTTGCATATCTTTGTGGCTTTCTTTTCCCAACAGTGATACCTTTTCCATTCACCTTAAAAATCTCATAGTAATGCTGTTAGCTTAAGATAATGCTAACTGTAACAAATTTTTCAATTTCAACTACCAAGCTTTAACAACGCCAGGGAGACATTTAAAGTAGGAGTTTTGGTGTGTGGCTCTAAGTGCCTTTCCAAAACAGAGTTAGGGTCTAATTGCTTTGTTTGGGGCCCTGTGTCCAAATCTCAGTGGAGTGGCAATAACTGAGTTTGCACGAGAGCTCTTATGCAGCGCTAAAACAAGCTTAGCAATCTCATTAATATTTTTACTGATACAATTTCTTTCTTTCTTAGAATGGAAGCACAAGGGGTTTGCATATTCCTCTTGGCTTTTAAGCTAGGGTCTAGTCTCATGATAAATGAAACATTTTTTTCATTCCATGCCTGTACATTATAGTTAGAGGCAAACAAGCATTATGGGTACTATTTCCAAATGTCTATCTTTCAGTATGGTGCTTTTCTTACAGGCAAGGTATGCAATAATAGTTGAAAACACATTTTCCTAATTATATTTTTGAGGGAATTAGAGTAGTAAAATTTAGGAGATGGGAGAAGAAAATAGCACATGTAAATTGAAAATAATCACTGTATGTTTTGTATCCTAAATAAAATTTAAATACACGAGGCCAAAAACGTTCTGCTCCTTGATGTTTATCCATAAACATCATGTGGGAAAAACCAGAAAGAATCACCATGTAACATTATATTTTACTATTTCTTCCAAAAGTCAAGAACTGAGTCAATTTTACTTTCTTTAAATAATGTGTGGAAATTTTCTGATTACATATAAATATAGGTGAGAAAAGGTAATGCTTAGGTAAAAAGATTCCTTTTCTTTCTATTCAACTTTTAATGATGCTATCTGATGTGCCATACACAGTCTAATATTTCTTGTCTATGAGCTTTTTACCTTTTCTAATTACTGTGTCCTGTGAACACTTGTTTCATTTTCTTCTATTTGTTTTGTTCATAAAATTGATGCAATGCTTTTAAAGTTGATTGTTTTCTTTTTTCTTTTTTTCTTTTTTTCTTTTTTTTTTCTTTTTGTAATTTATTGAGTAAATATCAAATATTTTTGTACTATTTATTTTGGGACTTATTTGTGAAGGTTTATTTCGCATATGGTATGAATATTTTCTCAGTGAGAATTCATCAGAGAGTTTTTCCTTCCCATCTACAGTGTTTGACTGACTATTTATGTGCCCCATATTTCTCACAGTCTACAGCAAAGTGAAATTTGGAAGTAAACCCAAGTGTCTCTTTTACTAAATATGGGATAAATCAAGTTGGAAGAGACCTGGGCAATCTAGTCCGGTCTTCTGCTCATAGCAGAGGCAGATGTGAGATCAAACCACTCTGTTCAGGGCTTTATCCATTTGGCAGTGGAGAACACCCAAGGGTGGTCAGCCTCTTCAATTGTCTACCTCATGGGAAAAATCTTCTCCTACTTGATTTGAATCTCTCATGCGTGTATCTGTTGCCTCTCATCCTCCCTTTTCTCTCACTCAGGAAGAACTGGAACTCAGTTATTCACTGACAATCATTGATGTTCCTGTGGTAGGTAAAGAAATTGATTGACATGGAGAAGTACAGCGCCCAAAATAAATTCATGCTGGATCCTAGTAGAAAGGATATTCAAGAGTTGAAAATAGCAAATGAGAGAGAAATAAAGCACACCTGTATACATAGAGTTGAGAAGTTCTTAACCATTTGTTTTGATTTTTGTAAATGGATCTCAGTATATGCATTTATTTTCCTATTGATATTAAAAGTTAATTTGATTGCACTTTTTCCAGGGCTGTGGTTAGACTGTTCACTAGCAATACAGGCAAATTACAGAGGGAGACTGTTCTGTGACCATTGTACCCTCAAATGGCAAGAAATACCCACAGGAAAACTCAAAAAAGATCATTTAAATGCAGGTGTTGTCTTTCACTGGAAATGTTTGAGTTGTTATAAACTTCTTATTTGCATGTGTTGATCCCATGCAGACTTTATTATGTATAATATCATTACATTCCTACTGGTAATCCTTTACCAGCATCTCTGTCTTAACTTGTGTAGTGGAAATGCTAAGTCGCAGCCTGAAGAAGTAAGTGATTGAGCACCTGTGGGAAGGCAGGGCCAACCCAGGGGAGCTCAGGTGCCTGCAATGAACCTGAATGACCAGAAGGGGTGGAGCCAGGATCCACCCCTTCACAGACCTCATTTAAGGATTGGCAGTGAAGGCAAGGATATCTTGCTGATGATCCCTGTTTGCCTGGGGCCTTTTGTAGGTAGCTGATTCTTTTCTTTGTTTCTGTTTGCAGCTTCTGCATTTGGACAAGCCCTCATTTGCTGTAGCTAGGAGTTTTGCTACTCTGCTGTTTTTTCTGTGTTTCCCATTGTGTTACCATGGGGTACTGGCTCTTTTACTCCTCTTGGCAGTCCTGCTGGTTTTAATGCTTTTATATACGTATACATGTACAGAATAATAATTACAATATCTGTTATATCCTTTTATATGTATTCAAATATATATTCATATATATTTGCATGTGTGTGTATGTATGATAAATGAGTCCCCTTGGAATTAACAGTTTCTAGCATGCTGGGTTAATGTATTAGTTTTTGCTTGCTAATCCCAAATTGCTTGGTTATCTTTGGTTTTTGGGTGGATAGGAGATGACTGTAACTTTCTACGGTGTCTCTGCAAAAGACATCTTGGTTGTAGGAAACACAGTGTGGTAGAGAGTATTAAACTCAAGATTTCAAAGTAGTTTAAAATATAATGCTGTAGTGATGACAAACTGGAAGTGCTGACTTTTAGTTGTAGTAAACATGTGAGTTAGTAAATTTTTCTTTAAAAAGATACTTAATGATACTTAAAGCCCAAAGAATGTTTTATTTGGTTAGCTGGTTGAGTTTTCTGTGCTTAAAACTATATACAGCACTGGAAAAGTTATCTTTTAATAGAGCTGTTAGTAAAGTCTCTATAATAATGAAACAGAGTAAACTAAATTCATATATTCTGGTTTAATGTTGTAGCCAAGATCACTTCAAAAGACAACCATAAATAATTTATGGAGTTTAGTACCCTTAGATTAGAATCAAGTTGCAATAGTTTGTGAAAAGCTTAGGATGAAGTGAAAGTGTTTTGATTCCTAGCTCTTCAAGATGCCTTTGATGAATACTGTACTAGCATAGTGGAAGACTTTTTGCTTGCCTGCGTTCAGTAAGTAATTGATCACTAGCTTATAATGTGACCCTAAGAGCTGGAAGTGCCTTCCTTAACACTACCTTGTCATTTATAATGGAGCTGAAGTAAGACACAGGGTGAAGCAGATTGTCCTGGTGCTTCCTGGTGTGTGCTGTGCATCTCAATGAGGCTCTATCGACTGTCCATTTGTTTTACTTCCTAACACACTTAGTAGCTACCTGTAGCTATACAAGCAATCTGGAAATCAGTGGTCTGATTATTTTTATAAACAAGAACAGCACAGATATTCCTGTCATTGTTTTAAGTTTCTTTCTCCTTCTGTGAGCTTTACCAGCTGATATGGTTTACATTGGATAGCAATGGCCTTCTACTTAAGATATTCTCAGATATTTCAAATAAGAATTTTTGTTTCAGGAGTTTGACTTAGTTACTCACTATCAGGATGCAGAATAAGCATTTCATTATTTTTCTTACAACTAGTGTTATTCATCACACAATGAAGTATGCTGCCAAATAGAAATCACGTAAGATATCTCTTAAGTTATTGAAGGACTATCCAAAACATGATTGTTTTTAAATCCTCAACTGTCAAAAAAGCATGGAAATCTGTAAGTCTTTATTTGTCTGTAAATACATAATTGCATTGCCTTAGCTTGTCCTTCATTGGAAGCTAATATTTACATATGTTGTTACTATTTAGCTGGAAAATTCTTTGGTGTGACTTTGAAGCTCTTGCTTACATATGTCTTGCACCAGATCCTCTGGCCATGAATAGTGACTAGGTGGAAAATGTCAGCAGCCCATGGACATTTTTTTTCTGCATAAGTGTGGCACAATCAAATCCTCTGTCCTGCTGCTGGAAAATACCTAGCTGTTTAAAACTGAAAGATCTGGTTCAAACAGAGGTTTAGAACTTGCATATGGATTTGGGTTGTATAGTAACAATCTTTTAGCTTCTAAAATCAATGTAAATTCCATAGTTATATGAAGTTTCTAGGACTTTTTCCCTCTATATGAAGATCTTATTACAAGCTGACAGCATTTGCATATCTATGTATATAATTACACAAGTGCATAGAAGAAATTAATAACAAAGATGGGGGGGGGGAGAAGATACATGTTTAGATGCTTGAAATGAGAAATGCACTGAATGTTTTTTGTCAGTGTTTTGTGAGAATGAAGGGAAGAAAAGCTGAAGGAGTACAATGCATCCTGGAAACACAATTTGAGCAAACTACAGGAGGATTTTGTGGAACAATCTGTCAGGATTTCACTGATGAAGACAGTACCACAAGGTCCAGCTGGCCTCTTCCTTTAGTTTCTGCAATATCATTCTGGCAACTCACCTTGAAATAAAACAAATGAAACTTCTATATAATATTTTATCTTAATGAAAATAAGAATTCAAATTAGTAGCTAGACTTGGGAAGAACAGTAAATCAATATTCTAAGAATGAAGGCTGACACTTCTATTGCCAGCTCCTCTGTGACTTTCTTCCACTTGTTGCTCTTAGGTTTGTGTCTCTCCTTGCCCTTCCCCTTTTAAGTTTTGTCTGCAAATAGCTGTCAGCTGTTAGCACCTGGGGACTGAATAAGGCAGGCATTGTCAAACCAGGCCTCTGCTGTGAGGGCTTCATGGAACTGCGGAGTTGAAGCTCTCTATCATAGCTTTTCTTTCTGTCTCTCTTTCTCTCCCAGTTAGGTTACTCCAGTGAATGCTTAGTAGCTGTTAACACACAAAAAAAAACTTGAAACAGGGTATGGATACTCTTGGAAGGGGAAAAAACTCTATTTTCAAATTAAAACTTACCATGGGCTACAGTTCTGCACCTCTTTTAATTTCTTCTTTAAGAAAGAAAAGGAATATGGCATAATTCTTGCTCAGCCGAAATATTGAGTTGGGTAAGAGAAATCACTTTCAGCAAAAATTCTTTGATTGTTCTGTTACTTTTTTATCTGGTAAGCTTAAGACACCTGAATTTTCTACGGCTCTCTTTCAAATAACATGAAGGAAAATATTTAAAACTTTTAGAACTCTTTGCATGTGCTGAGAGTTATTGAGTAATGAGTAATATTAACTCTTCATCTTTATGCTGTGTATCATGGCTGTTCCTTGCTCAGTAATGTGCCCCTATTTAACTGTGTGCATATGAACATTTGCCATCAGTTGTGCATTTGGACACCCTAATTTTCAGACAGTTAGAATGATAAAAGGACACTTATTTGATGTTTTCCTCTAAACTACAAAAAGTGTGGAAATTTTACACCACTTTTCAAAGTAGAACTGTCAAATGATCCTGAGTCTTTCAGTTTAAGTGAAGATGCCCAAAAGAAGGAATTGATTTGCACATTACAGTGACCTTTGTAAAGTTTCTATGTGTAATACATGTCAATTGTCATCAAGATTAAGAAGAAAAAAGCACTTGTCAACACTTTCAAATGTCAGACTTCCAACTTCCTTAAATCTTACAGATAAACGTAGCACTATTGTGCTTCATTTGATTTCAAGAAGACTGCTGTATGTTAGAGGAGTCACAACTCTGATTTATATCAGGATAAGAAACTGTGGAACTTTATTACTTCTACATTATCAAACTTGATGGAAAATTGGACTTCCTTCCAGAAAATACCACTGGATAATAACACTGGAACTGCAGCTAGCAGTCTGTCTTATTCACACAGTACTACTTAAATATTTACTATTTTAGGTTTGCACTTATTACATGCTTTTTTCTGAATAATCTAAATTTAAAACCAGAGAATTAAAGTTATAAGCAAATCCATCTGAGTAAATCTGTACACAGTTTAAAAGGAAGAGAATTGCAGAAGTTTTTATGAAGATACCTGAGCGTTAAGTATCACAGAACAGAAAACTTCATTCATGGGGGGAATAAAGTCTACTTGCTTGAATAATTCATATTCTCTCAAGTAAGTGCTGTTATTCAACAAGCTTTCAGGTTTTTCTTGCTTTTCTATCAGGGCAGGAGAATTATTTGTACTACACATACATGTTTGTCTTGGACTAAAATTGGGATTGACTATTCAAAAAGTATGCCATCAAAATAACTTTTTTAATATAGGTGCACTTAACTTTTTACCTAATTAATAAGAACTTTTCAAACTGTAGAATGATGTAGATCTGGTTATAATTCTATTTTCTAACTGATCTATTTATTCCTTTAAAGATAGCAGCAGTGTATCTTTTTCATATGGGTGTGTAAGCTATTCATTTCACCTCCTTGCTCAGCATCTCAGGTTTTTTAAAAAAGTAGACAGTAAACTACTTCTGTAATAAACCACAGAGTCTAACATGAATGAACACATAAATATTTGTTTTATTCCAACACAGAAAGGTAGGCTAACTTGGAAAAATAGGATGGAGGTTATGGGGTACTGTTCTGTACTCTTCAGCAGCAGTGCTGGAGATAAAAGGAGTTTCAGAAAACAAGGTTGCTTTATGTAGATGTAAGCATTACTTTGCTATTTTCTATGCTTCTGTATGGCAGAAGAAGGTGATGGCAGTGCCTTTGAATGGAACAGAGGCATTACAGAGCAAATAACATGTAATAAAGAAGGAAAATTTTCTGACCCAACAACCAGTAACAGCTCAAGAGGAGTGCACTCTCTATCCCAAGAGATGACGCTGCCTTGGCTGCTAACCCTTAAATGAAGAAATGAGGTGCATTGCTTGCACCTGAGATCCCTGAGCTACACCTTCACACCTGGTGCTCAACCATTGATTTGGACTATGACCTGGCAATTCCATTGCAGCTTCTTAAACCTATTTTCTGTTGGAAAACACCTAATTTTTAAAGAAAACTTTACCAATATGAAAAAAATGCTTATAGATTCTATACTACTATAGAAAAGTTTTTATGTAAATATAAAATAACAGACTGTTCTACCTAAAAAAAGAATAGGACATAGTTTTTAAGGAGAATAGATTTTCTGTTTTGAATCAAATTTGTTCTAATCCAAAACCATAATTATCATACATATAATTAAATTTCAGTTACATAATTTGAAGCATTTGGTACCAAAATATCATAGTATTTGAAAACACAACTACAGTAGTTGTAATACATATAGACAAGTTCTAAGCCAAGGCAATGTTTGCTAGTAACAATTTGATTTATATAACTAGAATGCTAAGCATCACTCATTTACAGTACTGATACATCAGTAAAAAATCCAGGTATCATAAATATTCCTACAGAACAGTTTTAAAAGATATAAGTTAATATAGAAAGAGGGCTAGAAGAACCTTGATGTGAGAAGATAACAACCTGGTGAAGACCACTTTCAATGGAAAATGTTTCTTATTCAGAGAATAAAAATGATGTCAAGTATAATTAGAACTAAGCATTCCATTTTTTTTTTTTTTTTTTTGAAGAGGTATAGTCACATTTTGTGGTCTGGACTGGAGGGAAAATGCACGTGCTTAAATAAAGCTTTTCTTGTCCCAGTTGTCTTCACTGGCTCCTCCGCAAAAGTAGAGGCGGGTCACAGAGAGGAGAAGCCCTCCTGCACAGAGAATGTTTGTTTTTTGTCTCCCCTCCCCCCCACCATTGAATTGTATCTGTGATCTCTTTTTGTGGTGCTAATAACTTTTCTAAGTGTAACTGTCTCTTGCTCCGCTGGAATGTTCTTGGAATATTGCCTTTTCTTTACTATTCATAGAAAGGCAGCTTAATTTCTGTTGCAGGCACTTGTCTTTTAATTGTATCAGAATTTTATCCTTGTTGTTTGTGCCTCTGTTCTTTCCTAAGTAGAACCTGCTTTGTGTGGCTGAACTGAGCTAGCAAGCCCAGTATTTGTTTGCTATAGCAGCAACAACAATCAGTCTTTTTTCGTCATGTACAACAGTCTTCTTTGTTAGTCAAATTCTTATAATTTTTCTTTTATGTAGTCAGGAACGTAAATAGCTTTACATTTAAGCAGCATTCAGTACATAATACTAGTTGTTTTACCTAGCTCTGGCCGTTTTATTTGAACAGTTTCATGCAGGAGAATGTAGCTGAGGTACTAGGTAATCCTCAGAGGTGAAGTTACTTCTTTAATTAAACAATGTCCTTAAAAGTACAAATCACTTTCTCAGTGCTGGGATACTGTTTTAGACACATCAGAAAATAGAGTTGTTCCCAACTCCCTAGCCATGTGCATTTTTTCCTTTATACATCTTTCTCCATTTCCTTATAGACACCAATAATGCATATTCAGAGCAGCAATGTATCCTTGATTCTTCTAGTGCAGGATTGTCTTAATTTGCCATTTAATGTTTCACCACTCTCCAGCAGGGCCATCAGTTTTTTAGGGCTGCATAAACAGCAGTAGAATCCTGCTTGCTCCCTTCAGAGCTTGATGCTGCCATGGGGGTTACACGCAGGTGATAGCTGTTTCTGTCACAGAGTTCTCACTTCCTGGAAGTTGAGAGTAAACTAACTTGCTGTTATCTCAAGAGTTTTCTCATAGTAAAAATGGCTATGTATGTCTTGTGTGATTTCTTTCATTTTGAAGTAAATGAAACATAACACTAAGATAAGAAAACTTTAGGAACTATATCTTCTATTATTCCGATAATATACCAAGAACCAGAACTGGAGGGAAGAGGTAATTTTGAAAACTAGTGATTACACAGAAATTTTGGTCTTGTTATCGAGCAGTTAATATCTCTTCTGCACATTAAAACAATGACAATCAAGCTGGATAGATAGAGCTTACAGTGTTTTATATCCTGACTGTGGAAAGTATGATCTGGTGTTTTGTCAGTCTGTAGTTCTTTCTCATCAGTGATGCAGCCTTCCTTGCTTTACAATGCTAAGGTGCCTTCAAAATAACACATTTGTATGTAATAAAGGTCTACCCATTTATACACCTTTTTAAAGAAATTGTGTACTAATTCTAAATGATTTTTCATTGTCACATTAGACAGTGTACTTTAGCCTAACCTTGAGAGCAGTGGGAAGGAAGTAACAACATATCCCTTCCCGAATCTAAAGTGACAATTCGCTCCACATTACACTTCAGGTGTTCTGTTTCAATCAACCCTGTTTCATAAAATTTGTCTGTAAAGTACCAGGACTGAAGCTTGATTCTTGATAACACTATCTGTTTAAAATAAATGTAATCATTCAATTTTCACTTGATACTTTTTTATCTTGAGGTAGAAAATTACAAAGTTGTTATCCAGTAAATCCTGATAGTCACTGTACATTGAGGTTCTTATTCTTGGAAAGTGCTATATTATGATGTTAAATTTTATTGAGGATGGATTTTTTTCTTCTCATTTGCCTTGTATCTGCTTTTGTTTTCCAGCTGTAAAACTGCATTTAGGAACCATTAACTTTGAGGTTCTGGATAACTGATTGCTTGGCCTTGGCAATTGCACTCAGCCTGATCTACAAAAGGAAGGGCCTTTGAGCTGTTCTTCTTGTCTCTTCTGCACAGGTATGAAATTATTTGTTCTGAGTTGTTTTTTGGCCTTTATGCACTTATGCACTAAAAGCAGTGTTCACATTTTTTAGGTATTTGGAGATATAGAAGTTTTGGCAAAAGACTTTAGGAATAATTTCTTGTAGTTCCTTGATGGCATATAGTAGCTCAACCTAGAACAGAAGTAAATTTCTAAAGCAGAGGCACAACCTAATTTAGAGGAATAGCTTTTTTTTTTAAAGAAACGTAAGCTAATGTTATAAACTCTCATCTAGATCTCAGGCATGCAGTTAAACTCAACACTATATTTGTTGTTGACTGATGTAATCCTGGTGTATGCAGAAAAACCTACAGGCTGGAGAAGGATCCTAGCTGTTGGGATTCCCTTAGAGTTAAATGAATGTCACATCTATCTGACAGGGGCTTCAGTCTGCTATCAGCTGTGATGAAGTGCTTGTGCCACACTGTTCTAGAGAACCTGACAACAGAAAAGTTCCAGGTTGATTCTCTGGTTGCTAGATCCATTTTTACATAAACTGGAAGCCAAAACATTTGGTAGAGACTCGACTGAGTAAATGTGAAGTCTATCGCTTTGTATGACAAAGTCAAACTCTCACCGTAAGCATTTTAGCTGAAGTTGGACATTTTGTTTGCTAATAGAGACAGCCATGCAACTCAAGACCTTATTTTATTTTTGCCCAGAGGCATTCAGAGAAGGTTTTTTGTGTTGTAAGAAGCAAATAATTATATTGCTACTTAATAAGTGAAGTGGTCGCATTTGTTGAAGTGGAAGACTTTGCCATTTAAAATACTATGCATCAGTGACATATTATGTGAATATTAGAAATCACTTCGTTACTTTCTGTGCTGCGGATTTTCTTAAACTCATCTGCCAGTTCTGTTAGTCTATGAGGTTGGACTATAGCCAATTGCTAGTAGTTTTTTGTGAAGCATAGTACTTTTCATTACAAGCCAGCTACATCAGTCTTTGGATGAAATATGTTTTTAAGACAAATGCAAATCTGGCATTGTCTCCTGCATCTGAGTGTTCAAGCATACAGATATTAAAGTTATTTGAAAATTGGATTATTGAAAACTAGTTCATTTATTGTAATTGTGTGCATAGGAATCATTGGGAACAAAAATTCTTTAAACTGAGCAGTGCTTCTGTATTGCAGTTTCCTCCCTAGAGTTTTGGGACACAGAAAACTAAGTGGACAATGTTTTGCCTTGAACTACTAGAATATGCTCTTAATTGGCACTGATTAAATTCCTGATCATCAGCTATCTATCATAGGAGACCATCCTTTTATTCTTAATTAATGGTTGATGTTCAGTGAGTTTGTAGATTTTTTAAAAACACTTGTTCATATGAAACTTCAAGATGTACACTACTTTTGTTTTAGTATTACAACTAAAATAAACCAAGTGTCACTTTTCTTTGTAATGAACTTGACCACATTAACATTCAGCTTCACAGTACTGCAGTTCTTGATTTACATGTACTGTACTTTAAAGGTGATACACAAGGTTTTTTGTTTTATTTTGCTTTGCAGTTTTTATTATGGCTTCATGTGATGCTTATTTCAACAACTAATAGGAAGGCAAAGAAACACTTTGCAAGCAGGCAGCTTTCTCTTTCTGTAACAGTATTTTTCAGGCTTCTAAGTATAGCTGAAGTCTAAAACAGACCCCAGGCTTCTTAGCTTTGGCTGTGCTGAGAGGAAATTCATTCTTCCTCAAAGATGTTTGTATTTTAGGCTCTTAAGCAGCTGTTGTATTCTTGCAATAGAGAAAAAAAACATAGGAGAAGAGGTATATTTGAATTCCTATATGTATGCTAAAAGAAAAATCAGTTAAATGGACAGGAAGAGCAAGGTTTAAGCCATGACTGTACTGCTGGGCACAAGAAGAGAATAGGAAAAAAAGAATAAGCAACAGTAAAACTCTCTATCTTTCTGGCATTGTCAATTACTTAATGTTTCTCTGATCAGCAACAGTGAGTGTAAGTTTTCTGTAAAAAGTTTCTTCAGCACTGAGTAACTGATGTTTCTGTATTAGAAAACATTGTGAATTATTTTGTAACATTTCTTACAAAACTCCTTTTAGAAAGGTTTATTTCATTCTTCTATTAGGCAGATTTCCCTCAATATTTGCTCTGAATGACCTGAAGACTGTAAGAAAGAAAGGCTGGCAATTTTCTTGAAGTCAGGGAGCTAGCATGGGAGTGAGAATAAATTGATTAGTAGGAAAAAGGTGCCCATTCACTCATCTTCCCCGTTTCCTTGGCAGGTAAAAGTTGCAGTGGTAAAATGAAACTTACTTTATCATCACTGAAGGCAAACCATAGTCTTTACTTTGTTTGGCTTTTTCTTCTCTTTTTGAATGTAAGCTTATTTTTTTTTCCCCTGAAACAATGTGCATATAACTACTGAATGCAAAACTTTAAAATATGTCTGAGTAGAATAGTAGAGTCATAGAATGGCTTGGATTGAAAAGGACCATAATGATCATCTAGTTTCCACCCTCTACTATGTGCAGGATCGCCAACCAGTACACCAGGCTGCCCAGAGCCACATCCAGCCTGGCCTTGAATGCATCCAGGGATGCTGCTTCCATAACCTCTGGGCAACCTGTTTTATTGCATCACCACCTTCTGTGTGGAAAAACTTCCTCCCAGTATCTAACCTAAATCTCCCCTGTCTTAGCTTAAAACCATTCCCCTTGTCCTATCACTATCAACCCACATAAACAGCCGTTCCCTCTCCTGTTTATACATTCCTTTCAAGTACTGGAAGGCTGCAGTGAGGTCTCCCCAGACCCTCCTCTTCTCCATGCTAAACAAGCCCAGTTCCCTCAACCTTTCTTCGTAGGAGAGGTGCTCCAGCCCTCTGATCATCTTAGTAGCCCTCCTCTGGACCCCTCTGGTCTTTCTTCCTCCCTTTCTTTAAAAATGAGAGTAATGTTTCCATTTTTTCCAGTCACTGGGGATCTCACGCAGCAACAGTGATTCATCAAATATGATGGAGAGCAGCTCAACAACCACATCAGCCACCTCTCTCAGAACTCTGGGATTCATATCATCTGGCCCCATGGACTTAGACCTCCTTATGAAACTGAACGTGTATCAGACTTGTACCATTGTTACAGTGGGACAGAATCTGCTCCTCTCATCCACACCTAGAGGTTCGGGTTCCTGGCAGACATGGGGAGCCTGACCACTAGTGAGGATTGAGGCAAAGCACTCACTGAGTACCTCAGCTTTTTCCATGTCTGAGGATGCCAGTTCTCTGTTCTCATTTATCAGAGGGGGAACACTCTCCTTGATCTGTCTCCTCCTATGTACCCTTCTTGTTATTTGTCACATCCCTTGCCAAGTTCAGCTCTATCTGTGCCTTTGCTTTCTTGATCCTGTCTCTACACATGCAGACAACAACCCTGTATTCTTCCCTAACTACACAGCCCTGCTTCCTGTGCATTTCCCTCTTTTTCCCTCAGTTTAAGCTGTAGGTCCTTGCTTGGCTATGCCAGTCACCCACCTCCTTTGCTCGATTTCTTCTGCTGGGGGTTGGAGAGCTCTTGTGCTCACAGAAGGGTGTCCTTAAAGAGCTGCCAGCTCTGTTCTGTTCCTATGCCCTTAAGGACAGTTTCCCAGGGGATCCCTCCCAGCAGTTCCTTGAGCAGCTGGAATTTTGTTCTCCTGAAGTTCAGGGTTCTGACTGTACTTTTTGCAAGGCCTGCACTGCTCAAGATCACAAACTCCACCAGGGCATGGACACTACAGCCCAGGCTGCCTCCAACCTTAATCTCTCTAATGCTCTCCTCTGCATTGGTGAGCACCAGGTTGAGTAAGGCTTCATCTCAGGTTGGTCCATCTCATACCGGGACCAGGAAGTTATCCTCAGCAGACTCCAGGAATCTCCTGGATTGTGTGCCACGTGCTGTGCTGCTATCCCAGCAGATATCCAGCTGGTTGAAATCTCCCTTCAGGATAAGAGCATGTGAGTGTGACACCTCCTGCAGTTGAAGCAAGAAGGCCTTGTCAGCAGGCTCCCCCTGATCAGGTGGCCTGTAGCAGACCCCAACCACTAGATGCCCTTTACTGGATCGGTCCCCAGTTTTAAGCTCTCGACCTGGCCATGACTGTTTCTCAGATGCAGCTCTCTGCAATCTATCTACTTCCTAAAATAAATGGCAACTCCCCCTATCCTGTCTGTCCCTTCTGAAGAGCCTGTACCCCTCAACCACAGTATGCCAGTAATGAGATTAATCCCACCACGTTTCCATGACAGCAACCAGATCATAATTTTCCCACCACATCGTGGTTTCCAACTCTTCCTGCTTATTTCCTGTGCTACATGCATTAGTGTAATGGCACTTCACCTGGGCTTTCTTGCACACTACTTTTTTAGAGGAGCCCTCCCTGAAACCTCTGAATAGTTGAAGACATTTGGAAATGTCTTGACAGTAATCCAGAATAAATTTCCATTTAGACTCTGATCTGATTGTAATGGGATTTTCCTTCCTTAAGATATGACTATATTGTGAAAATTAATGTACAGTATCACAGTATAAAAACAGTGAAGTTGCATTCTTGGCTCTGGAAGCAGAGTTTTTCCTGCATCTGTGGCTGTTGTTTTTTGTTTGTGTGTTTGTCACTCATGATTTGGAAGAATGATTCCTCTTAATGTTAATTATAATCAGCTTTGTAATGCTGTCAAAATCATGAAGTATATAAGTATATTCTTAAAGAATAAGAAAAACAGAGGGAAAGGGGGTGATCTTAGAACAGTGAGAACCATCCACAATAAAACACTTTATCTTATGTTCATGAAAGTCATGCTCTTATTTTACAATGATGCTTTTAAAAACAAGAAAATATTTGTCTGAATCTCTTTGCTACATGACTGTACAACAGACATGTTTCTGAAATACAGTCTTAGGATTAAAATGAAAATAAAATGCTGTCTCCTTTGCACTTCCGTATTGCTCTTATCAGCATGAGAAGAGTACTTCAGTCTGCAAACAACCTGATGGGATTCTTCTTGGTGAGGCTGAGGTGAGTTCTTCAGGGAGTTGCTGTGAAATGCAGCTGTTTCTGCTCTAGGCAGATAGACTGATGGCAAGAGATTCCTCCTTTCCTCTTAAAGGAGGATACAAAAAGACCTGCTACATCTTCTGCCTCTTAAAGGGTGAGGCTTTGTGCAGCAGTATTCAGGCAGGGTAAGTGGTGATGTCTCTGGGCGCTCCAGTGACCTGCCGCCCTTCCAAGCAGGAACTGCTGAAATGGGCTATCTTCCACTGTCTGTGACCATCTGGCCCAACTGGAAAGCCTGCAGTCCCACAGCTACAGAGTGGGAAGGGTAAAGCGACATTATTACATAGAGAATTTCTAGCAATGTCTTCAGGATTTCTCCACAAAGTCTCTTTGTACTGACTGAAAATAAGACTAAGTCTGAATACATGTGTATGGGAACCATTATGTCATAGCCTGAACCAGTGACTGAGAACCTGGTGAAGGTGTGTGACCAGCCCTGAGAGCATAGGTGCAAGCAATTCACTTGTGTAACCCAGGGGCTGACCCTTCCTAACAAGGCTGGCAGCAGAAACAGATGTATCCCTTCTTGGGTTGCCTCCTTTAGGAGTTTCTAACAAGTCCTGGTCATTGGAAGGAGTAAGCTATTCCTTCTTTATTACTGAATTGTGACCATTACCTTCCTTAGGTGATCTGAAACTGGTTAAAGGCAACTGCCTTCTATCCTTACATCAATTTATCGTGACACTATCTTAAAATTACGGGGATCTGTCTTTACTGAGTATGAGAAATCTGAAAAAGATGCTATTTAACAATATTTATCGTATTTTTTTCCTTATACGGAGCACTTTCTACAAACAGTGTTCACTATACTATTTATTTAATTTCCAGTGCAGACTGTTGTAAGCCATTCTGTTGTTTATTAATCACAAACTGCTCATACATGTGATGAAATATTGATTAATATTTCCATATTAAAATACTTCATTTGAACTGCCTCACAAAGAAAATTAGGAAACTGTAATTGTTTAACAGTTTTAAAGTTGTTATAAATTTATTTTATACATGTAAAAGTTACTGGTTTTGGTATGATATAGTGATCCTCAAGAGTTTGTTTTTGAAAACTGAACAATGCTGTAAAAATCATGGAATCATATCCTAGAATCATAGATATATGATAGAGTTTTTGAGTATCACTGTCCAGCCATTCATTGTAGGGACACAGGAACAAACTGTTATCTAAACATCTGAATGTTAAGTGTTAAACTATTGTTTAAGAAGACCAAGTGTGCTACAATATTGAATGATGTATTCTAAGTGTAATGATAGATTTTTTTTATTTTAAATATGGGGCACTTAAGGAGTGATATGTTTAACATAATGTGAATTACCTGAAGCTTTATTTCTATTGTATTATTAGATATCTAAATGGGAAAATGGAGCAGCTTTTAGACTTGCTCAGTGGTACCTGCTGTTAGAGAAATGGAAATTAAGCAGAAAAAATTTAATTGCACACTTTCAACACAAGATCCACCACTGAATTGTTTTATGTTTCTAGACAGTATTATCCCCTACATTTATATACCAGAAGAGTTAATAGCTAGAAAAAAAATGTATTTTTGAGCTTTTAAAAACATTTGCTTTATAAAACTTCATCTTCTCCTGTCATAGTTTTATGATTTTTGGTTATCGGTATTCCACATCTTAACATCATGCAGTGCACTGGGAGTTAAAGTGTTCTGGGTACCTGTCCCAGAAGAGAAGAACCACATTCCCCAGAAGCCTGTTTGCTGCGCTGTTATTGTTTCTGCTCAGGGGAACAGATATAAGACCTTGGTAGGTCATCTGACTGGGCTTTCTCTTCGTCAGATTCCCTCCCTGCTCAACTGGACTGCGCATCTCACCTCAGCGTTATGGTGAGGCCTACCCAGCTTTCGGACAATCTCTCTCTCTCTTTCATTATATTTGATTTATTTATATTGTATTATAGTGTTATCTTGCATTCCAATACCATATTTAGTAAATTAGTTTGTTTCTCCTCAGTTTGTGCCACTGTTTTTAATTATTTTTGGGGTCCCCTGTTTCTCTTTTCCAGAGGCGCAGATTTTGCAAAATCTCTCCGCCCCACTAGTCACGGAACTGGGCCGAACCAGCCTGTAAACCATCGACATCTCCTCAGCCAATATATTTGATGTACTGTAGGTCTGTATGGGAACTGTTGAATCATGGTCTGAACCACTGATTGATCACCTGAGGCAAGCACTGAGTCAGTCCTGGTAGCACAGATGAAGGCAATTCACCTGTGTGACTGGAAGGGGTGGAGCCTGGCTCCACCTCTCCTAGACCTCATTTAAGGGCTGACTCCCACTGGAGGAGGATCTCTTTCTGGAGATTGCTGCCTTTGGAGTTTTTACTGGGAGCCTAGGACACTGGTGAGTATTTCATTTATTTTTGATTATCTCTTTCCACCGCGATAATCTTTCTAGTTATACAACCTGTAAAATACCAGCCTAAGCATGCAAATGTATTTTCCAGGGAAATTCTGATTAAAGACAAATTAAATAAATCTATATGCTATTTAAAGTCAATGGTACGTATGAAAATGTGAAATTATATGGTGATTAGCATGCTGTGTTCATCTTTCAGGAATGATATTTCTTACTAAAATTATAAATTGATGAAAAAGTTACTTTTCTACAAGAATAAACTACCAATTATCCTTCCAGTTATACACTGGGTTGTTGATATATCTGGCCACTTCCAAACAGTTTTTTTTATTTTTTTTTTCAGTTACTTCTACTCTTGACCAAATTCAGTTCATGTGTGTAGAAGAAATGTTATCTGAATCTGAAAGCAGGTTTTCTACAAGAAGGCAATTTTCAGTCTGTCACTTTCTCCTTCTGTTTTTTTTTCATTCTTCCCGCAAAACTTTCCATTCGTTTTCTTGCTATTTTCATCCTCCAGACAAAAGCATTTCTCTCTCTATGCAATGTAGTAAGCAAAAGAGAGGATTTTTGTGTTTTTAATACAAGGACTGAAATTCAGCCATTCATTTTTGGAGATAGCTATGCTACTTTGACATAATCTAAAATGGTCCAATTGGATAATCAGAATGCAGCTTTGAAAAAGAGCTTATCTTAACAGCCAGACTGTGCTCTCAATTATGTACTCTGCATAATATAAAGATGGTCCAACAGTGGAATTGTTTGTTTAGCTCTTGTCTACTTCATCCTTTCAGTTCTTCTTTGTATGGTATTTTCTGCTTTTAAAAGTTTCTGTTGAGTGCGAATATTGTTGGTTGAGTTTTTTCCATTTGTTACTGTATGAGGTTAACATTGTGTGAAAGGAAAAATTAGTTTCCAGAATGGGAGCTTTAGAAAAGTATTTCTAATATCTTTGAATTGATGATTACTGTTTTTATATCACAGTTGGGGAAATGTTAGTTCTCGAAAGGGTAGGGAAGGATAACTATGAAATGAGCTTTGTGAAGCATCTGAAGAAGGATCTTATGAAGGGAGAAATTAAAGTGAGGATTGTTTGTCGAAGTGCTTCTTCAAAACTATATTTGTTTTCTCCAGTATGCAAAAATGTATGTTGGGCACGTTAAGAGCCATTTCTATGTGTGTCAGGTGCACGTTTATGCCAAATCATGATAATCCCTTAATCAAACACAAGTGAACATGAATGCTAACTCCACCTTTCCATACTCAAAATCTAATTTTTTTACTGCTGAACACTTCATCTCTGGTTTATATACAGTTTGCACTAGTTTAATTGGGTGTCTGATGGAGAGAATGCAGATTATAACCTGATGATTTTGAAATACTTCTCCTCTGGTTAACTTTTTAAACAATTAATTTCCTTAGAATCAGCAAAACATTATTTAAACTAATATTTTTAAAAGTAAATTGTGATGAAAATATATATTGTAAACTCATTGGAGAAATAATTTTCTTTTTTCTGTATACTTTTCTCACCAGTGTACTCTGGGTTCATAACTAGTGTTTTCTAACAATGTAATTTTAAGGTCTAATCTCTTTAGGGATTACTAATGTTGTTATACTACTGTAGCACAGATGAAGGCAATGATAGAGTCTTTTTTTGAGAAATAGGTGTTATAGGGAAAGATAGGAAAGAGGAATTAACTCACCCCTCCCAGCAACAGTCTGGAGGAAAGGATGAGCTAAGGAATGTGACCCTCCCCCGTTCGTAAAGTCCCACCACAAGAGGAGAAGGGTGGAGGAAAAGGGGGACCCGCGCAGACTCAGATTGCACAGAAAGTATCGCGGAGACAGAAGGGGGGCTCTAAACCCACCCCTATCTGCTCCAGGCACTCACAGTCTCACATAGGTCACCCACTGGTTCAGGCTGTGACCTTGGAATTCCACTACAATTACCATCTCTACCTGGTAAAATTTCACCCGCATCTGTAAGTCAAGCTATGCTTGTATCTGATTACCTACAATGTTTCTTTGACTTCAGCAGAGGTAATATACTGGATCTCACTGAGGACTGGTGCCTGATACAGAGGCAATGAAAAATTCATCTGATATTTTCAATGATAAACAGGTAGTTTAGAAACTGCAGTTTCACACCTTGTAGTATACAAGTGGTATTTGTGCAATTATCCTGCTTGGACTTTGAGTATATGTGTATTGAAACTCTTCAAGTTGAGATGTTTATGAGATAAAAAATTGAAATTACTTCCTGATATGAAAAGTATGTTATATGGTAGTAGACTGTGCAAAAAGGTAGCGAGCTAAGTGAAGTAAATATTCAAATGGCTTTGAAGAGACAGTGTCATAAGTTTTCTGTATTAAGAAATTTTCTTGAGAATTATATAGTGAGAATAATAGATTCCTATCATTTTACAGTCCTGATTTATTTTATGCTGGTTCATAAGAGGTAGTGTCTAACTAGCCATCACACAAAAACAAAGGGAAAGCTTATGCTATGATGACTGATAGAAATCAATTCTGCAATCATACTTTCAAAAATGTTATCATATATGTTAATGCCAAAGAGCTATGGACTGCATAGTATATTGCAGTATTTAAGATAGTTGCACGGACTTTCAATGTGCTGGGTATTAGGTCAAAGATGGAGAGTATTGCTCTGGGTAATATAACTATTTTAGCTCTAATTAATCACTCTTTGACTAAATAGGCCAAAAGAGCAGTAGCAAATTTCCAAGTAGTAATTATTATGGTCTAAACTATTTTAGTTGTTTTAAAAAGTAGTGGATGTGATACTGAGAAATGCCATGAAAGGATCTATAGATTAAATTAGACTACCTTTCTACATTTAAAATTAAACACTGAAAAGTATCTTGTCTTTATCTACAGATGATATCTGAAGAACTGCTAGAACTAACGGTTAAAAAAATGTGGTAGTCCGGTGTCATGCCACTGCCATTCTTCATGCCAGCTGCCCTTTCATCTTCATAATTCAAAACAATCTGTGCATGCTCTATTAGACATTTGACCCACCATTCTCTAGAGGAAGCAATAGCAAGTGTTGAAGTGCATGCAGACCTCTTAACCATATGGAATCTAGAAATAAAATTTCAAGAACCAAAATGTTCTAGGCAGTGACAAATGATAAACGGATTAAAATTGTGGAGCACTGCAGTATGTCAGTGGGTAAGCAGAAGACTGACAAGTACAAATTTACTACATGGAATTCTTTCCCCAGTAATGACTATATAAAGTCATAACTTTATAACTACGGACTTTGTAGTTACTAGATGTTAATTCTAGATATTTAGTAAGTTTTGTCCTTATGTAACAGATACTATAATAAATGCTGAGGCATTGGAATGTGATGGACCCCAATAGATATTGCATTTGTTGCTAACAGTAACGTGAACGTCATGTGAAAATCACTCAATCATTTCTACGTGGCAGAATCACAGCTTTGACTTAGTTTCTAGTAGATCTGTGCCAGATTCTGGAAGATAGGTTGGATTTGTTATTTGCTCCTCTGTGATGAAATGAGAAAAATTCCAAAACCAGAAAGTTGTAAATGAAAGCTGTCTAAATACATGGATGTGGGGAAAGGTAGTTATTTCTGTAATAACTCTTTATTTGTCCTCCAAGAGACAATATGCATAGGATTAAGTTTAAATTTACATTTATGAAGAAGAAATATGCTCTTTGCTAGGAGTTCAGAATATGTCCTCATTGGAAATCTTTGGCAGTTTCAGGGGGACCTTTGAGCTTCTTTCAGAATGCATCCCTCCCAGAAGATGGGACTTGCTGTTCAAAGCACGGGAGTAAGGAAAAGCTTAGCCTAATATGGACAGGGAATCTAGGCAGTTCTTTGTGGAAAGAGCAACTCATACCAAATTTCCTGCTTTGAATTCCAACTTGAATTTATCTAGTTAGTTTAGATTACAAATTGCAAGCGAAGAACAGAAAAATTGCACTTCCTATATTTCTTCTGTTTTTTCCTTTCTTTCTTTGTCTTTTTCTTGTGGTTTTCTCTTGTTTCACCACTCCGTAGCAGTTTCTTTATGGCTCAGGTAAGTGTGGGGGAAAAACCAGTTTTTTGAAAACTATTGATGACTGGAAAACTCCTTTATGAAAACCGTTGTTAGCAATTATGAAATCTTATTTTTATGTTGTCTTGGATCTTTGGACTTAATCATGGGTGGATTAGTTATAACCATTTCAATTTAGAATAGATATATTCCTGAAATTATTTTATCTGTTCTAGTATTGTCTGTCACTCAACAGCTTCAGTAGAATGAAGTTAACATAAAGAAGTTAAATATCATATGGTATTTATATTTTCAATATTTTTTTTTTTACAAAAATACTGCGTCATTCCCTGTAACCTCTAATGACTAAGATTTAAATTATAATGTTTTGCTGCTAGTGATCTTTTGAAGTCATCAGGTCAGAATAATTTAATGATCTAAAGAACTGCATTGCTGTTTAGCTAATACTGCTTTTTAACAGTAACAGAGTAATTTATTGTCACTCAGTTGAGACCAGAACGGCCTAAACCAATAAGCTTCCATTTCTGCCTTTGTGTTTCTATACTT
The DNA here is from genome assembly GCA_016647715.1 of Pavo muticus. Classification (NCBI taxonomy): domain Eukaryota; kingdom Metazoa; phylum Chordata; class Aves; order Galliformes; family Phasianidae; genus Pavo; species Pavo muticus. The sequence goes on along the minus strand of JACDJE010000596.1, from coordinate 205,414 downwards.
CAGTGGTAATACATGCAAATCTTTGATGCTCCTGGGAACTGTTTTTTTTTTCAAGTATAATTACTTAATCCTTAGTACAGAAGCATGTTAGAAATTTTTCTTTTTCTTTTGTACGCAGAAAATTTAATTCTTTGATATTTCTTATGCACTTTAGAGGAAAACATGAGTTTATCTCTTTCAGAAAAAAATGGGGCCTTTTTCATTTTTAGAAAGCTTTGCTTAATGGAGAAAGAAGGCCGCACTTAAAAAGACAAACTCTATAAAGCCTCCTCTCAAGTATTCCAGTGTTCCTTTATGCTCTGGCAGTCCTGGAAGATGCTTGCAAAATTTAATTTAGATTCAAAGCAGGACACCAGTATTAGCAAAAAAATATGATGAAGGTAACCTATTAATTAAGCTTTTAGCCTGATCTGGCAATGTAATCTCAAAATCTCAAAGAACTGCAGATCAGTTTTGAGGAGATATGAACATATATGTATTAAATAGACTGTTGTTCTGAGTTCTTGAGCATAACTTATGCAGTTAGATGTGACTGTGCATTACTCTCATTAAATTATTATCTCTTTCTATCATCATAAATATCCAGTCATCTTCTCTTGAGCCACATTAATTTTTTAAGATAGAGACGATAATAGTACAAACTAAGTGAAATTTTCAAAAATGATACCATGTTCATGAAACCGCTCATCCATACAATGTTCTGAAATAAATTACGAAGCAGTAAAAAAAAAAATTAAACAGAATTCTATTTCATCGGTTTATTTCCCTTGCAGGTGGGTCAAACTGAAGTTACTTTGCAGCTAACTGTAGTCTCCCATCACTGACTTTATGAGGAACGGTCCCAGAAAGTATTCTGCTATCACTTTCTCCATCCCTGATCTATAGAAATTGAGGAGATACTTTACCCATATACATGCTCCTTACTTCCACCATCCCTTAACCACTGAGACCTGTAAAGTGATTCAGCTATTTTTGAACTCAGCTTTCCTGGTAGTGGTTGTGAACTTTTGAATGTTATAGAACTTATTGGTCCTATACCTTTGGTGCTAATTGACCTTTGAAGTTCAGTCTTGAGTGTTTCTGAGTTCAGGCTTCTGTTTGAAGAGTATGACCTGAAAGGAAGAGCCAAACCAAATACGATATGGATAGGAGTGAGGTAGAGAGGACTTGAAAGTTCAAAATTATCAAGGAACTCTCAAGTTCCTAAACAAAGTGTTAATTGAACCACTCCCTTCTGAATAAGCACAAATAGTTTCTTTCCCACCTCCTTGCCACTTATTTAGTAAATTTAATTATCACCTAGCCAGAAGGCAGAGACACTATTACACGTTAGCCAGAGGGGGTGAGAGGGGAACATAGTTACTTTAATGAGCTGGAACAGAAATAGGTCAATGAAAAATATGTATAATTTAACATAGTGTTTCTATGTGTGTATATAAATGTTTGACTAGTGGACTAAGAATGACATTGATTGTTAAAGCTTAAAACATCAAACCTCACTATATGAAGGATGTTTTTCTTTTCCATAGTGTGCATTTTGTCAGTTCCTGAACCAATTTAAGTATTTTAGCCTTCTTCATCTTATTAATTTTCTTACTATGGTATAGGAAAAAAAAAGGTTGCTATGCATGGATTTTAATTTATTGGGTCTTTTTTTCAAGAATGATTGTTATACATTATTTTTATTAAAATAGTTGCTCTACACTAACTCTCTAATTTGCTTCCTTGAGCTATAGTGTATTCCTATAATATATATATTCCTGCTTTTATTTCACAAACAAGCAGCTGTTTAGATTAAAAGGGAAAAAATAATTCTCTTTTTTGAAGCCTCAGTTCTTTGTTAACATGATACAACTTGATACTGTTAGAATGTGCATGTGGAGAAACAATGAAATGACAAAATGGAAATAAGAGATAATTAGCATAGCTAGAAGTTATGATGATCCTGTTTACATCTTAGTACTTATACTGCTTCCAATTTCCGATTCTTCTGCTGAAGAAACAACCAGAGACTCATCTCTGTCCTGAACTAAGTTGTATTAGGGCTGTGTTTGCAAGATTTTCTTTTTCTGTAACAGTGTCTGGCTTAATCAGTCCCATTTTTCCTGTGATTTGAACCTATCAATCTTCTAGCCCCAGCATTGTATCTCTGTAGCTCTTTATTTGACAATTTAATAAGCAAGACAGATGCCACATCCAAATCAAAAGTAGTTTCCCTATTTCTTGTGTTGGGCTGAATTTTTTTTTCTAGTTGGTTTCTTTATGCATTTTTCAGTTCCATAATCAGCTGTACAAGCACAACTGAAGTACCTGCTGTGAGCATGGGTTAAGTGGCAGGGATGTGAAAAGAAAATGGAGGGAAATACATGCTGTATTTCACCTTCAAATATCTTTGACTGATCAGTGTTCCTAGGGAGGAAGGTCTCTGACTTCAGAAAATCAGCTTAAGTAGACCTAATACCACTTCATTTTCTCTTCCCCTGTTTCCTTATTAATGTTTTACTTTACTTTCCCCAGCCATAAGCTGGACAGTATATTACCAACTAACATTTAATGTGAAATATCTGTTCTTTCTCAAAAAACGTATTAAATTTGTATGTGATTTCCTTAAGCAGAACCTTAGTATGGATACATTTATTTTCCTTATAGTAAAGTCAAGATGTGATAACAAGGACTTCATAGCCATTTTGTGCTCAAAACCAGCAAAGCATGGCATGGGAATACCTGAAATACAAGAAAATGCAAGAATAAAATAATGGAAGGACCTGAAGGTGTTGATCATGCAGGCAACCATGCATTAAGCTTTGGGTGTGAGAGCCCTGGATTATAATCTCCTCATTTCATTCTCTCAGCCCTTGCCATGGCACACTTTCCAGAAATATCAACCTTGGGAGAATAAACAAAAAAGCATAACTGTAATATGCCCTAGGGTCAAACCAGAAGAAAATAAAGGATATGATTTAGTGATAAGCAAGGAATACAAATCCAACACAGGAGAGATTTTAATTGTGCCTTTAGGAGTGCCTGAATACCTCTCTATTTCTCGAGGGTCTTACTGAAGAAAATATCTGAAGATACAGAGGCACTGAAAATACAAGCCCAGAAGGCAAGCTGCGCATCAGAAGGAAAAAAAAAAAAATGTTTGGATCTCCCTGATCACTTACGGAAGCTTTTAGGCCTGATATTATAACACATCCTTACGGAACAAACTGCCTTTCCTCTCCTTGCGAACATATTGACAGGCTGAGAGAGCTGGGACTCTTCAGCCTGGCGAAGAGGAGACCTTATAGCGGCCTTCCAGTACCTGAATGGGACCTGCAGGGAAGCTAATGAGGGGCTTTTTATAAGGATGTATGGTGACAGGATGAGGGGAAATTGTTTTAAACCTTGAAAGGGTAGGTTTAGACTAAGTATCTGGAAGATATTCTTTACTGTGAGGGTGGTAAGGCACTGGAACAAGTTGCTCAGTGAGGTTGTGAATGCCCCCTCTGTGGAAGCATTGAAGGCCAGGCTGGATGTGGCTTTGAGCAACCTGGTCTAGTGGGAGGTATCCCTGCCTATAGCAGGGGGATTGGAACTAGAGGAAGGAAGGAACTAAGGTCCCTTCCAACCCAAACAATTCTATGATATCTAGCCTTCTTTGGTGATACCAACATGGTTACCTAAGGACTGAAATCCTTTTTATGTGATGTGCTAAGTCTCTTCTGCCTAGTTTTTCATTTTTTCCTGTTTATGCTGAGTCACAATGTATTTTCCAAGAACTGAGAGACCTGAGGACTTTCTCCTTTGCATATACAAATATTTGTAAGCAGTGTTCCTGTGTTGTCCTGGATCAAGAATGAGAACTAAATGCGCAAGAGAAAGCTTGGAATTATGTCTCTCTTAGTGGAAATTTTGAATAATTCTTTCAAGAATTATTCTTTCAGTGGCTCAATTTCTGGATGGAGACTGGTGACGTGGTGTCCCCAGGGGTCAGTGCTGGGACTGATACTCTTTAATATCTTCATCAGTGACACTGATAGTGGAGTCGAATGCACCCTCAGCAAGTTTGCTGATGTCACCAACCTGTGGGGTGCAGTTGAAACACCAGAAGGATAGGATGCCATTCAGAGGGACCTAGACAGGCTTGAGCAGTGGACCCAGGTGAACCTCATGAGGTTCAACAAATGCAGATGCGAGATCTTGCACCTGCGTCAAGGCAACCCTGTTACCAATACAAGTTGGGCAATGATAGGATTGAATTTAGCCCTGCCAAAAAAGACCTGGTGGTACTGGTGGATGGCAAGCTGTACATGAGCCAGCAATGTGCCCTTGTAGCCCAGAAAGCCAACCGTAGCCTGGGCTGTATCAAAAAAAGCATGGCCAGCAGGTTAAGTGAGGTGATCCTGCGCCCTCTACAGTGTGCTGGTGAGACCTCATCTTCGTCCAGATGTGGAGTCCTCAGCACGGGAGAGACATAGACCTGTTGGGGCGTGTCCAGAGAAGGGCCACAAAAATGATCCAAGGAATGGAACGCCTATCCTATAAGAACAGGCTGAGAGAGCTGGGGCTGTTCAGCCTGGAGAGGAGAAGGCTGAAGGCTGTGAGGTGACCTGGTAGTGGCCTTTCAGTATCTAAAGGGGAGCTACAGGAAAGAAGGAGGCAGACCCTTTAGCAGGGTATGTGATGATAGAACAAGGGGAAACAGTTTCAAGCTCAAAGAGGGGAGATTTATGTTGGATATAAGGAAAAAATCTTTTACGATGAGGGTAGTGAGGCACTGGAACAGGTTGCTCAGTGATGTTGATGCCCCATCCCTGGAGACTTTCAAGATAAGGCTGGATAAGGTCCTCGCTAACTCATCTAGCTGTGGATGTCCCTGTTTATTGCAGGGGAGTTGCACTAGATGGCCTTCAGAGGTCCCTTCCAACTCTAAGGATTCTATGATTCTAAAAATCGGTACATTGTACTTTTCTGTCCTTATCAATTTCTTTTACTTTTGAATTATCAGTGCTGGCTTCTCATGACAAATATTATTTAAAATGTTTCTTCATGTTAAAATTTTTTTGTAACCTTTCACAAATAACTATGTTTTTAGCTTAATTCTCCCAGTAGATATAATTTATGATATCTGAGCTGCCAACATTAGGTCAATATGTTGTACAGTTTTGGGGAAAATATATTTAATTGACTTTTGGAGGCTAATGTTATTCAATGAAGCCTATATTCTTGGCAACAGTGCTGAAGAGTCATCTTTGCTTTGTGCATTGAGCTTAACAACGCTTATATAAGCTAGTGGGACAAGAATGAAAATGCTATGCAGCATTCGTAGCTCTGAATTAAACTCTGAAGTGTCAAGTTGTAAGGGCGTAATCCTTTTTTCCTGGAATTAAGATTTTTGCCCTCCTCTCTAAAGCGCAGGATAGATTATTCTACCTTTCCTGCTGTGAATCTTGAAATTATTTACGTAAGACTTCCCTGTACAATTGACTTACTGTATATAATTTCTTATTCGTTAGCATAATTTCTAGGGCAAGTCAGTTACTTCTGCTCCTGACACCACTTCCAGTGGCATTACAAGGAACAGTGTTGTTCTGTTCCAGTGTAATGATTTCTATTAAAAAAAAAAAAAAAAAATCCCAGTGCATTCTCATCTCTCACTCTCTTACTTAGCTAAAATTTGGTTTCTGGAGATTGAATACCTGTATAATAGCATATTGTATTGATTCATTCCCAACAGTGGATTTGAACAGTGAGATGATAATTTTTACTTTTCCTTTCTCAGTAATTTCTAATGCTCACTTTTCTCACTAGATACCAGGTTTATGTTTTCACAGCATTATACGCTGTGACCTTAACATCGTGTTCCTGTGTATTAATGGTTGACTTATCATTGTGTAGGTAAAATTATTTTTTTCCTTGTGTATTTCTTTATGGCTATCCTTTCTGAATTTCATCTGCCATATCTCACTGAGTTGCTCAGCTGCAAGGCTTTTCTGTATTTCTTCAGTTGGTTCCTATCTTTACCACCACAAATAACAGTGCATCTCAAAAGTTTGTCATCGCACTCTTCAATCCTTTTTCCAGATAACTTAAAAGCATGACAAACACCAGGGCCTCTAATAAATCCTGTAAGACTCCGATATATATCTCTCTTCAGAAAGAGAAATGAATTTTACACTAAACTTCAATATTTTTCTTTTTAGTCAGTGGTTTTATTCATGTGAGGACCTTCCTTCTCATGACTGCTCAGCTTATTTGAAAACCTTTTTTAACAGATTCTGCAGAAGGCCTTTTGGAAATCCTTTCATGCTGTATTAAGTTGATATCTCTCATCCATACTCTTACTGATGTCATTATTATCAATTCTAAATGTTTATAATGTATTTTGACAAATATCTTGCCTTTATCTAAGCTTTGTTGACTCTTTAATAGATTCTATTCAAGGTGGATTTGCTAATTCTTTTCTTTTGTAGTTTACAGCAATTTTTCAGGAGCAGATTTCAGAAATATTCTTTGCTAATTTGAAATACATTTTCTATAAACTTTAAAAGCTAGTCTTGAGACCTTCCAGTCTCCTACCGACTAGGTGTTTCTGCATTGCATTACATACTCTGGTAGTAAGTCCGTTATTTCAGTTTTGTCCCTAAATGGAAACTGTCTGAACCTGTGTCTTGGTTGTTTTTCTTGCTGTCGTAAGCATTCCCAATGATATGTCAGTTTGATACAGGTCCCTCTGATGGGATCCCTCTAGAAGTTCTGTGGGAGCTTTATCTTTTTAGAGTTTCTTCTCTTATAGTTACCAAGCAGACTTTACTGAAGAGAAAATGAAGTGTATCAAGAATTGTTTAGTAGAACTTGAAAAAATTTGGAATACTGTTCCATTTCTAGAGGAGACCCTTCGGAGAAGAAAACACTCTGTTTCACTTCCCACTGAATTAGTTTGCACTGGTATTGCAAACAACTACAGTGAATGTACATATTCTTTGTCATCTCCATTTCATGTGGTGAGAAGTTCAGAGGTCTTAAAAGTGTTTTAAATTGTCTAAGGAATGACTGGCTAGGAAGATGATGGGTCATTGATCATCAGGTCATAGGCTTGCCCACTTTTCTCTCTTCTGGAGTTCTGAAGGGAAACTACTTTTCACAGAATGTATTAAACTTTCTAACCCTCTGCAGTTGCTGAAATGATGCAGTATGGTACTATATAATCTCATTTAGACTCTGTTTCTTGACTTAGCTAATTCAATTTAAATTGAGAAGTAGCCAAATGTCCACTTCCTTGTTTAAGAAATAAATAAATAGCTGTATAACTTCATATTCAAGTGAGTTTTATTGCTCATCATTCACAAAGGTAAGATACTGAAAGTGAGGTGCATGTAGGCTAATTCTAAGAAGATTATATCAAAGGTGACATGAAACATTTTCTTCTTAGCAGAAATTTAAGATTCAAATTATGTTTTTCTCATATTTTTATGGAGCAAATACTCAAGTGCTCCAAAAAAAAAAACGCGTTTTACTTTAAGAGCCTTATGACTGCTTGCAAATTGTAATTCCTAGGCATTTAAGTTTGCACTGTTTTACTTCTTTTCAGAGCATGTGCAACACTTAACTAAATCTGAGATGACACCTGTGGATTCAAATGCATCTTGCTAAAAGGAGCTGTGCTGGAGGAAATTAAGTAAACAATCATTCCAGCCGTATAGCTAAGTAATGTGAAAGGTTTTTCCTGCTAATTTACACATAAGAATTAGATTGGGGTATTGTATCAATCAATCAATACAACCTAATGTATTCCTTGAGTGGAATTCAAATATGGCTAGCTGCAAGCAGAGTTTGTTAGAAAGAAAACAATCTGTACCTCACCTGTGAAAGAGATTTCAAAATGTCTCCTGTTTCAGTGTTGTCTTTAAGTGGATAGGGGTTAAGTTTTGAGTGTATTCAACAATACAGTGAACACTTTATTTCTAGTAAGCTGTAAATGTTCAGCTACTGGTAGGAATGTGAATCATCTTTTCCTGTTGCTTTCTGACCTCTGTGGTCATGTCAGTTTCCCCATGACTTAATTCTGTTGGTGCATACCTGTGGTATGTTCTCTAGGTGTCTGTACCTTGTAATTGACTTAGTTACTTTCTTTCCTTCGGTACCTGCACAGCGCCAGACAGCTGCAGGCAATATAGAGCTGTCATTCACATACTTTTCTTTTTCTACCTTTGGTGAACTGTAATTTACAAATATGGATAATCCTTCCATTCAAAGAGTATTTTAATGACAGTGGTTTAATGGAGTTGTGAATTCATGAGATTTGTCTGATAAATGAGAAAAATATTCGCTCAAGTCATTTGTTACTGTCTTAGCTAACACTCACCTTCCTGATACCAATCCCTAATGATGTACAGTGAATTAATATCTCAGGCTTAAATATGGGTATATATGCCTAACATTAAGTTCCTATTTCCAAAATTTGATTGATTGCTCCAAATATGAAGTGATGCTCCTTGTTTAGTTAGAAAGCTATAGAACTTGTAGAACTTAAATAGAACTTAGACTGAGCTGGAAAACATTTGTCCTTTAGTAGATAATACAGCTTTTAATCTAGCTGTTCTTAATCCAGACCTGGCTATTAGGTATATATCTGCTTTTTCTGATTTGCAAGTGTGAGAGATCTAAAGTTTGAGATGACTGATACTGATATGACAAGTTGAGTACAAGTTGGCTCCCAAGAAAGCCGTTCTTCAATTTTTTTTGTTGCTTTTTTTTAAATATAGTATTCATTTCATAATCCACTTCAAGCTGCCTGGAGTACCAAAAGCTGGTTATTTCACTCACTGACATTAATATGCTTACATTTTAAATTTCTGCAAATTCAGGTCACCTCTACCAATAAGGAATGTTTTTTAGTTCAGTATGTTCATGATATTCATAGAATGGTTTGGATTGGAAGGGACTGTTAGGATCATCTAGTTCCAGCCCCCCTGCTACAAACAGGGACACCTCCCACTAGACCAGGTTGCTCAGAGCCACATCCAGCCTGGCCTTCAATGCTTCCACGGAGAGGGCTTTCACAACCTCACTGGGCAACCTGTTCTATTGTCTCACCACCCTCACAGTAAAGAATGTCTTCCAGATATCTAGTCTAAACCTACCCTTTTCCAGTTTAAAACTATTTCCCCTCATCCTGTTGCTACTTGCCCTTATAAAAATAAAAATTCCCTCATCAGCTTTCCTGTAGGTCCCATTCAGGTACTGGAAGGCTGCTATAAGTCTCCTCAGAGCCGTCTCTTCTCCAGCCTGAAGCACCCCAGCTCTCTGTCTGTCCTTGTAGGGCAGGTGCTCCAGTCCTCTGATCATCTTTGTGGCCCTCCTTCAGCAACTCCATGTCCTTCTTGTGTTGGGGGCTCCAGTACTGGACACAGTACTCCAGGTGGGGTCTCAAGAGAACGTAGTAGAGGGGCAGAATCACCTCCCTTGATATGATGGTCACACTACTCTAGATTTAACCCAGGATGTGGTTGGCTGCCTTTAACTCTGTTCAGTATAAATCATACCCACTATTACTTGGATCGCCTGTTTTTTTTCCTTGGATTTAAAATTAGTTTGTTTAAACAGTGATCAAGTTATTTCAAACAACGCATCATCAAAAGATCAGTACATAAACTTCATCCTGCATGGTGGTTGAAGGACTGCCTCTGAGCAGTAATTTGTTTGGGTTTTGAGTTTTTATCTTAATTCAGTATTCTGTGAAACTATTCAGTCTAGTTTTGGTTCTTAAACATGAAATTGCCATTCACCCTCAAAGTCTCCTTCACTGCTATTGAAAAGGGCAAACTTCATTGACATAATAATAAAATTGATCTTAAAAGCTGATGTTCATGAAGATTTTTTAATTGCTTATAAAGACAGCATTCTTTTACAGATTAACAGCGCTTGGCGCACAGGTAGAAACATCAAGCAAAGATCACAGTTGGTTCCATAAAATCTTAAAAGAAAACTTAACTAGCAAATGTCCTAATGAAAAACACCATTTTAGAGTGTAATCTGTGTTCAGAGGGGCAAAGCTCTTGATCATTGAATGGGAAAAAAAGCAGTTATAATTACACCCCACCTCGTTATCCACCAAAAAAAAACCAACCCACCAGCTCTGAATCTCTGCAAGATCTGGGGAAGTCTGGCCTATCATCAGATGTGCTCCGGTTTTAACTTGCTTCCAGTATTCCAGGAACTGTTTTGAAAATTATGAGGGACAATGCAGGAATAGTAAGGTTAACTGCATGAAGCACAGGAAAAACAACAGTCTTAACATGAATAAACTTGCACCCGTCAGCCTCTTGAGAAATGGAGTTGTTCAAAGACATTTAAATCATTATCCGTAAGGGCCAGGTGCATAATAATTCTGTGTTGTAATGCATATATATAAGTAGGATTATAGGGAAAAGAAATTGGAAAAGCACAAACTTCTATACGCTTAATTTCCAACTTAGTAGCAATTAGTGTCTCTAAGATTCCAGTCTTCTCATTTTTATTCACATTAATATTTGTATATTAATATTAAATAGCTGTAAGGGTTACACTGTTATATTGTGACTGGCGAATCTAGTACTTAACCACGGAGGTAGACAGAAATAAACTGGCTTACATTTGTTCAACAGAAATTTGTGTCGTGCCTGAGACGTCATGATTTGTGTAGTCCCTTTCTAAGTATATGGGACTCTTGAATGATGTGTCAGTGCTCTTTCCTTAATATCAAATGAATTTACCTCATACAATAGGACACTGTCATCTTTTATATTGGTTGTATAGCTTTGTGTATGTTTTCTTTCTTCACAATATCTTTGAGAATATTTTGCAAAGAAATTGGTGAGCTCTTTTCAGCTGTCCATTCTGTGCTTTAGAAATTGGAAGGGTATGTCCAACTGAATGTACTCTTGACCAGCAACATTTGGGCTAAGGATTGTTATTTCCAAACCCCTGGAAGATGAGGCAGTCAGGCTTCAATCCATTTGCCTTATTACGCAATCTGAAGTTCAGACAATCAGTTGAACACCTGAAAACAACTGGTGGTACACCTACATCTGATATCCTGGAAATATGGTTAGTAGGTGCTGCAGACTCCAGAGAAGTTCAGACAGGTACCATCTAAGGCCAGAAAAGTGCAACTTATAGCAGGTTAGTGGATGAGTAGTGTGAGACATGCGTCAAATTCTAATTAATTACGTTTTTGGAAGGTACTTCAAGATATAGATGAGGAAGGAGAGGTACGAATAGAAATGGCTTCAACTCCGATAAATTATCTGAATGCTCTAGGCTGTGCTTCTAGTCCAACTTCTTTTTTTGTCTTTTTTTTTTTAAGAGAAAAGTGGAAGACGGAAAGGAGCATTCAGCAGGGTCTATGAAGCATACTGGAAAAATAGCGTAAAGCTGTATGGAGTCTGTGAGACTTCAAACTATTTTGTAAATTACTTTCAACTATAGGTTAACGTTAGAAAGCAGATTCTGTAAGGGGAGATGGAACTGGGGCTGCATGTTATATATCTTCACAATCTTGAATGAGACTTAGATTGTTTTTCTCCTCTATTACCATATAGCTTCATGTGCATTCTCAGTTGCATAGCCTACTTGATTACAAAAACTTTATGATTAAATGACTGAGTCTTACTGTGAAGGTTATTTTGTTCTTTCTGTGGCTGTTCAAGCATGGCAACAGTGAGCAGCTCACCCCCCTGCAGAGTCACTGAAAACTGGAGTATTATTTTAAATGCATAAGGATAGGTCCTGCAGTGCAGTTACATTGAATAGAGAGTAGAAAAACCATATAAAGCCTGATACAGCGCATTAGAGTGGCACAGGGAACAACTCTGACTTATTCTTTCCTCTTCCAAAGGGAAGAAAATGGGGAACTTGGCCAAATATTAGTGCAGTGATGTAGTATTCTTTACGATAAATATCTAGATGTTTGTGGGAGTTCAGTAGGAGAAAGTGATGAAAAAATCAATTTATTAAATGACTTTGTGTTAAGGGTGATAACAAGCCTAGCTTCAGATCCTTGCTATGCCTGAGGAAATTTAATTCTGCTATTTTCACCTTTTGTCATCACCAGCCTCACAGTTATTTACTCTGGAGTGCTGAAGAATGAATGGGAGATTTTCAGCTTCTTCTCCTTGTGCTCCTCCAACAGCACAATGGTGGAAGCTTGACATCTCACTTCCTATCTAAGCACTTATCTTTTGTGTCCTATTAGATCAGTACAAAGATATTAAGAGAGACTGTTGATACCTCTGTAAGGTAGGTCCAGCTGCTTCTGACAAAGCAGTGTATCTCTGAGAGCTGAAATATTTGGAGGACTAAAGTCACAACTGAGGGCAAACATGAGAGAGGTTAGAAAATTCTGTATTATATTATTGAGTAGGCAACTGGCTAAAACCTTATGAGATTTCTTTGTGAATAACTTTGTACTAAGGGAACATTCTTGATAAAGAGTGAAAAGCAATAGAAATTAGGGTAGTATGGCATAATTATCTTGTTGACTGTGTCAAATCAGAAGGCAGAAAACTGGAGAGCATATAGTTTTGTCCCCTGCTTCCCTGATCCTGGAGCCTCTAAGCTGGGAAAAGAGATGGGACTACTGAGGTGTTTTCTTACTGAGAAGCTGGTGGCACTCGCTCCACTAGTGACAGCCACAATGGCTCAACGTGAAGTCTTTCTTGACTGAACTCAAATATTTTTTTTCTGGAAGAGAAAGGCATTAAAATGTGAAATCTGTTGGTTTTTGTTTGTAGGACCGTACCACCTATTATCTTAAGCAGTCCTTTTTTTCTTCTGTTTACTGTCCTACAGCTTCAAGGAACAGCAGCTATATTTCATCTGTCTTCACAAGACTAAAGAAGCCTAGTTTCTTCTTGTAATTTAGACAACTTTTTCTTCTGCACATCAATGTGGCCTTATCTTTGATCTTGTTACTGTCTGCATTCATCTCATCAACCTCTGAGAACTCTTGTTACAATAGTACTCAGCTATTGCTGTGGCAAAAATCAAAGATGGGGAAAGGAGAGTAGAAAGCTCTCACTTCAAGCACTTGCAATGTATGATTAATTTGGAGAGCTCTCCTTGTACTAGTTCTTTGTTATTCAATTCTGTGCAATGATTTAAGTACTGAATAACTAGAGTCATCTGTTGTAAAGAACCCAATGTACTGGTGTACCACCTTCAACTGTTTCTCCGTGGTAGACTACTGGTTGATTTCCCGTATATATTCCTGCATTGCCACCTAGGACTCTTTAAAAGGGACTTCTAAAAGGCGCTGAGGCATAGCGACAGAGGGGGATGCCTGTCTCTACTTTTTATAATTGCTGATGATTTTTACTCTATGGAGCTCTAGGAGAGCAGAAGAAGATCATATCAACCCTTGATTTAACTCGTTTTCCAGAGTGCTCAGTTTAACCAATTGACAGTAATTGGGACATTTCCAGCACAGATCTTAAGTTGTTATTGTTGGGTTTGGTTGTTTTTTGTTTTTGGTTTTTTTTTTTTTTTTTTTTTTTGGTGGTGGTGGGGTTTTTTTTGTTTGGTTTTTGTTTTCTGTATTTTTGTCCTTACATGCGAATGCTACTTACATACAATTTTATGTTCCTTCGGGGGAAAAAAAAAGTACTCCTGTGTTCTAGCAAAGCATGCAGATTAGCTTTGTAGATGCGGATGTTTAAAGTTTGTTTTCTTTGAATGTTATTGCAGTAACCTAAAAATCTGTTCTTAACTTGTATCCTATGAGCAAGTTATTCATTGAGATACATATCTTTTCTTTTCCCTTGCTATTTCATCCTTCTGCAGTGTTTTGATTGTTTACTCTGCCATGTGCCCCTCACCAAAAATATTGGTTTAAGCAGTAATCTAAATGAATTACATTTTGACTTAAATAAGTAACAGTAATAAGGTGAAAGAAGAGAAAAGCACTTGCAAAAAAAAAAAAAAAAAAAAAAAGAGAGAGAGAGAGAGAGTGAGCAGATGGAGGAGGAAATGGTGGAGAGGCTCCACTGATTGACCCACTCTCTGAGCTGGTCTCAGGGGGCTGATGCAGATATGAGGAAAAAAGAAATACTCTCTTTAGGAGATAAAAGAGAGGAAGGCAGGATAAATTGTTCTAGAGCTTATAAAATGTATTTCCAGTGAAGTAGGTGGAAAAAAAACCTAACAGGAATAATAACAACAAGAATGCAGCTAATATCAAGGTCAAATTATTTTAACTGCTCTGGAAGTCAGTGTTCTTTGTTAGATTAAGTCAGACCAGGATTAAGAACATTGAGAAATCATGTTGGTTTTGTAATTCTACTGCTTTTTTATTAATAACTTTGACTGGTTTATCTAACTCTTGTATATTTTGTTGTGTTTCTTTTTTGTAACCATTATTTTTACACAAGTAATTGATTGGGTGAAAAAGGCTTCCTGAGAGCTGGAAAAAAATGTTATAGAATTTGAAATATAAAATGTCAAATATTTTCAAAAAATAAAAATAATGTTTAAAACTTAGTTTCAAATGTAAACGATAAAATGCATGGAGAAGTCTTTCAGAGAAAAGAAATATCAGATGCACTTAAATCTGAACTTACAGTGAATTTGAATACTGATGGTATTTACTGTTTCCCTGTGTCAGTAAATACAGAATATTGTTATTCTATATCTTAGTTTTTGTTTGCTCTCCTACTGTCTCCTATCTTTTATCTTATTTCTTAAAATAAACATGACTTTAAGCGTTATAGTTGGTCTTTTGATCCTACAACTTACAAGTTTAATTTTCTTTATTGAAAATGTATTTCTCATAATGTGACGATAAGCAGGAAGTCAACCACTTTCCATGTACCTCTCAGATTCTCCTGCAAATAAAGCAATTATAGTTACAGATTATAATTTGCAATTTAAAAATGTGAAAAACAGAACAAAAGTAAGAAAAGTAAAAAGCTGTATTACCTTGATGTTTCTGCTGACAAAATAGAAAAAGTTGGGTTAAGTACAATCTCTACAATATATCCAAATGTATTGAAGTATGTATTGAGAGAGAGTGTTAGCCTAAGGGAGCATAGCACTGGATTAAAATCTAAATAAAGGCGAAAAAATACAGAAACCTTAAGGTTAGTCATTTTCTTTCCATCTATAAAGTATAACCACAAAAGTGTTTGTTTTTACTGCAGCACAACAGATTTTTAATTTTTTTCCGTCTGCAATAAAATACAGAGGTTAAAAAAGTAAGACATGCTTTTGCCCTTGAAAAATTTCATATAAGGGTACAGATAATAGTTGCTTGTTTACTTTGAACATAAATCCTGCATTGCACCTTTCTGTGACATTTTAGAAGTCTTTACACACTGAATTCTAATTTTTACCTTAAATTTTAATGTCATATGCTGAGGATAAGAAATAGGAGAAGTAAAGAGAGAATGTAAAAGTAGCAGACATACAAAATTAATTAAATAGCAGGAAGACATATTCCATTGAGATGGCTATGCTACGATTACATGATTTGCATAATTAAGTGCTGAAAAGTCATGAACTATGAAATTCCACATTTCAGACATAGTTCTTATTCTTTCTTCTTTGTCTGTTACTGTTAAGTCTCCAATATAAAAAATAAAACGTTAAAAATGCACAAGTTTTAATTAATTTTTGCTGCATGAACACACGCATACTTTGAACTATTGTCAGAGCAGTGAAGAATGGATTTGTGTACAAAGCACAAATAAATTACAGAGTTTTTCATGCAGGAAGGGTGAATGCACACCGGCCACGTCTGTTCGTTGTGGTCTTTACGTTTAGAACATCAGATCCTCTAAGCTTTTTTTACAGCATTGCAGTAAGCTTATTCTACAGATTAGCTATATTTTACTGAAAGACCATAGAGCCCTTGGCCATCCTAATTTATTTTCCCTCAAAGGTTCTGCAGGAGTTTAAAAGGTCTTCTATGTCTGGCTTTGTTTTTATCTTAGCCGTGCTCTTCTGTGTCTAAGAGCACTTGCCTGATATTCATTCAGAAAACAATCACTGAATGCGCTAGTCTCAAAGAAGAGACTCAGATAAACACCACTATGAATAAGATCATTCTGGTCATTCTTTCTTGATGTGGTCCCAGCAATTTTGCTTTGTATTGTGAAGTGGAGCTGTTCATAGGAGAAAAGCTGAAAGTAGAGCTCTTTTATGGTGAGGCATAGCACAGTGGTGGAAGCACTTTTCTGGAAGAGAGGTACTATAGTCTTAACCCTGAAGGGAACAGGATCCAGGTCTCATGTCTGTGATGAACTTATGCATCAATATGTTATTGAGAACAGGGTTGCAAGCAGAGATGCAGAGTTCTTCATCTTCCTCTGACAGTTGTGTTTTGAAATGTCCTTCCTGTATATTTTCTGAAGCCTTTCAGGCTATAATAATATTAGTGACTAGTGGATGCACTGAAGAACCCATCTGACCCATCTCATAATCCTAATCCTCACTTCTACTACAAGATAGGCACAAGAGCTCCTTCACCTTCCTTTCACCATCCTTCAGGATGGGAAAGTAGAAATGCGGATATAACTATTGCTGCTTATTGGTAGTACAGATCAGCCATTAACCAAGGATTTTTTTAATGTTGTTATACTCTTCATTGTTACTTGACCTTTGCCATCTCTCTCAACAAACAGTCCTAGAAAAGGGTCCATCAACAGGGCATATATTAATTTAAAGCTACATAATTAGTTGAATTCACTAATGCATTTGTCTGTATTAACTGTTTGACAACATTCAAGTCATGGATTTTCAATTTCAAGTAACAAACCAGATCTCCACTTAGTGACTTGTAAGGAAAGTATTGCTTCAGCTTTAATTAGTCTAGTCTTAGTCTAAATTTACCACAGACTTTTGATGGCTGACACTTTCTTATGTTAACCTGCATAAATCAGTTGCTTTGCAGTAGCTAAATATCTAAAAAAGCACTGTGAGAATCAGAGCTACAGAGGGGCCTATGGCTCAAAATCTTGTCCTTTTTACCAATCATATCAGCAGATCTAGGAAAGTATATTACTTTTCCCTGCAAATCTTGTTTCAGTTGAAAACGAAGCTGCTTAAAAAAAAATGGAAGCACAGAGGGCATTTTGTAGGACTCTTAATCATAGTAGACAGAATACCTTCTGAAGTATTCCACTGATTCTTTTCAGCTATTGAGCAATATGTTTTGGCAATAAAAATATTGCACACAGGAATATATCTTTATCTGCAAATTTAACAATACATGAATATATATGCCTCTTGCTGCAGGCCAATGTGAATTTTTAAGTTATGTGAATTTGTGCTTTTTTTTTTAACTACTAAGCAATTTTTTTCTTCTCTTGGCTATAAAACTTCATAATGGGAAAAAATGCAACATTAATAATGCTACAACAAAGGAAATCATGTTTATGACTAGAGGAGAATGCTGGCCAACTTTCTGGCAGGTAACATTTTACAGCATATGCTGACAAGTAAATCTTTATTTATGACTAGGATCATAGAACACCAGGATGCTTGTCAATAGCAAGTCCTATAATGCTGTGAAAGAAAAATTCTTTATAAGCAACACCTAGCAGAGAGAATTTAGCTGGATGATGCCTTGTTAATTTTTGTAATAGATGGTGACATTGGCATGAATAAGATTTATTATGTTAGTCAAATGAAAGTGCATGTGCTGAATGCACAAGTTTAACCGTCGGTACCTGCACAACAAACCTAATTAAATGGTGTATCATTGAAAATGATTTAAATGAAAAGATAATGAAGCAAATCGCATGAAATGTGTTTAACAAAATTTATTCTGAAGGAATCGGAAAGGTTATTGTAATTAGAGAAGCAGTCCTCCATGTTAATAATCTTTTTTAAGCTCTCATTAAAATCTAGAGCTTAAAAAAAGCCATGGAAACTCAACTGTTGGTTTGGGGCAAAAGGTAGGATTTCTTTGTCACCTTTTGCAGAAATTAACACACATTCTTAAAATACATTCAAGTGCTGAATTTTCAGGAAAAGTTTCAGGTCTACATAAAAATATAAGGCTTGCGTCTCTTTCTGTCTATGGTAAACTTTAATCGGTGGCCTTCGGCTTAGCAAAAAATTCAATGTAAACAAGATATCTGGGTACGAAATGTATGGCTTAACTCCATTCCTAGTTAGAAAACATTTATTTGCATAGAAATGCTTATTCTTGTGAAACAGGGAAACACGGGAAGTCAGTGATATTTCAGCATACATTCAGTTTTACGTGTTTACGTTTGTTTATTTGCTGAACAAGGTGGGACCATCACATGTGGAATTAGGGCTGTGTTCTGTTGAACCATCATTTTGATATGGGTGTTAGGAAAGGTTTTAATTAGTAATCTTAAATTCAAATTAAAAATAGTAAGTAGAGCAGTTCATGAAAGTATTAGGTAGCAACACCACTGGGCTGAGAACATGAAAATGAGTTTCAGCATTTTACTAGGTGAGGAAATATGTATAATGGCTTTCATTAGATATATAACAGTGGGTATTTTCATATTCTTTCCAAATATGTGGTCAGAAAAATCAAATTTTAGAGCAAGGTTGTCATGGTGAGTAACCATGCTTATTTTCTTTCACATTCAAAATAAAAACTACACTGTTCATAATACTTTGATTAATGTGCCAATAGGCAAATACATATTTTATTCTCAATTCCTTATGAAAGTTAGCCATACAACTTTTGGTTATAAAACTCCAAGTGCCTGTTTTGCAACAAAATGAGCTCTGGCAGAAAATCAGCAGAACCTGGATTACACCCTAGGAACACAGATAGGTGAAGAAATGGACAACTTTTCTCTATAAACCGCGGGAGTCTGAGTTCAGACTTCAAGTCAGAATGTCAATCTATGGACTTTGGTCAAGGACAGCCACACGTTCCTGAGCATACGGCCAGGCTGGTGCAGAATTGCTGAGGTTTTTGGGTCAATATTCAGATTCTCACAGAATTTCTCATTGTCAGAAGGCTTTCAGATGAGGCCATTGCTTTTCCCTAATTCTTCTCCACTCTCCTGTCTGTCTTGTTTTCCAGGCTAGACACATTCGTATTTCTAGCTGTGAATTTTTGAAAGTGTTATGATACTGCTGGTAAGCACCCAATCCAGAGTCTGGTGTAGCTACACAGACTATACCAAATACCTCTAGAATTTCCTAGCGTTTCAGTCAACATTCACATGTATTATCTATCACTAAGTTTCTGGAAAATTCCTCTGAGTATCATGCCACCCACAGAAGAATATTTTGAGGATGATAGTGTTGCCAGACCTTCTGCCTACTCTCGTTTTTAGAGCTGTTATCCTTAATCTCTTTCTAGAGTCTTTCTTCTGCAAGGGGAACATCATTTTCTGTCCCCTATTAAGATTTCCAATACAACTGAGAGCAACTACATTGCAGTGAAAAATGTAAAATAATTTGTACCACTGACTAGAATACTGGCATTTTATTGAAACACCAGTCAATACTTCATTCACAGCACTAACAACTTGTGGAAGAAAAGGTCATTAAGAATGAAAAAAACACACAAACACAAAAAGATAGTAAACTGCTTCTTAGTGGAGAAACACTTCTGTTTTTCATTTTTCACCATGTGGTTTGTTCAGTGAAAAACGCATTTGGTGATGAAGCAACTCTCACCAGGCTCTGTATTGCAGGTGTTTAATTGCCTAGGACAATCGCTTGCCTGTGAAATAAGATACTAAATGGCACTGGAGCTTCAGTCAGTTTCTCCAAACGCAGAGTAAAATTTCCTAATTGGCCCAAATGTGGCTTTCTGCAGGAAGTTTTAAATGATCTCATGATTAATATCCTGTAATTGGAGGTTACAATACATTTTGCTCTTCTATTTTTCTGTGGGAAGAGAGAAGACTAACTGCCAATTACCTGTTTGTTAGCTGTACAAAACTCCAAGTGATAGACATGGTACTGAGCCATGAATTTTGGAACTGGGTTTCAAAGTCATAAACCTTCACTCATGCAGTGTGTGTGTGTTCAGGATATTTCCAGTTTCTTCAGTCTGCTGCAGAAAAAGATCATTACACCTTTTGGATTGGAGCTCAATTCAAGAGTTAACTATTTTCTTCCCTTGCATAGATGTTTTCAAATACTGTTGCAATGCTAGTCTTAATTATTGCTGCTCTGCAGTGACTTACAATGCATAGCACACTGGCTTAGAAGTGTAATGTACAAGTTCAGTCACGAGATAAAAGCATAGTAACCCCAGTGATTAAAGCCTTTTGTATAAATACATTAAACATAATGAGGTAGATTAAGGTAACAATTAGAATTGTAACATGCATAGCAGTGATTTCCAGTTAATATTAACTATTGATTGATTGGTTGATACATTCTGATATATAAGTTGTTTGTGGGTTTTTTTGTTTTGTTTTGTTTTGTTTTTTAATGAGTTCTATCATGTTTATCCTTTCAGAGCTTTCCTGAATGTAGTGAGACTGTACAGAGGTGTTTAATGAGATCAAAGGGGTGTGTGAAGTGTTACCTGTTGGCAGGAAGAAGTGGATATTTAGGGACAAATCCCTGTAGATGGCTTAGGTTTTAAAATAAGGTTTCATTTCCAAAAAGAGAAAAGAAAGCAAGGAGAGAGAAACTGTAGTGCACTCATCTAAAATTTAATCAAGAAGTTAAACTTACTGTAACAAACATGAAAGCAGAAGTTATAACAAAAGTATGGCCTTACAAGTATCTGCTGTAAATTATTAGGGTAGAGGAAAACCTATGTCAGGTTTTCTTTCAAAGCAGCTTTTTTTTCTTTTTTTTTTTTTTTTAACTTTTTTTATATCTCTAACTCAGTTAATATTTAGTGGATGATTAGTCCATCAGAAGTGCTATAATGTATGATTATTTCCAAGCAGAACATAAAATTGAATGTTTAACATACTTTTTGACTCATTTCATAATCACAAACAATAAAGAAAAAAATGAAAATGTTTTTTTCTGGTAGAGCATATGAAGTCACTCTAGCTTCTAGTTCTGGATCTTTGCAGAAGTACTACTTCTTTACATGAAAGACTCTTTCTCTCTGATTGGAGTGAACACTGAAAATTTTCAAACTTGGCTCAATTCAAAAAATTTTTCCCTTTACATTTTTTTTAAAAAGGCTGTCTTTTCAGAGGGTTGCATCAATTCCAAGTGCTGTCTTCTGCCAGGACATCCCAGAAGGCTGCTAACGAAATCTACCTCAAGTTTCAGTTTCTTAAATCTGTCCTTTTAACAAGCGATAGAGTAATAACGACAAAATCCGAAACTAGTGACTCTGGAATGATCTGAAGTTTTCAAAACTATTTCTTCTTGCCATTTCTGTTGCTTCTCTGTTTGATGTGCCTCACTGGTAGCTGGCTCACTATCAGGAGAGACATGTATAGTGTCCCTCTGTTTCCTGTGCCCAAATATTTCTGCAGCTTAAATATGGATACAAATATTTTGGGCATAAGAAACCAAATGTCCAGTGGATTTCTTCATCATCTGAAAGAAGACAGGTCACTGTATTATGGGTTTGCTGTGCCTTTGGGGAAATATTGTTGCAGTCCTTATAGAACTGTGCAGGCTACTGTGGTTAGCCCTCTCTGCATTCAACTGTATTGAATTTGCTATCTTTTTCTGAATTCCTGGCAGTCACCTGAAACTTATTTCACATTTTTTTCTCTAGCTCAAACTCAGCTTTTAATAGAATTATCTCAATCAATATGCTGTCAATTAGAAATTACTTGAGATGCCAATTTTTGCAATGGCTTTTAGAAAATGGCATTGCATACAAAATTATTGAATTCACACGGATCATGTCTTACCTCTTCCACAGATAAATTTT
>JACDJE010000596.1:58987-173826 GCA_016647715.1 Pavo muticus | reverse complement strand
AACTGGTGATAGGACTAGAGGGAATGGTTTCAAGCTGTGCCAGGGAAGATTCAGGCTGGATATTAGGAAATACTACTTCTCTGAAAGAGTGGTCAGGCACTGGAATGGGCTGCCCAGGGAGGTGGTGGAGTCACCGACCCTGGAGGTGTTCAAGGAACGTTTGGATGCTGTGATGAGGGATATGGTTTAGCGAGAACCATTGGTGATAGGTGGATGGTTGGACTAGATGATCTTATAGGTCCTTTCCAACCTTAGTGATTCTGTGATCTGTGGTTTTTTTTAGTTTACTAGCTTCTAATAGGAATCTGAATTGAAAAATTCCTATTATGAATTTTAGAAGGGAAGTGATTGAAAATATTAAGGTTCTTGCTATACTGCTTAGATTTATTACAGAATAAGTTGAATCCTGAATTAAGGAGGGAAGATTTAGGTTGGATGTCAGGGGGAAGTTCTTTACTATGAGAGTGGTGAGGTGCTGGACCAGGCTGCCCAAGAGAGGCTGTGGATGTCCTGTCCCTGGAGTTGTTCAAGGCCAGGTTGGATGGGGCCCTGGGCAGCCTGGTCTAGTATTAAATGTGGAGATTGGTGGCTCTGCCTGTGGTGGGGGAGTTGGAGATTCATGATCCTTGAGGTCCCTCCCAACCCGGGCCATTCTGCGTGATTCTGAATAGCAGGTGAAATACTGCATTAGAATTGAGTTTGAATATCTTTGAAAGAAAAACTATGCAAACCAGCCTATAATCAGCATCTTTTTATCAACACTGTGGGACTTTCATTCCTTCTGCAAGTTAGAAGGACCAAATCTGTCAGTCAGGAGAGCTACCTCTTTGCTGCTTATGAAGTTAAGAGGATAGGGAACCATTGCAGTGTAATACTTTAATGAACCTTAACCTTAATTTGGCAGTCAATTATTATGTTAAGTACTGTGGTGTATCTTCAAAACATTGAACAATGCATCCTTCCATGTCTAATTAGTGGCATCCTCTCTGCATTCTGTGGCCACTGAAGTTTCCTACCCAGCTCACTTGCAGTTGTTGATCATACTTCTTGTACTGCGTTCTGTCATCTGACTGTCCTAACATGGATTGTGACATAGAGTAATTGCTTAGGGTAATGCCCCATGTGTTCTTGCCTGAAATTCTTTCTCCCTCCACAGAGCTGTGATACTAGTAACAATATTGATATTCCTATCAACTGCTCATCTAAAAACCAAACAAAAAAATAATCCCACACTCCAGTGCACAGAATAGAGCACAAAATAGAAATGCACTTGGCTGATGTTTGTTTTCTGTGACTGATATTAAAGGAAAAGAGTGTCTTCAAGCAAAGCATTGGCAGCTACCCTTGTACAGGATGTGTCAGCCAGCTGCCATGTAGAGTTCTAACCTAGCAGCGTGATTAAATATTGCACCTTCTCCTTTCACCAGCTGAGACTAAAATAATATTTTGTTATCTGCTTAATGCTCACTGCCTCAAACACAGTCCTTGCTGAAAAAAATTCTCTCTAAATCATTCTTTTTCTTTTTGAAACATCTGGTATTTCTTATGACAAGCACACACAAAATGAGCGTATAGTATATGCTCCTGCATGAGCTGCTTAGTGGAATAGAATGGCAGGCAGAGTGAATTCAACAGGTCTCACCCTATGGAAGAAGGGGAAAAGCTGCTCATTAACCCCTCAGATGTGTTCTTGTGAGCTGTGCAGCTGCTACTGATACGGGAATCAGAGACTATCCTGTACTTTGTATCACTTAATAGGACAAGAGTAAGTGGCCTCAAGTTGCACCAGAGGAGATTTAGATTGGATATTAGGGGCAATTTCTTCTCAGGAAGAGTGCTTAGGCTTTGGAACACATTCCCCAGGGAAATGGTAGAGTCACTATCCCTGGAGGTGTTGAAGGAGAGGGTAGATGTGGTACTTAGGGACAAGACTTGGTGGGCAATATTGGTGGTTGGTGGACAGCTGAATGAGATGACCTTGGAGGTCTTTTCCAACCATAGATATTGTGTGATTCCATAGCTTGTTTCTCACCTGATCTGAAACCTGTTGGATGATGTCTACAATGCTGAAGGAAATTAAATTTATTTGAATATGCTTTTTCAGTAATTTAACTCTTCTTTCTCTCTTTCAGGGAGAGAGCTAAACAGAAAAGGTGGAAATGTAGCATTAGCATTGGCTAGTTTGTGATGTACTATTTGTAATGTACAGGAAGAGAAGCTTAGTTTAGTAACCAGATGTGAAGTTGACTGATGTAGTCCTGTCTCAGTAGCTAGTAATTTGACTTTGAGCCTCTCAAGTGTCTTGTTATGTGAAATATCATGTGGAGGAGCAATGAAAATGCTGAAAATAGAGCTGCAAGTTTAAAGTACAAATGGACAATGATTCAAAACCTCAGGGAAAAAATGTGGTAATGCTACCTGGAAATAGGAATTAATTTATTTTAAAATATTGGCACTTCTGTTTGTAGCTCTGTATTTGTCTCATCCACTCGCAATGAAAGGAGAATGCGTGATGCTGCTAACATGCATCTGTGTCAGAGCAAATAGGATAAATGTTACATCAAGATGGGTCCGATAATAAAAATAAAATGGAGTGCTAGGACTGTTCTTAAAAATCTATCAACTGTCAAAAAATCACAGATATGTATTGTACTTCTGGTTGAGTCTAGCTGAGTATAACTGAAGTTCAGTTATGTTCTCTGCATTTGCGTGTTGTTTCTTTAAATCTGGTACTGTGAGGAGCAATCCTTCAAGCTCCAAAGGTTGAGCTGCAGAGTCCTGACGTCTGGAACTCTGAAAAGTACATGCCATCTGGCCTGGCATATTGATTGGCTGTAGAGAGGCTACTCTTCAATTATAATATGATAAATTGAGAAGGCTGTTGTGGAAGAACTGTTTTTTGTCCATAATGAATTAGGTCTTGATTTATGCTCATGCACCTGTTAGATGTTACATTATTGCTAAAAGTAGCTGCTGTATGCATGCATCCATACTGATGTCTACATCGTTAATTTTGCCTCTGTGCATGACTTGGTTTTTTTGTTGTTGTTTTCTGTCTTGAAGAAGAAGAAATAGAGAAAACCCAAAGTAGATGCTGTGTTTTCCAGCCACCAGCATCATGAAACAGAATGGAAATACTGTTCATCAGAGAGCAGTCTTTTAAACCTTGTGTGCAACTTTTTGGCTATCAGTAGGCTGAAGTGGGTAGATGTTAGATGCAAAACTGTAACATGTGCGTAAGGTGTGCTTACCTTAAAGAAAAGAAGCATCTGCTTCTTACTTGCCTAAAGGAAGACAATTTAGTGATAAATTGTCTAAGCCATAATCAAATGTATTCCCAGGTACCTGTATTGCTTGTCATGACAACAAGGGCTCATCAGTAAATCAAAAATGTGAACAAATAATAAATCTTAATCAAAATTGTTCCAGCAAAGATGGAGCAAAATGACATGCAGTTTCACTTTTATGGCTAAAATCAGATCTTAAAGCTCTCTGGAGCACAAGTAGTAGTTAGCAAAATTAAATATGAATGACAGTGATTCTGTAGTTGTACAGACTGCTGTCAGTTCTCTGGGAAATAATGATGCTTGTTGAATTTAATGCTATTTCTTACCTGTTAGAAGTTGAGCTCTGTGTACTGAAGTACTTTCCAGGGTAAGGGAGAAAAATATTCAGTGCTTCAATGAGTAGACTCGTGGTTTTAGTGTTATGGTTGATTGCTGGGAAAGCTGCTCCCCAAGGGAGTTTTGAGAGCTCCATTGATTTGAATAGCTGGTGGGCATTTTTAAAACATGAGGAAAATGTGATTTTTCTTGGGTTAGAACTGCTGGAAACAGAAGACTAAATTAGTTTTCTTTTCTGGTTGTTTCAACACAATTTGCTCTGCTTCTTAGAAAATTTAGTAGTGCTTAATCTTCACATATACATTGTTAATCCAAAAAAATATTTCTTTAAATAGTTAACTTCAATGTTATTTTTTTCTAAAACTTAATTCAGTGTTTGCAGTATTTTATTTTTTCTTGTGTTAAAAATGTATTGGCAATGTATTGGCTATTAGAATATTTTGGGGAAAATATAAGTTGTAGAGAGAAGAATGAAACAAAACTGTTTCTCTCTTTCTAAGGAAAATGACTGGAAACTAATGGTACAAGGCAATTGAAGCGTAACTCTTAATCTTTTAACTCTATGATCTTTTCAGTAGAAATTTACTTAGAAAACAGTATTACATCAAAAAACATACTGGTTAAAAGGTGATTGATTTAGAGCACCCAACTATTTTTTTTATAACTCTCTCCAGTGTGTTTTTTCCTTCTGAATGAACAAGCACATGTGTTGGGGGCGGTCTAGATATGCCAGACTGTGTCTCTAGGAAATCAAAATAAGCAGTTGTAAGACAGTTGCAAGGTTGTCAATAGCAAAACACAATGGATGAAGCTATATCTTTATCAGTGATTTTGTGTTATGTCATCATAGGAACAGGCCAAAAGAATGTTACCTGATTTTTTTTTTTGTCTGACACAAGAAATTTCTTAATTGGTTATAGATAGGCATGTGGCATCCCTGGCGGGGTGGGTCTGAAATGCCTTTGACTTTGCTTAATTCTGAAGGAATTCAGAGGTACAGGCACAGTATTCATCTGGAAGATATTCCTTCCTTATACTGACTTCCAAATGATTTAATTCTATGGGAAGGAAAGATGTCAATGATTTATGTACTGGCTGCACATGTGAAAGAGTACTTATGCTGTGATCGTCATTGAAAGCACAGGACAATTTTTACTCCAGGACCTCTGCAGCTTTTTAGTGCACTCTAATGCTATTTCAGCACTTTGTGGGTGTGTGTAAATCTCATCTGGTTGGACAGTCAATATTTCATCTTTCATCAGTATTTATCCAAATTATTTTTCAATTTATCATGTTCAACATTTTATCTATGGGATACCAATTCCTGATTATTCCCTCTTAGCACAAGATCATAGAATCACAAGGTTGGAAATGACCTACAAGATCATCTAGTCCAACCGTCCTCCCATTACCATTGCTACCACAAGCTGCTAAACCATATCTCGTAGCTCCTCATCCAGACACCTCTTGAACACTGCCAGGGATGTCAACTCCACCACCTCCCTGGGCAGCCATTCCAGTGCCTGACCACTCTCTAAGAGAAAAAGTTTTTCCTCATGTCTAACCTAAACCTCCTCTGGTACAACTTGTGGCCATTTCCTTGGGTCCTGTTTCTTGCCTGGGAGAAGAGGCCAAACCTCCATCACAGCATCCCTTCAGGAAGTTGTAGAGTGCAATGAGGTCTCCCCCTGAGCCTCCTCTTCTCCAGACTAAACAATCCCAGCTCCCTCAGCCGCTCCTCATAAGGTTTGTGCTCCAGACCCCTCACCAGTTTCGTTGCCCTTCTCTGGACACATTCCAGATGAATAATATTTCCAAGTTTGTCACAGTTAAAATTTTATAAGGACTTCTTTATATGTTTCTTTTCCTACTCAACAACTTAAGAGTTGCTTACAGATGTTTTGACTGTTTTCATGACTGCAAGGCTGCCTGCTAAACTTACTGTGTCATAAGTCAGTGTCCTTGCTGAGCTCAAATCACCGTCTGGTGCCTTTTGGAATTCTGGCAGTCAGTATTTTTGGTGCTTTGCATTTTTTCCCCTCTTTTTCTATGTAATCCAGAAGTGATTCTTAACATCCTAATGTGGCTGATGTGTATCAAAGTCCCTCTGGGATCTAAAGCTCATTTTAGAAAATACACTTATCTAGATGTAAAGGATTTTTGCAAATTATTTACTGTTCTTTACAAACGTAGCCATTTGCATTTCTGCTATCATTCTAATCAGTAGAATATGGCTCAGAATGCCTATAGTACTTATTAACTCCTTAAGGTGAGCCATGCTTTCCTGTCTAACACCACAGAATGGATCGTCAAAGTCATCAGCATGAAGAATGTGAATCACAATCAACTGGTCATGCTTCCTGTGCTTTTTCCTCATGTTTACAATGATGTTCATCTTAAAACTTGCTGCTTACTTCAGTTCTTTGTGGGTTGTTTCTTAACGTGTAGGATTTATCTTTACATACATTTTTGAGATTTAGTGTAATTCACTATGATTTCAGAAATTCAGCTGCAGTCGTAAGTCCTATAAGTTGTCTTCCCTTCATTTTCCTATATGCTTGTTTGTAAATATAGCCTTTTTGAAACCAGGAGAATTGCTTGGAACTGTAAGGTGTTGCTTCGAGGTTTTGCTCTTCATCTCTGATGACGCATTCTAACTCTTTCAAATTATTTTTCTTCAACTTTTTCTCTCCCGCTTCTGAAGTAGAGAACAATTCTTCTTATCTTGACTGATAAGGAAACCAGGAAATGGTTTCCTTTAACGTTTAAAGAGAAAGATTTGCCGTTGCTGGCATATTTGTAGGTAAATGGATCATAAATAATGCTTCACTCAGACTTATCAAGGTTAAAGTATTCTATTTAGGCATTTCTGACACCTGGATCATGAAATGGACATGACACAATAGAGCCAAGCTTTCAGATAAAGAAACTTCCTTTTTCTAAGTGTCTAATGCTATCTTAAGAGATTCTTATATGTTACTTGTATAGACAACGCATTATTTGTATCTTAGTGGCTGACACAGACATGATCGCTGTTCAAATTGTGCACACGCATTGTGGAATTACTTTATTCCATGTTAATAAAATTCCGCATTGCTAATTTGAGCAAGGAGCATTCTTCATATACTAGTGGAGGAACACACGTATTAACAATGCACTTGAACTTAATTTATGTAATTTTGAAAAAGAGTTATGCATATTTTCTTTTCGACTTGCAAAAAATACGTATCTCAAACTTCTGGATAACAAGAAAGTCACAGATAAATGCAGTTTAATGTGCCCAATCAGGTCATTGATATAGTATGAGAGGAGTTCTGTACTTCTGCTAGTTTGTTAACAGACCTTAGTATCCACTCTAAGTAGTAGGTCACTAGTACAAATCAGAAACAGGTTGTAAGAACTCTTTGTTTTTACCAATACTACCTTTTTTAGAACATAGTGCCACGTTCAGAAATCCCTGATATTCTAAGTTTAATACAACCTGTTGATCCATTTCTGTGCTTTCAAATCAGCTTTGAGTTCTGTGCTCAAACCTTACCAAAGCAAGACAAGCATAGCTTCTGTGATTTGTTGTTTGAATTGCATTAACTGGCAGAGTGACATTGTCTGCCTTCCTTGAAGATGCACTCTTAGGGGGAAAAAAATAAAAGTAGTCTTCACTACTTTCCACTTCTGCAGTCTCCTTTGCATATTCATATGTACCCTGAAATAATTTGTGTGGAAATGGCATTTACAAGTCATGAATGGCCAACTCAGGAATCCTACACTTTAAGACAGATACACTTATAAATATGCAGTCATGGGCTAACATACATCTGTTCAAGAAGCTGGTGGGGAAACTTGATCAGGCAGCAACCTCTTCTGAGGAGAGTTTTAATGATGGTTTTGGGTCCAGGGGAGAATTGTTTACTTTCCTAATGTATGTAGAAGAAAATTAGTGTTATTTAATTTAAATGGTGCTGAGTCATAGATTTAACTTAACTCCAAATTGTCCTGCTGCAGCTTTATTTCAGTAGCAACCATAGAATCCTGAAGTGAGAGAGAGTGGTGGCTGCTGTGTCAGAGGATTCCCTCCTCACCGTTTCTGGGGGTGTGCCTCAGTTTCTATGGAGGAAACTGGAAATGGGAAGTTGTATCTTTAAAGATAAACTGAAACGTAATGGGGATGGGTGACTAAGTGCAGTACTTCATCCGCATTTCAAGAGTCATGCCTTGCAGAAAGGAATTGTCAGTATGTAACAATCCTTCCTCTCAAAAACAAAAAGAACAAAAAAAACAACGCACATCACGTAACTTCATTGAAGTTCATCTTTAAGATGTATCATGTAGCGCAAAGAAAAGAATATGCCATCCAACTAAATGAGATACTTCACTAAATAAGAGCATTTAATTCAGGTTGTATTTTGTAGTTCACTTTGTTTTTTTTGCAGTTACAGTCAGAAGACGAAGCATACCTTAGGAAGCAGTCACTAGAACTAAATTGATGTTAGCTATGTGTACCTGTTATAAATAGGCTAGAAACTTCTTGGTATATTAAGGTTAGTGTGCAACGCAGTTACAGAAAATAAGGAAAATAAAATTGAAGTATATTGAAGGCAGCATGACAATGATGACATTTTTATAATAGAACACACGTTTTGGTCCAGAAAGTTGAAGTTTCTTGACTTTATTCTGCTAGAATGTGAGCAGTCTTGATGAAGTCCATAAGAGGACACTGGAGGGACTTGCTTGGAGTTGTTACAGTATTTGTACAAATACTAACATACAGCAGGTCAGCACTATATAGAAATGGTAAAGCTAGCGCAGAACCAAGCTAGCCTACCACGTTGGAAGCAGTATGGTATCGTTAATGGGAGTCTGCTTCTCAACTAATAGACAGTGACAAGACGTAGGCCATTACAGCCCCAATAAGGAGGCTTCCCAAGCCAATCTGGTCTTCTCTCAAATAATGGGAAGTGCCATATGTAGTATGTTTACAGTGAAATATGACAAAATGTTCACCAGCATCAGTCCCACGGTCTTGGATTGGCAAGAGATAAGACTAAGTGCTTTTGAATATTTTTCTTTTACAGAACAGACTCTCAAAAGTACTCTGGATTTCCATCTTACAACTTGAACAATATAACAATCTTCATCTTTCAAGTATGTCTTGCAATCCAGTTCTATCTACTGCATGTACTGGTTCTGAGTCTTAATGATATAAGAGGCTTTTGAGGACTAAATTGGGAATGAACTATGATTATTTAATAACTTATTTTCTGGCTAGATTGAAGTGGTTTCTATTTTAATTTTTGTCAATAGCTATGTGAAACGCAGAAGTAGAATAAGTGTATTGGATAGCAAACGGATTGCATTAGTGTTTAACTTTCTTAACATGTTCTGTACTTGAGTTGCATAGCAATAACTGTCCATGCAGTAAGAAATGACTGTCTTGCCCTTAGCAATGCAATTTTCTAAGAATATCTTCTAAAATTTTTATTACATATCAAACATTAATTTCACCAAATGTGATATCTTTTATCTAGAAATGCAGATGGGGAGAGGAGGGGGGGGGGTGATATTTAAGAGGGTGAACTTCTCTTTGAATGGAAGGATTGCAAAGAATCAGTGGAATTATATTGGATAATGAACATTTGATCACTGGGCAAAAATCACATCAAAAAATGCCAGTGTTCTCTAGGGAGATTAGTAGAGATCTGAATCTTTGGGATCCTGGGGTGCTTTAGAAGGAGCATGGCCAGCAGGACAAGGGAGGTGATCCTCCCCCTCTAGTCTGCCCTGGTCAGGCCTCACCTGGAGTACTGTATCCAGTTCTGGGCTCCTCAGTACACAAAAGACAAGAATCTCCTGGAGAGAGTCTAGTGGAGGGCCGCAAAGATGATACAGGGCCTGGAGCATCTCTCCTGTGAGAGAAGGCTGAGCAAACTGGATCTGTTCAGCCTTGAGAAAAGAAGACTCAGAGGGAGTCTGATTAATGTTTATAAATGTCTCTTTGACTCCCACACTTGAGATATGGCCAACCTTTTTTTCAGTGGTCTGTGGGACAGGACAAAGGGAAATGGACATAAACTTGAGCATAGGAAGTTCCACGCTAATATGCAAAGGAGCTTCTTCACAGTGAGGGTGATGGAGCACTGGAACAGGCTGCCCAGGGAGGTTGTGGATTCTCCTTCTCTGGAGGTATTCAATACCTGCCTGGATGCCTGCCTGTGCAGCCTGCTGTAGGGGGCCTGCTTTGCAGGGTGTTGGACTCAATGTTATCTCTGGAGCTTTCTTCCCACTCCTACAATTCTGTGGTTCTTTGAATCTAACTTGTGAAAATGAGCAATGTTTATATAGTGACTTCTAGTTAATTTGCTCTGTGGAGCAAAGCATAACAAGAAATGATGCCTTTAAACTGAACTCTGCCTAATAAAGTTCAAAAATCAAATGCAATTAATTACTAATGAGGATTACAAGCAGTTGGAACTAAGCAGTTATGAAGAAGTAGAACTAGCATTTGCAATTTGGCTCATATTTAGGTACTTAGCTATGTGGAAGTTGGGAAAGTTATCTGCACAAGAGGAGTGTTAGGCTATTTATATGTATAGTTATTGTGTGCTTGGGAACTTTCTGGGTTGTCTTTACCCAGATTATTTAATTATAAAAGTATGCCATTGTTACTCATAAATTTCTTGTCACGCATCCTATTCAGCAGCTTAAGAGGTAAAAGCAACTCAGGGACTTGAGGAGTGAAGTTTTACAGCAGTTATAGAACCTTATTTCCTACAATGATCTCTGATTGTTTCCTGTCTAAATGCGTTCATTACAGAGGGGCTGCCCAGAAGACAGAGAACAAGATATTCTATTCTTCCTGTTGACTAGTGAAGATATATGCAGCTATGTGTGAATTAAGATGAAAGAAGTAAAATAATGAACTGTTGAGAAATAGAAAATCCTGTATTATTGGAGAAATGGGGGGGGTCATACTGTGAATCACAGCTTATATGTGGTAATAATGCCTATAGTATGCTTAAAATTTTGGAACCTATTGTATTTCCCATTTGGATGTAATTAAATATATACATCATTGTAACAAACCTCTCACAGCAGATTGTGAACTTTGGAAGTGGGGAAAGGAATTAATGGCAATGTATTTCATATTGGTGTTCCCTCTGTCTAGCGATTCAATTATTTTCCCATAAAGAATTTATGCTTTCTACGCAACAGTTGTTGGTCAGCTTTTGAATAGACATTGCTGAAGGTGGAGTGAAAAATGGTCTTCAGATACAATGAACTCAACAGCTATTACTTATCTTCTGATCTAAGAGACAGGCCTAATATCCTGTTTCAAAATAGGAGGGGAAAGAGCTTGGACGCAGCTCAGTAGCAGTGCCAGAAGCCTATAATCACAAACTATCACTAACGTAAGAAGAGTTTAATACAAAATCATGGTAGTTCATCAGACTCATGACTGAGGGAAGTGGTGATGAAAGACAAGCTGTTCTTAAAACACTTATCTGAATGTAGGAACATAGCAGTGAAAATCAAACCTTTTTTGCTTTTTCGATTTGAAGTTAAATCCTCTAAAATATCTACTTGAGCAGTTAGGAAATGGGCTTACAGAAGGCTTGTGTCTTAAATTATTGTGAGCTAAATCGCGTATGACACACAAAGAGGATTTTTTGTGCCAAGTAATACACTTCTGAGAAGAAGACACCAGCATCAATACATTCACAAAAGATCGCAATTTTTCTCCTTACCATCATTTTTGAGACAAAAAAAAGTCTTTGTGGTAATTTGGCAGAGGTGGAGATAGAATACATATTTGATTCATTTTTTTAAAAAGTCTTTCACTTTTGTTTCGGAAACCTCTACTTCACATATACATAACTTTTAAGCAGTTTTGTTTCATTTATACAAGCTTAGTAGGATGCTGAGGAAGGCGGGCTTTTGGTTTAACATGCTATAAAAATGTTCTACTGAAGTTCCATTTTAAAAAAGCAAAATTAAGAAAAAAGTACGTAGTGATACAGGCTTCACCTCTGCCAAAACAGAAATCCAAAATTAGTACACTATGGAATTCCATATTGAAATTAACCTTTAAATACTTTACAACTTGTATTGACTCAGGCATGTGACTTCTGAAGTATTTATGTACATCCCTACCTTTGTGTGTTTAGATGCAATCTGAGTGTAAGAATTACAGGAAGAAATCTGCATCTGCTCTATTTGGAGGGGCAGACAGAGGAGAACTAGCTTGTTTTTATTTAAACAAGTATAACGAGCTGTTATGGCCTTGGGTGAAGATGTTGTCAATTAGGCATTGTTGATGCTTATTGTGTAATAAATCTAGGCCTGTATTACGAGAAGCAGC
Organism: Pavo muticus; assembly: GCA_016647715.1. Taxonomy (NCBI): domain Eukaryota; kingdom Metazoa; phylum Chordata; class Aves; order Galliformes; family Phasianidae; genus Pavo; species Pavo muticus. The sequence goes on along the minus strand of JACDJE010000596.1, from coordinate 161,847 downwards.
TGGGCAATGATTTAAAATAAAAAAAAGTTCTCACATAGTGAGTGCTGTTTAATAAGTACTAAAAGCAGTTTTCATAATGAATTTAACCTCACAAACTGTGGAGGAAAAGTAGCTGAGAAACAGCTTTTGTTTATCTCTAGTATATTCAGTGACTCCATGGCACAGTTGGTAAGGAAAGGACTCCAGCAGTAAACCAGGCAGTGCAAGTCAGATTGCAACCCTGGAGAAAAAAGCAATTCCTGCTGATGCTGGGTCTGTCACCTGCTGAGGAACAAAGCTGAATACCGCTTGGGTTCCAGTGTTAAACTGGAGCAGTTCTCCAAGCTTCATGGAATTCAGCACATTGTATATTCAGCATACATGTTGTGCTGAGAAAGAGCTAGCACTTGGTCAATTTTAATTGAACAGGCTGAAAAATGCTTTTGCTGTTACCATGTAATAGCTAAAGCACCAGAGGGATACCATAGTGAAAACTGCCTTAGGTTTGCATATTACTCTGTATTGGCAAGAATTTCTTAACACAGACATACTCTCTTGCTTTCCTTTCGACTGATATTTCACAGATTAATACAGTTATGAGCATGCAATGAAATAGTATGCTTACTGAAAAGCAAATCAATGAAGATCTTTAGGTTTTTGATGTTGATGTACACTGAAAGCTTAGAAATTAACAGCATCAATTTTCACATCAGTAGTAAACACTTGTGGGTTTGTTTGTTTTTTCCCATTGGGAATTATATCAGATAATAATGGGTACAATCTTAGAGCTGGGTTCTGTACAGTAATGTCAAAGAGAGGGGCTTGAAATGTTCCAGCCTGTTGTGAAGGGCCAAATCTGCATTTTTTACTATTTTTTTTTTTTTTTTTTTTTTTTTTTTTTTTTTTTGTTGCAGCAGAACTGGTGTGGGACCATTTGTGTGACTGCATCTCAGCAACAGCACACTGGCCTCTAGTTTTGTCCTGTCCTTCACTGGTAGACTGGAGAATCCTGTCTTGGTATGAGAGCTGCTCTGGAAGTAATGCCTCCTGTGTTGGCCCATGACGTCAAAGGCAGCTGTTGGTGCAATGGCGATAGAGGATGAACCTTGCTGCCAATATTCCATTCCATGTTGTTGCCATGTGACAGATGGCAGCAAAGGAGAAGTCTGACAAAATGGTGTCTGACATGGAAGTGCATATGAAGCAAAGAGGTGCCTCTGAATTCCTCCATGTGGAAAACAGTGAAACAGTGGGTCATCTCCACTTGCGCAGTTTTTTTACAAGCACAGCATGCAGGCTCTTGTTCATTGCTGGCAATGACGTATATCTAGTGGTGGTGACTGCATTGGAAAATAGTGCTTTAGAGCTGAGAATTTGCTCTATCAAACAGTGTTATGGTGCTCTTTGTATCTCTTGTAGTTTCCATGGAAATAATAGGAGGCATTACTTTTGGAATGATGTATATGTTTAGTTAAGTACTACCAGGAAGTTTTTCACTTTATTTGCAGACGTAGTGACTGTTATTATCCACCTTTCTCATATAAATTACTTCATATTGCAGCAATGTGCAAAAATGTCTGTCATGCCCATCCTTTAATAAAAATGCATTTATACTTTTTTTCCATCTCTAAGTCAAGTTCTACAAATGTTGGCTATCAGATGAAATTTCTTTGGTCACAACTTGAGAACTAGGCTTTTTTAACTTCTAAAGCTTTGTGCTCCTGGATTAAGGTAAGACTTGCTTTACGTCTGTAGTAGTAGTATTTGCTTCAAGGAAGTTTTTCTTGCTTTTTCTTTAATTCAGCATCTGGTAGGTTCAAAGTATCAGATGTATTCTTCCAGGCCTGCTTCCAGTGGAAAACTTTGCTTTACCACGTTTAAGTAGTGCACAGAACCAGGCTAGTGATGAACATAAAGGACTTTGATTTGTTACTCTGCATGCTGTGAGTTCTTGTGCTTATAGCATCCTTTTGAATAATGATTGAAATGGGACAGTTACCATTCAGAGTTTGTGTATCAAAGCAAAGCTATACTCTGTTTACTTCTCAATTATTCTCCTGTCAGAAAGAGAGCAAAGGGAGACAGGAAGAATGGTTCGGTTGTCTACCTGTGCAATCTGTAGTTGATGGGCCTCTGAATTGGTGAGAAGTGCTGTGTTTTCCGAGTGCCAACAGGTCAAGTTTGCAAGGAGGGGTGTATTTATTTTGCAAAACTGCGTGCTAGAGTGCACTGAGAACATTTTCTGGGGGAATTTAATAAAGCTGATTATGCTGATTGCATAAACTATCCACTGCTGTATTTTCTTTTCCTCTGTAGTTTACAGCTTTCTTCTTGTTGATAGGCCTGCTCTGTAATGTATGGCCTGTATTTGATTCAAAATGTATGTATTGTTCACGCTTTATATCACTGAAGCTTTCTTGCTCATTGATGCACCATGTGGAGGGAATTAGAACTGGAGTGAGACGGAATTTTATCCAAGAAATCAGGGGGTTAGGAGGATATGGCACACTCTGCTCTTGGGTGATGCTGTTTTCAAGGCTCTTTCTGATAGACTCAGGTTGTAAGTTATGCGCATATGAATGCGGTACAACAATGCCTTCCGCTTGAGTGCTGTGGCTTTTTGTTTTCAAATAAGAATTATTACTCAAAGTTCAGAAAACAATTTCTTTTTTCAACACTTCATGAGAATTGAACCCTTCCTTGGCGTTTTTTTCACTTGACTGAAAGAAAGAAAGCCACAGCCAAGTGGTCTATATGTCTATAATGCCTATAGGTTAAGCCAATTTCTCCTTTCTGTTTCAGAGGGTAACTGCCAGATCTCATTAATGCCATCAGCAGAGTTTGCTTGAAAAATCTTTGTAAATTCTTGAGAGATTTCACGTGAACCCTTACACCAGGTAATCTGGAAGTGTTGCACATTTCACTGCTAATGAAATGCGAGTGCGTGCATTCTGATTAAGCGGTTCCCATATGGGCTCTATGCACACAATCCCATGACATTTATAAAGTTACTTAGAATCTCTCAGAATGTTTTAAAGTGTTTTTTTATGAACATTAAAGCCCTGATAATTGTGGCTCTGAAATGTTCCTGAATGCCCATAAAAAATGCAGAGTTTGAGTGAAAACATTAGGAAAAAATAACTTTGCAAGCTCTAGAATGCTCCATCTGGTGCTAGTGGCATCAAGCAATAAACTATATAAAAATATAAACTTTTTATACTAAAACTCAAGGAAAAGGGAGAGGTTGAGAGCTTGAGTTTTAATTGTAATTTAAGTTCATTCATTTTTCATTCTTGAATTTACTTAAGTTGAATAATTTTTCTTTATGTACTAGCCTTTTCTGAAGTTCCTATTGCACTTTTCTTTGCCTTCTATAGGCAAACTAGGTTTAAATTTTTAATTACAGCATCTGATTTTAAAATATCCTGATTATATTGCGTAGATGCAGTGTCTCCATTCGTGGTGCTTTGGCCTGTGTAAATCAAAGCTTCAGGGCATGAGGTCTGAGATTGCTTCTTGCTTGTTTAAGCTGGGCGATGAGCAAGGAAATAAAAACTGAACATGAAGGAGACTGACTTGGTATTGAAGAAACCAGTCTGGAATTTGTTAAATTCATTTTTTATTGCAGTACCATGGTTTTCCTATGTAATGATAGTGAGTCATTTGGTATCTGTGTTTTCATCAATCTCCCAAAGATAGTAGTGTTGTCATATTTCTTTTGTGACTCAGCGGAAGAAATGGGGTCTTACAAGCACATCTGGAGTTGCAGTTTCAGTAAACGTGAAACAGGAATGTGGAATAGTGAATGCTCTAAGAAATAATCACAGCAAGGAGTTGATGAGCAATCTTCAGCTATCTTTTTAAAGAGTCACTGGATCATTCTTAAACATAAAATTGTTTTAAAATCAATTTTTAAATTGCACTGAAGTGTCTTGCACAGAAAGAACAAAAATTTCCCCGTATTTTTATTGGATCACTGGAAGTAGCTAATGAGGCCTAAACACAAAGGTGTTGCAGCAAAGCAGGTATGTCTGTCATCTGCCCACTGAGAATTGATACAGGGAGCGTTCTCTCTGCACCTGAGTTCAGCTCAGGCTTTCAGCTCTGGGTGAAACTGCACTATGGCAATATAACAACCAGGAGGGTTGACAACTGCTACCTTGTCAGCAACACACATTGATTAATGTCCCCTGTAGAAAGAAATTTGTGAGGAGAGTGGCACAGGGACATTAAAGTCATTCTTCTTGTCAGAAGTAAATGCTGCATGGTATTCTCTGCCCTTCTCGGTGTTATGCAGGCTCTTGTTCTTCTAGATAGGACCAGTTGCCTTCTGTTTCACTAATGTGGGTCTATAATATGGAATTTATTGTAATATGAAACTCGTGGGTGAAATAGAAAAATAACATGAACCAAAATTTTTTGCTTTTTAATTCCAAGAGCAATAGTAAAATTGGAAAGAAAGCAATATGAGCTGACTCAAATTCAGTAGGCTGAAGTTCTTACATCAATTACGATAGGTCTTACTGTTTCTTGATGGGCATAATTATCATTGGTTATTGCTTTCTTTGTCTTGCTCAGATGAAAAAAGAGGGAGAAGGAAGAGCCCTTNCCCCCCCGAATGAAGATGCCACTTCATAAACTGGCCTCCATTTTATAGCATTTCGATTGGATGAATGGTTTTAGACATATCCATTGCTTTCTGTATCAGGTTCATGTATATTTGCAAACCTTAATAGAGTCAGATACTGCTTACATTTTCATAATGTTACTATCTACTTCAGAACAAAAAATATTTAAAGTACACTTGCATTATATTTTGTATTTGTTTAACAGATGTCAGTTGATTAATTTGACATTTATTGGTGAAGTAATACTGAGGAAGATGCTGTTCCAAAGTCCCAGACTGAAAGCTAACTAAAACTGATGGCATTTCAGTAAATGCTACTGGGGACTAAAATGAATAACCCAGCAATTACAGCAGAGTTTATTCTGTGTACATTAAAATGACTTCAGCTTTTGAGTTCTCCTCAACTAGTGAGAATACTGAGTGAGATCGTTTATATAATTCTCAAAATAATTTGTTGTTGCCACAATAACAGAGTAGGCATAGAATGGCAATATACGGTGCAGTATACTTGCAGCAGAATACAAGTAGACTTGTCTTTTAAGACAGAGAACAAACTGCTATTATTTATATGTATTTATATTTTTGTGTATTTCTTAAATATAGTTCTGTATTTTTTTTACTGTACAAGTCTGCCTAAGTCTTATTTTGCGTGCCTGGAGTTTAACTGGCCCTTTAAGAAGCTTGCAGTAAATTGCAGCATTTTGTTGTGGAACACATACTGTGGGAATAACTGTTAGCTCTTGATAGGAAATAACATAGCTCCCTTTCTCTCCTTCACTCAAATATTTGTCAATATTCTTGTCATCAAGGTTCATCATAACTCCTCTGCACCTTTAGGAAACAATTCTGTGCATTTTCAGGCACAAGGAAGCACCCTGAGGATGAGTTTTCATGTTTGCAGTTATCAGGAAACCACAAAAGTTGAAAATGTGTATTATAGAGTAGCATGGTCCCAGTTACCCTTGAAGTTCAAGTGGCAACCACTAGAGATTCAGTGAGCTGATGGAAGAAGCTAGTAGTTTCTGTGCTTGGTCCATCTGTTCTAGGACGTGTGTAAGAAGCAAATGAACTTTCAGGTGTTATGGGCTAGCCAGATGGTACTGACTGTGTGTCTGTACCAGGCTGAGTCATCTCCTTCTTATGGATCCTTTGTGCAGGAGATTTATCATGCTCTGTGCTGTATTTCAAAGTGTGTATAATCTCAGTTAATGATTTTAACTGTGCTCATTAATAATAGAGAATGTCACTTAATAACTGAATCCTGGCTATCTTAATATTTGCTACACTAGGGTTTTATTTTCAAACTATTTCTTCACGGTCAGTGTCTGATCCCCATAGGAGGTTTTTGTTTTTTCAGGTGAATCCTAGGGACTAGAAAACTTGATCCAGACGTGGTGTTGCTTTAGGTCTTTATTCCCAGCAAGCTAACCTCTGTGGCTGGGCTTTGCCTTCTCCAATGCATCACCATCTCCTTAATTGCTTGGAGCAGTACCTTATCTGATGTGCAGGTAGGAGACAGGGAGTTGGCAATGGCAGAGTTCTGCAGACTCCCTTGAGGCATCAAGGAAGAAATTCAAAATATTTTGGCTTTAATTTATATTATCTGTTCAAAAGCATTTGGCAAGGAAAAGAAATCTAGGCATCTTGTGCATAGCTTGTCTTATATTTAAAATACATTACTTTTGGGATTTTCTGTTCTTTGTATGTTTTAACATATTTGCAGATTTTGTGTGGAACAGATTAGAATTTTCTGTCTTGTAAGAATTCTTGGTACTATTTTTGGATTGTTTTCTTTGAACACTGATTAAAAGTAGATTATTAATATACTTGCAAATAAGTTAGTTCAATGTCGTTTAGTATGTCCAAATCAGTTGTCTGTAATTATTCAGTTTGCTAATGAAAATGGTGGTGAGTATAGGGACAACTGTAGATCAGCCCAGAGGTTTGTCTCACCCTCTTCCTGCCCACTCATGTGACAGGTTGGGAAAGTTTTGTTGTAGTATGTTACTGACTGACCTCCAAGACTTCTAGCTTAAGGACATCTCTACCCAGCTATGATTTTGTGTTGGTGACTCTCAACGTTTTTCTTTTCCATTAATTTGTCCAGTTTGCCCTTGAGCTCTTTTAAACTTCCAACATTCTGTGAAAGGAGCTGTAGGGTTTTGCTGCCCTACGTGAAGAACTATCTTCCTCTTTTTGTTCTGCATCTGTCTTGTGATTTCACACTAGTTCCTTTATCAGGACGGACTGTGAACAATCAATCCCCACGTACCTTCTTGCTGTATTTCTACCAGAGAGGAAGCACGAGTGTTGGGGAAGGCTTTTGACTGTCCATTTCTCAGTGAAAAAGTATCCTTTCTCACTCCAGGCCTTTTTCAGTTTCCCATCACTTCTTTTACCCTAACTCTGCCCTTATACTATCTTCTCTAATTCTTCTATGATTTTTGAGGTTTATCTCTTTTATCTTCCCAATTATGATTGTGATTTTTATGTTTTTGTGTACTTCATTCAGAAGTAATTGGAATACTGACTAAAGTGGCACTAAAAAGAATATTTAAAAAAGCAAAACAAATATATAATTGAAGTAGCTTGTGCTGCAACTAGTTTCTTTTAAAACAAAGCTCAAGGTAAAATTGAGGTACCCTATAGGTACCTCTGGAGAGCTGCTCTTAATTGTTAGTTCTACATATAGTAGAATGGTTTAATCAAGTTACATTTTCTACATACCAGAAGCAGAAACTGAGAAAAAAAGCTATGATAAAAGCACCTGTCTGAGAATATTATCAGAAACCATTGCCTGTCAGTGAGTAATCTTAAATAGACGGTAACATGCTATAAGCTGCCCGTTATTTTATTTTTATTTATGCAAAATAATAGACTCTTAGTGATTTGGAGTGTATTTCTTAGGTTTTTTTTTCCCTTTCATATATCCAGGGAGAAGTGGTCTGTACCAGAGAGAAATGTTTCCTTACTCAGACTTGACTATTATTAGCAATAAATTTATTCTTGGCAAATATAATTTCTCCCAACTTGGCTTTTGTCAATTAGCTTTTGACAAATAGCTTTTGTGTATGAATTTCTGCAAGCTGTAGCAAAAACAAAACTACTGGGACAGGTGTCAAAAATCTCAACCATCTGCTGTGCTAATAACTGCAAGGTTTGGAGCACTGTGATGAAGATAACAGCCATTAGGAACAGGGCCATTATCTCACTGTTGTCCTGTACCTTGATATGATTCTTATTCCAAACACTAGCGAGAACCCTTGATGCCAGCTTGCTTAGAACTAAAGCAAATCTTGTCTTTGGAAATTGGGAAGCTACCTTGAAATTCATCTGCAGGCATTCTTTTTTGAAATGGGAGCTGGGGGCTGCTATGGATGGGGAGGACAGATTCCCTGTGTTAATCTAGCTAATCAGAATTTATAGCCTGCTCTTTTTTCATGAGAAACTATGACTGATAGCAAAATGTGTGGCTTTTGGAACTTTCTTTGCACTGAGCATAACTTTGTTATGAATTGTATCTATCAACGATAACCATTTTGTAGTTTGTAGCATTTAGTTCTGTAAATAACTTACTATTAGTAGAAGTTAGTATGTTGTAGGAACTAATACTGGTTGATTCTGATCTTCAGTGTGCAGATGAGTCTCCTTGCACAATCTTGGATGCTCTCTGACCACAATTAAGACAGTAAAATATACATCTGATTTCTAACTTAAACAAATGATCATAACAGGATTAATTTTCCTGCAGACAAAGCCACCAGAGGAATTAATTTTGGGGAGGATGTTTGAAAGAGGTATCTGCTGGTTTTTTTTTTTTTTTAATCCTGCAATGTCGTAACTGCCCTTAATAAATTAAAGCTTTGTATCATTTTGTCTTCATACACTTTTTCTTCTGGCCAGTAGGGTTGGGTGTATGAAGGCTCCTAATTATGCTGTATTGTATTATTTCTGCACAGTAGGGTTGTTGTGTAACACAGACCATTGTTCCTGAGAGAGTAAAGTGAAGTAAATAGACCTGTATGTCAGAGCTATTGGCTACATCTGTTCACATTTGAATAGGTAAACAGAAAATAGTTTCTGAGTTTCAGTAGTAAATGTCTTAAATTGTCAGATTCTTCTAAAATACATTTAATAGTTTTCTTTTAAATTCTCACACAAAAATCTGATTTTCCTTTTCATGGAAAAAAAAATGTATAAATGATAAAATATTGGAAGATTAACAGCTATTGTGTGAGGAAATTAAAGCAGTGTTACACAGGTAAAAGGATAATGCCCTTGAGCATGTTGAATTGCGGAACTCTTCAACATCACATGCTCCTAAAAGCAAAATTGTTATTTACTAGACAGTTTGTTGTTGGTATGTAGTATAAAATGCTGTTGCAGACTATCTGTCCTGCTTTGGCATTCAACAGGCAGAAGCCTTGTTCTGAAGTTTGTGTGACTTGATTAATGGAGACTTGAACATTTTGGTAAGAACTATATGGTCTGTAGAACAGTGTTGCTAAACAATCTGGAGTCTTCATGGGGGTTTCTGGTCCAGAGCATTAATAAATTAGCTTTTTAAAAAGAATGACATCAAAATCAGGTAATGAAAGTAATTCAGTGGAAATCAGTAGAACATCATTCAAATATAAGCTATTACAAGTCTTGTTTGACTGTTGGCAAGAAGTATAGCAAGCATAACCACTTGCTATTCTAGCGTAACACCGAAGTAAGGTCAATCAATGAGCTGGTATTCATGAGAGCATCAGAGATGCATCTGTTTCAAAAGCAGATGGTGAGGTAACATAAAGGAAGTAATCAGAATAGCAGAGGGCATTTTTACAGCCAGCCCACCTAGTCTTGTAACTCTAATTGAAAAGCAAACAGAAAATGCTGCTAGGAGTTACTGTAACAGTGCAGTTATTGTAACTGATACTGTGGCTGTCATAGACTAGACAAAACATATCTTATATACTAATGCATTCTAGAAATAAGTTACTATTTATATATAGTATACTGTATATAATTATATATATATTTTTTAAGGCCAGATGATAATGATAAAGCTATTTATACCCATAGTATTTTAAACCAAGAGTATTCAGTCCATAAAAATAACCTCAGGTAATTTCTGTTGACAAGAAGGTTTGTATGAGCAAATTTGTTGAAGGCTGTTTGTGCCGGTACTGTGTGTTACTCTGGAGTGGTAGCCTTAAAAAAAAAAAAAAAAAAAAAAAAAATGTAGCCTACCTGCCCATTGGGAGGAAAACAAACTTACAGTAAGTCACTAGGCAAGCATCTGGAAGCAAAGAGATTAAAATTCTCACACAAGCTGCTGGTGACACATTGCAGTGGCTATTGCTGAATTAGAGCAGCATGTTGCTCAGCGTGCATTAGAGGTCCACCTGTATCCTGTAGTTGAGGAATGCATGACTCTTACCATTTTGACTTCATAATTTTATCTCATCTCACTCAGATCAGATGGTGCTACGTACTTGTTGTCTGTTAGCCACTAGTCGAGGCCAAGACAGTGGCCATTCCATTAGCAGACAGACCATTCTGTCATGGTGGTGGTTTTGGTTGTTTCTTGCTTCCCCTCCTTGTTGCTTTTTAGAATATTAGCAAGTATTTTGATATAGTTGGAAATGCCTTGCTTTTTTGATCTATGCCATCATTCATTTGTGGCACTGAGAGACATAGTTTAGCGGGCATCATGGTGATGTGTTGATGGTTGAATTTGATGAACTTAGTGGTCTTTTCCAGCCTTAATGCTTCTGTGATTCTCTGGTATTTTATTCTGGTTTCTCATTCATTTCAAACAATCTTCGCTTCATTTATGCTTTAATTGCTAGTGTTAGGGAACGTCAGGTTTTTCTTGGTTATTTACAAAGCTTGGAGGTCTTTTTCTGTGGTATTGGTTAATCTTTTGGCTCGAGATTTGAGTGTTACATCCTAAATTCCTGTTCTGGGTTGTTAAAAGCTGATCCAAGACATGAAGTTTAAAGTAAGCACCTACTTTATCAATGCCTCAAAGCAGAGTGTTTGAAAGGACTTGGTCCATTTTTCATAAATCATAGCTTGCACATACTTTAAAAAGCAAATTAAAGCTTTCCATTGGCTTATTCTGTCAGTTCATAGCTGTACCTTTCCTCTTGTCCTCCGGTATGTCTGACTACAGATTGAAAAACTGATGAAAGAGCACTAACTAAAGCTATAATTGAAGCCATTAGCCATGAGAAAAAAATTGTTTCTACTTATGACAAGGTCATGGAATATAATTATTCTGCCTATTACTTTTATTTTTTAAATGGAGGACTGCTAATTTTTTTGCCTGACTTTTGACATGAGAATATGTTAGGTTGTGCTAGCTGTAACTGCAATGTTATTTGCCAGCTTTTAAGAGATAAATGCTTATTATGTGGAATCAAGATATGCCTCATATTTCTGACTTCAATATTACTTTATTGCCTGTTTTCTTTGCTTTGTTTAAAACAAGTGGGCCACCCTTAAATACAAAAATCCTACAGGATTATAACTCATCTGTAGGGAACTACCAATGAAATATGGTCTCTATTGGCTTCGGGTTTCAACTGATGTCAGTTGTAACAAGTGTCATTTTTACATTGTTTTTCTGTCCTGATTTTGGAATGTGATAGATTAGGTAACCTTAGCAGAGGTTATCTGTCCTAAAAGAGAATGTACACATAGATTGTTAGCATGGCTCTTCTCTTACAGTCCCAGTTCATCTCGTAGGAGATGACTGCTTTAGAAAGACTAAATGCGATGTATATGTATTTCTCACAGAAACTACGTAACAAGCAATTGCTTTGATTTCTTTTCTTGTCCTATTAATTATTTTCTTCTGCTACTCTTGATTTTTAAGTGTAGTTCTAGACACATCAGTTCTTTTCTTTGTTTGAAGTACTCATTAAAAAAGCAGTGTTAGTTGTTTCAAACTATTAGTGCTGATATTTTATTATGCTGTTAATAGAAACAGAGACATTTTTAAGAAGTTAGTTGAATTTTACTCAGAAAAATTCAGGACTAAAACCATATATATGTTTTAGTCTTTTTTAAAAATATAGATACACATTTTCAGCCTGACCTGTATATTAGTATCTGTAGCAAACTGGAAGAAAAAGTCACAGCGATGCTCAAATTCCATGGCTACTCCTTCATTGGGAGTAATCCTGATAAACCTGGGGCTGCGAAATCAGCTGTTACTTTTCCTACCTGGCAAAAGTGATATTTAGTATACTGATAACAACCTATGCTGCAGATGCAGTCTTCAAGTTTAGTCAGTAAAGAAAAATGGATAGTTCTAAACTCATTGTTACTTCATTGCTAGTAAAATAGATCCAAACAAGACCTTACAACTCTGAATGTGAATTCTGGAGAGCTGGCATCAGGTTCTGCCTTTCACAGAAAGAACTGATTTTCTTCTTCCATCTCGTTCTCCCTGGCAATATATGGGTCATGCTGACAGACAATGAAAAAGAAATAAGAAATGGCTTCAGAATCTTCAGGGGAAAAAAATTAACAGTAGAAACCCTAGTATTCCTTATTGTATTGATAACACCTTTAAAAGCATGAGTTACTCTTTTTTTCTTTTTGTTTTTTTTTTTTTTTAAATGGTGTGCATATGGATAGCTATGATTTCTCTGCTGTTATTGACTCTCAGCTGCAGTAGATTGGAGGCTTTTGAAGGGTGCCACCTTGTATTTGCGAGCACACCGGTTTCCAGAAATAAAGAAGAGCAATCTGAGAAAGTATTTTTTCTGATTCTTAAAGCTTTGAAAAGCATTTTTCTAATATTTCTGCATTTTTATTTTACATATTTTATTTTAAAACAGTACATAATACCAAATATAGTGCTGGGTTTTTTAAGGAGTAATGTTATTTGTCTGTGCTATAACAACATAAGGTTGATTTATAGATCGATGTGCTTTACAGTTATTATGGCCGAGTTCTCTAGTGTTCCTCCTAAACAAGTGAAGACAGACTTGTCAATAAAAGAAATAAACTAAGGCAGGAAAATGGGATTTGTCCCCAGAGCGATGAGTTAATGGCACAGGAACAGGTTTGTGTCTAATTTAGGTGTCTTTTATATGCTCTCTGGATAGCATGGAGACAACTGAACTTTGGCATGAAGCCTCTGACTTCTTTTAGATTACTACTTGAAGAGAAGCTGGTGTACCTACTTCTCTCTGACTGTGAAAGGAAGTTAAGAGACCATTTCAGGCACAAATCCCTCAGAGTGGTCCCATTTTGATTTGTCTCAGTTCCAGGTCCAGATAACTGGATTTTCTATCATCTCTTCATATCTGGGACAAAATTTGGCCTGATATTTTCTTTGCTTATAAATGCATGAACCTCTGGAATCTGTTTCCCCTTTTCAGAAGAATGTTCCTTATCCTTGTTGTGAAGCATCTTGTAAAGATGATTTCAACCCGCAGTCAGAAGGCAGTAACGATTTTTAGTGTAGGAAAATGACTATAGAGTCTGAAACAAATAGAAAATAGAGTAAGCCTGGTGTCTGATGGATACAAATTTTCACACAGTAATGTCAGTTATATGAATAAGGTTTACATTCAGAAATGATTTCAGCAAATGAGAATCTTAGCTTGGGATATGTCAACAGTGAATGTCTACAAAGTGCTGTTTTCAAGTAAAAAACCTAAGCTGAACTAAAACCTTAGTGGTAGGAAACTTTGTGCATTGTATCTCTGCTAAAATTAGCTGCCCTCTAATTCCAGGCTGTTACATACATATTCTTTCTGTTTTGCTTGCAGATAGTCTTCAGTGCAGCCTAACAGGTGGCCATACTTACGTTTAGCCAAAGTAGCAGTGCAGGTCTCATCAAACATTGTATGTCCAAGACAAGTACTTAAGTGAATGGCCTGTATATTAATTATTTCATGCTCGTTGTAGTCTTTTTGTTTCTGTATTAAGAATATTTCCTTCTTTTACCTAGATGACAGCAAAATATTGAATTGTGAAGTCATGATTTTATGATAAATTCCAATTGTAATTTGATGTGGAGAACATCCTTAAGATGTTGAGTGGTGATTCCAAGGTATATGAAAGATAAAAAGCTAGAGTCCTTTGTTCCAAATTTGCATCCAGTTTGCAGAAAAAAAAAGATAAGCTGGAGACATGATATGACACACATAATCACCATAGATATCTGAGTCCTCTGTATCTCAGTTCTTATTTGTCAAGTTCTGAAAAAATTGCAACATTATATACATGTATACACATGCACAAATATATTGTGTATATGTGTATGTATACACACACGTATAAAATATTGAGCTGGAATAATCAGAAGCAGGCACTGAATATTTTGAAACAATCCTGCAGAACCTTCTAAGATACTGTTTTGTTTTCTAATAATTTGGCTGCCTGAATTTCACCATCTTCTGTCACAAGATAAGCAAAACTAAGGTCAGTGCAACATGTACAATTTCTGTAAATCTGTGGTCTGAAAATTACAGCATTTGATTCAGAAGACAATCATGTAGCAAAATGCACCACCCTGCAAGTTTGTGCAGGCACTGATTTGAACTTCGTGACAGCTGTGTATTTGAAGTCATGAAAAACTGAAGAACACTGGAAATATGGGAGTGGGGAGGGAGAAATCCACTTTAGATTTCTACTGTATAATTCCTTTACCTTTAGGAAGTTTTGAAATTGTAAGCTTTCAGAACTTCATTTTCAGCAATTTCTCAACTCAATTTTATTCTGCGTGTAGGTGAAATTTCTGTTGTTTTTTTTTTTTTGACAAATTCCAAATGATCAGACAAGTCAGTGTACCATGTCTGCTGATGGTGTATGGACTTTTCACTATAGCATTTCTATGTAGGCTTCCATTATTTTACAGTTGAAGGTTATTTTGTCTCTAGATTTGTAATGTTTTGTTATGAAAACAATTAGCATATTTCTAAACAGAGGGAGATACGGGCAAAAATGACAAGTCAGGGTTGTATGGCAGTCCTATGTGACAAAAGTCAATATGTATGTACATACTTTCGTAGGAAGATTGGAATATTTCACTGGAACATGAGCGGCAAAAATTTCCATTGCATGCTAGAGTGTAGATCAGGGTATGCTGCTTAAGGTTAACTCTTTTTTTGGTCTGAATTAATGCATTATAAGCTGAACTTATGCTATAACTGGTTGCACTCCCAGAGCTGCATTTGAAAATGTCTGATTAGACAGACAACACCAAAGATCTGCATGTGATGAATGGAAAATATTGCTAGAGACTGGAGAATAATAAATAAAAACAATCCCGCCCATATCCTCAAATATTTACATATGAAGAAAAGATCTAGAAAGATTTAATTTCTGTTGGGAGTTAGGACTATTTTCTGCTTAATCTTCTCTCGTTTGTACAGCCATTTACTATACTGTAGCAAAGGGATGTTTCAATTTTGGCTGTCTTCTGCAGAAATTCTTCACCAAGACTGTCTGCATTTACTGTTTAGCTTAACCGCAATAGTTTATCTATAAGAACAAGATTTTACATGATATTTCCCTTATTGATATTTTTTTTTTTTTAAGGTACCTTCTCTAATGTTCTTTATTACATCTACTAGAAGATATCATTATATTTTCTAGATCTGTTAGTTCAAAAAGCACCGTGCTCAATTTTGGCTATCATTTGGGGGAAAAAAAATAAAAATAAAAACGATCTTGTTTATGATGGTATTCTTCATGATAAGTTTTTTCATGATCCAGTAGTCTTCAGAACTGACAACTTTGTAATTTGAAGACTTGGTGGACAGATGTTTCATTATTGAGAGTACAGATGATTTTCCTACATTTAATCATAGTTGTTATAGTTACAGTCAATGCAGAAAATTACACTATTCAGTATGGATTGGTTTTATTTTCTTTTTTTTTTTAAGTTTTCCTGCCAGTTCCATTTAGTTCAATCATACCACATACCACTTTCTCCTGCTCTTTTCTTGGTGTCCTTTTTCTCCTGGCTTGGGGTGATGGATGGTAACAGTTTAATAGAAATGGCTCTCATCAACTGGATTAACTTACTTGCATAAGTATTAACAGGTGTTTCTGCATTCTCTAGTAGATCAATGTAGCTTTTCAGCTCAAGTCTTTTTAAATTTCATCAATGAACAACTGTCCGATTTCTGTTAGCAAATCCTGCTTTCCTTCCTTTCAGACATGAGTTGCTTACTGCTTCTCTCAGTCTCAAAGTAAGAAGTCTGTTGTCTGCCTTTACTTCATTGCTTTGCATGTCTGTTTGATGAACCATGCTTATATTCCTGAGTTTCATTTTGCTGTTGTTGCTTATTTTAGTTACTCTTAATACCGCGGTGACGTTTCTTTCTTGATGTTCATAAAACAGTACTATTTCAAAAATGAAGTCTTAGACAACAAGTCTGTATTATTTTATTATGCTTGATTGCTCATGCATTCAAAATGTAAATATTGCAAGAACTTACATCCAGTTAACTTAAGTGTTCTGCTGCTAGGAATGACCTTTGAATTTTCTCACTAAAACAATCTGAAGTATCCCACAGTATATCCCCTAGAACTTTTAATAATAATAATGCATTAGACTTTTAAAATCTGATATTTGTGTAATTACTGTTTCAGCTCAGCTCTGTACGGCAATATTGAAATCTGAAATGTACAATAATACCTGGTTATCATTTGAGCCTTTTCAAGGTATTCCAGAGACTTAAAATATCAGACTCCAAAGGCAAAAGTTTAAATGAAGCTTCTTAGAAGGATTTTTAGTTGTCACAAATGCCTAGGAAAATGTTTGTCCTCATATAGGATCTTTGCAATAATTGTGTTCTATTACCTGCCAGTCCTACTCTGTAGAAACCGTTCCCCCTCCCCGCTCCAGAATTTGCCATTATTATTGCCCTTGCATGGTTTGTTTCAGAGGGACTACAAAGTCTGAAGTCAGCTCCTGTGACTACAGCTTGAGGCATCCTACTTAGTTGTGTTGCAATCCACAACAATTAGTTCCAGACAAGAAGAATCTAAAAGGAAATAATGAGGGTTTGAGCCACATCTCATGCTACTCTGGTTAAATAAGCTAACTCTGTAGAGATAACCATGTTATGTAAATTGTAAAGCACAGTATCAGGAAGCACCTAGATCAGCAGTAATTTCTACTTTTATGGCTGTTTCCGTTTAAAGGAATAAGATGCAGCTCTGGTTGTGTAACTTTATTTAGGGTTGTGTAACTTTATTTAGTGTAGTAAAGAAGCAGTGAGCATGGACTTCTTCAGCCTCTTCCTCTGTAGTCTCATCTGAATGAAGTAGTGTGTTAACTTCACTCTATTATATGCATAACTGTATGCAGTAACTAAATATGAGATAAGAAACAAATCAGTAGGAGAACATGCATTTTACTACAATGCTTCATTTGAATTCCCTGAATATTTTCTTCATTTGACTCAATAATAAGAGTCTGGTCAATTATTAATCGATGTTCTTCATTGTAGTGCTGCCTGTGAAGATATATGCGTGTAATCTTTACTGGGATTCGTTAATATCTTTTAGATAATTTGTAAGTTTTGATTAGCTGAATTTCAGAGAAAGTTTAAATGCTGTCCAGCTAAGAATAGTGGCATTATTTTAAACAAGGCATTTTTGTCCAAAGCTCCTGATTCATTGCTGCTGTTATAGATGAACTGTCATACTTCTCTGCGTTAGCTTATTGCTGGTCATGAGTGTGGGAAATCTTTACGCCCTTATGATGTAAAAGACTGCTAAGCATTTTTGAAGAGAGGCCACTTGTTTCTCAAAAGTTGACAATCCCATGAATATGTAAAGCTTCATTACTAACATAATGCAAGAGTGGCAGGCAGAAACTCAGGTTTTCTTCCTCCACAAATAGAACTTTCAGTTTAGGGGGAGCTGTAAAATAAATAAAAATAAAAAATAATTTAAAAAAACCCTATGAAACAGAAGCTGGATTCTTACTCTGTCCAGTAAAGAAAGGTAGGCCAGGAGGTGAGATTCCTGTCATGATGACAGGAGAGTCAGATTTGGGGAGCTGATGATTGCTAGGGAGACAATTAGATGGTAGAGTCTCTGAAAGGTTTTGACTCATTGACTAAATTCCGAGATATTATCATTTTAAATGTACTTAAGGTATTGCTTGAGTTACCTAAGAGATTTATTTATATACATGATGTTGTTTTTATTTTTATATTCCTATATTTGGGCAATATTGGTGCTCTGAAGGTAATCTTTAGAAGCTAGTTGAATGCTCATCAACTAGGAAGCAATCTGATTTTCTTCCTCAACATTAGCGTTTTACCTCTAATTATCAATATTTTCAAGGAGTTAACTACTGTCTCTTTATTTTATCCATTATGTCAAATAGTTTCACATAGTTGTAGATTATTCCAGGGGCAATTAAATAAATGAGCAACATTCTTTACTGTCATCGCTTCCCCAAATATTCAAGTGAGTTTGAAAAGTGAGATCTTGAAGGCTTCAGTCCCTTGCTAAAGGTGAGATCAAAGGAATACTCCTGTAAAGTTGTTCCCTCTTAAATAACAGGGAAGAGAAGTGAGAGTAATCAGGCAGTAGATTTAATACAGACTTCTTTTACACTAATTCTAAAAATGTGGTTTTCAGGTTCATTGAGCCTGATATACCGCTGCAAGTACCTTTTATTGTGACATTAATAGCCCTTTCAAAAGCTAATTAAATTAACTGAAGTTTATATAACTGAAGGTTATATAACTATTATGAATATATAAATTAAAAGCCCTTTAAGGATAAATGATTGAGTTGCTGCTGATAACTGGAGTTGCATGTGCACGTGGATAGCTTTGTTTTTTCCATGTCTTGTTTTTCTTTATCCTTTAAGTTCTTTTAATAAGCCTCTGGGTCAGGAGTCCGCTGGTCCGTATACTTTTTCAGAATACTGCCATAATCTATATTCGGTTCATTGATTAGCAGCTAATGAAGCTTGTTACAAATCATCACTGTCAAAGCTGCTAAAATGCCGAGTTTGGCTTTCAAAGCTTGAAAATGTGAACTGCTTATGTAAATTCAAAACAGCATGACTATCAGTTCTGATTTGTATCCTGTAACATCTGAACAACCACAAACAAAGGTCAAATCAATTATTTTCTGCTTGGTGACCGCCAAATCTTGGCATTTTAAGTTTTTAATTAATATCAGGATTTTATAAAGTATAGTTTAATGCTAAGCTTATGAAAAAATCTAGTTTTCCTAAATCTGCAAAAGTTGTTCAAGATTCTCATAAAAATACTTTATTTTTTGAGATTTCTTGCTTTTATTCCCAAGAGGAAAAAAAAAAATTATTGTTGTTAATACAGATAATTAAAATAAAATTTGACCACAGTACTTGCCAGTGCTAATAGGTTAACTCTATGAAAGTCATGAGATTGTACAGGTTTGTCAGCTATAAGTTATCTTAAGGACAAAAAAATAATATGGGGTTCCTCTATTTTGTTCAAAACTCTGTGCTGATGGTTCATGTGGTAAAGTTTACTTTATTCAGAAAGAATGCTCTTGTTCAAAGTCCTTCAGACACCAGTTCAGTTAATGAAAAAATCGATGGATCTTGGCATTTTGTTTGTAATTAACGTCAGGATTTTATAAAATCATGTCATATCCTTAAGAACTATAAATAGGCTTTATAATCTTAAGTATTTTATTTATATTCTTTTGGTATTCTGAAACGTAGAATCTAGATGCTAGGCTAAGATAACGTTTTAGTGTGTGAATATTTTTCATATCTGTTTGCTGTCTTTAGGGAGACTTTTTTAATTGCCAAACAGACAGTATTAACTTTGTTACATGAAATTTAAATTAATGCAGACAGCTCATATAAAGACATTCATATGTAAAGCACAGCACGTGTAATTTACTAAAATGCAGAAGTTAATATGAAGAGTTTTAGGTAAAAGGAGTCACATCAAGTACAATTTAAACTGATTGGTTTAAAACCATTTTATTTCAAAGGGAGTTTTGATATTTTTTCCAAAAGCAATCTCTTTTTGATTGTACAGAATTATCAACATTATGAGGTTTCTTTATAATCTCATTGTTCTAATATAGTAGGTAGAATAGGTTCCACACTCTCCATATTTCATCAGTTGCCTTATACTTTCAGTAATACACTGCAGTTCTCCATATTTTTCCTCTTTCCTCATTGGAGACCTTAATAAGCATGCTAATGCGATGCTTCTGCTATTTATATCTTTAATTTATCTGTATTAAGATATATTTTTGAAACTTGTTGAGCTATTTGGTTTTAGGCTGGTTCTCCTTTTTTGTAGATGTTCTCTAATTTCAGTATACCAAATTCTTTGTTTCGTTCCATCAGTGCCACTAAAATCTGTCTTCTGGAGTGTAAGTCACTTACCTATATAAATGTTGCTAGGTGTAATGCTGCATGTAAGCAATTAAATAGCGGCGAAATTATTGGTTAGTTTTGTTGTTGGTTGCCAAACTACTTAGCAGCTGAAATATCATACCATAAAATGTTCTAATAATGTAATGAATAGTAATGAACCTTTCTGTAAACTGCATTCTAAATCTGAAAATATTCCTTCTTTCAGATCTGCAAACAGGCAGTGTTGTAGTTACGTCAGGGTCATAATTCCCATCGTTTCCAGTATATTTTCTGGTTTTGAAAAGCTCACATTTTTTATAAATAGTGATAAAACTGTAAGTGTAAAACAATGAACACTCAATGTTTGGAAGTCCAACATGGAGTAGAAATCCATCTACTCTCAAGCGGTTAGAACACAACAAAAGTGCCAAAGATCAGGAGATGGACTCTGCAATTGATGTTTTGGGCAAAACTTGCTAAAAGATGATGATGATGATACTATCTGGTGTTTGGGGGGTTTTACTGTTGGTTGATATGATGTTTTTTTGTTGTTAGTGGGTTTTGTTGCATTCTTCACACCGTTTTCTCCTCATATTTTTCTTTGTATTCTTTCCCACTTCAGTTTAAAAGAAAGCTCTTAAACATTTCAAGTCCTTTTTTGTTTTTTTTCAATGATTATATTCAAAACTTAAGGATTTGGGTTGATTTTTATGAAAACTGTATTAAGTCATAGACTAAGCTTACGTAATCAAACAGCTGTTATTACCTATGTTCCTTGCAAAATATAAAGAATCTTCTATTGAAGAACGGAAAGATTTCCAGCTGCTTAAACTGGATAAACCAGGGATGGGATTCAATTTAATCTGGCTTCTTCGACATCTGCAGATCTGTAGCATAACCTGTAATTGTCTATGTTAAAGATAGTCATCTGGATGAGCGGTGTGGTAAGGGTGAACACGACCTTCTGAGATGTTCAGGAAGAATTCAAATCAACTTAAAGTATTACATTACTGTGTTGTAACTGTTAAGTGTAGGTCAGTCACTAAGTAAAGGAAGTAAACAAGATAGATATTGAAGAGAATACTGAAGAAAGAATACCATCCAAATGGTTGGTTGGTTAGTTTGTTGGTGGTTTTTTTTTCCCTTATGATAAAAACAAACCTCATAGCCTTTCTTGAATACAAATAGTCAGGATTACTGAGTCCTTTTTCCCTCTGCTCTCCATTATAAACAGTTGCTGGCATTGTGTTAACATTCCTAAATGCCAGTTTTTGTTCTTAGTATATCGTATTTGATGGATCTGATACTTTGTTCACCTTACAAATTACTGACATTTAAAGCTGCTTGTTTTTTGGAATAAAGCTGAGTTTGATATTATGGAATAAATAGTAAGGGCATGGATCACAACAGAGCTGTATAATCACAAGGATGTCACGTTAACAAAAAACCTACTCTAGTACTTTCTAGTACTACATTTTAGTGAATGGTAATTAAAGAGTGAAACAGGAAGATATGATGTATTGTAAGGGAGCACTTTTCAAAACAGAAGTACTGAGTCACGACTGAAATAAATACCAAGACAACTCCTTATGTGCTGCCTACTAGTCCTTTAATGATGCTTTATACAAGTGTTGCAGTGGATTTATGGTTGACATGTTGCATGGTTGGTTCATAATAAATGAGCTAGAAAAGATAGATAAAAAGCAGTAGCTAAAGCACAAATAATTAATATCAGTGCAATTTAGTCAGGTAGGGGATAGTAGTACTTACTATTTTAATTAGGTTCCTACTTTGATTTTTACTTCACTCAGCAATAATGTTGTTTGTAATTATAGCTAAAAAATAAGAAAAAATAAGGCATCACAGTTGTATGAAAAGGTAGAAAAAGTTGAATCCAATTGAAAGCCACTAAGATGCGTTTCCAGTAAAAAGGGAAGATGTGAAGGCTCAGTGCTTTATCAGTCAAAGCTGTTCNTGCCTAAGAACGTAAGCACAGGCATAACTTGAAGAAATATACAGTTGGATTCTGATATTTGATAGTTTGGTAAATGCTAGTTAAGTATTTAGTGTGACCAGTATTATTAACCCCTGTGGCCATTCTTTAATTTCACTTGGAGCATTCACAAGACAAACATGTTTTAGTATGATGTTTCCTGCAATTTCCTTCAGAGCAAAGGAAAATAGCTCTCGGCAGTCAGGTTAGAGCAAGACCCTGTTGTTGAGATTTCCTGTAAGCAAGACTTAAGCACAGAGCCAGTCACTATGCTGGCTGTCAGGGGAAGCTCTGCTCAGACGGCTTTACTGTTTCCGATGCTGTCGATGACGCAATATCAGTTGCTCCAACCAGTAAGGAGAACACTAAAGTAAGAGATGCAGGGTTTGCTTTTGCACAGCAGTAGCTGGGAGGAACTTGGAGAGTTTTATTCAGAATTGCAGCATTGTCTGAGACAATAATGCAAATGTAGTAAATTCCCATGCAGTATCAACTCTGGAATAATGCTTTTCTGGAGGTACTGAAACAATTGTGCAGAAAAGAAACCCTAATTTTTATGCTTTTTTGTTGGTTTTTGGTTTTGTTTTTTTTTACTTAACTGCATTTGCAACTTATTTTCATTATAAGCCTGGAAATAGATAGACAATGAGCAGACATAAAACTGGGCAGTGTTCCAGTAAGTGTCATCAGAATTTTAGCACAATCAATGTGTTTCTAAGGAACATTTGAACTCTTTCATATTGGCATTTGCTCTCTGAAAACTGTTCTGTTGGAAGAGTTTTGGCTGATATCTGCAGGATTAGGCAAACTCGTCCTGTGAGAGGATTTATTCTGCTTATGTGTATAGCCTGAAGGCTTGAAAGCACACTACTATGGAGAACACTGAAATAACTGTTTTGCACTCTTCAAAGAACAGGAAGGAATGACTGTCTGAAAAAGAAGTAATATTGCACCGTTTTACTCACAAAATTATTTCTACTTGATAAGTAGGTGGAGAGAGAGAAAGCATTCATTTTACCTGTTCTCACTGCCCATCTTTTTTGTATTTCGTTCACTTCCCAGAGGTTGATTTCTGTTCTGTGCCCTCTTCACTGTATTCTTTTCTGTTATAAAGACCTTGGTATGATAACAGGGAAGGGAGGCATTCCTTGCACAGGAATGTAATTTTGCTTGTAATATAGATCTCCAAATGTACAGCCTCGGCCATTAGAATTTAATAAAAAGAAATCTATATATCGGTGGAGAATGTGAACAGCAGGTGTACTTACCTCTCCAACCTTACAAAATTGTGTATTTCAAAAGAACATTAATCTAGGCAAGGAAGGGCAGAAATATGCATAGAAATGTAGTAAGGAGTGGCAAATGATACTTCTCAATAAATAGGCTCTTTTTGTGCATAAAAAGGGTCAAATGAGTAACCCCTGAGGAAATCAATTCCTGAATGGCTCATATAATCCTCAGAGGCCAACTCCAGTGCTCTTTTAGCTCTAATTGTATTGACAGCTGGTAGTTCCAACTTTATAGCAATTTATCTTTCTACTGAATATTTATTGAGAGTTTTCTTGTCATTGTATTGACCATATATTAACAAAGAGGCGGTGGATAATAGCAATAGCCCTGCAGTCCTGACAGATGTTCTCTCGGTGCAGGAGCTTTTGCCAACAGCAATGGGCCTTGAGGCATATGCACAACAAAATAAAACTATACTTTGTATAAAAATACAGCATTAGGTAAGTGGATGAAGTTAGCAAATCATTTATATTCAGTTCCTGATTTTTAACCAGGTTGTCATGGTAAATTTTATCTTACATTCACATGTAAAATTTTGTGGGGATAAACATGCAAAACGAAAATCTAAAGCAAATGCTGAGAACAGTGTTTCTTCATAAGATGATTCCGAAAGATAAGTTTTTGTTTTTTTGTTTTTTTGTTTTTTGTTTTTTTTACAAAAACTTTCCTCGTTTAGTTGTACTTTTTTTGTCATTCCTTGTCAAAATTTTCTTTAAATAGTTCATGGTATGATAAATTCATTGAAAATTAGGATCTGACACACAGCAGAAAGACGACTTCACTTAAAAGTGTGATAAAAAGTTTGTGATGATCCTACAATATAACTCTTGTGAGGGCTTGCCTGATCTGTGGAGCACAAATACTGAAGCAATAGGCAGTTGGGGTCTTTTTTTCTTTTCTTTTAAACAACTTAAATGTAGTATGTGGAACAAACCGTTTTTTTCAGAGAAGGTTGAGAGATCCAGGTTGTCCTCTTTTCATCTTTCACATCTGTTGCTACCCCTTCTTCATGTGGGGCCTGGAGGTGAAAGAATTGTTCACAGTCCTTTGTAAGGTGTGGTAGTGTGCTGCTTGTTTGGAAGAGTGTGAGCAGTACGAGGTGTGCATTTGTATGCATGTGCCGCAAGTACCTCATCTCAGTTCTGCAGCCCAGTCATCTGCAAGGAGTCTGAGATACTGATACTGAGATCAATCTTAAAATCTTCCAATATGGGTAAAATTAAGGAAATCTTCATTTATAAAACCTTCCATAGTGCTTTTTAGGCTTTACCGATGACCCTAGACTGCGTGCTAATTGGATCAGTGGCTTGTGGCCAGTACTACCTACAGCTCACTCCTCATTTTGTGTATGTGCTGTTTGTACTGATTGCCTTTTCTCAGAAGATACTTAGCAAAGTAGTGTGCTATATCTGCATGTTATCAGGCAAGTGCAGATATTTCTGAGCATCTCATTGTAAGACTTGATTTCCTATTTTCTCTCTTAACTTCATTGTATCCAAATGAGCAGTATTTTATCTTCTTCACAGACAAGTTATTAAGATGCTATTAATCTAAAACAAAAACTTCTATAAAGAGCGAGTGCAGATTTCTTCAAAAAATGAACAACTATCTCCCTCTAGGAGTATGTTCTCCAAACAGGGTTTTTATATTGATGACCTGAGCAGACGTCTGTCTTTTCCTCTTTTATGTTTATGAAAACCTGCTCTGTTGTCAGTTAGCACACTGTTGTTAATTCCTTCTGTATGGCAGACTCTCGGACCAGTAAACGCAGCAATTCAATTTTGCATAGTGACTGCTGCCTCAGTGACCTTTATACTTAGTTATGGTATGTGCATATTAAATGTTAATATTCATATTTGATCCAAGTCGTTCACTGAACTTTTAGCATGAACTAGGAAGATAATACATTCCTTTATATAATCAGTTTAACAACAGTCATCTATTCGTTGCAACTAAGATACTTTATTATTGTACTACTTCACCTTACCTCACTCATTCATACCCTCTGCGTTGTCTGCAGAAGTTTCAGTGAACTAATGAAACTCCTGACAATGCCTAAATTACCGGGTCATTTAGTTTCTTTCAGCAAATTAGAAATAAGGACTCAGTTCAGTAATGTAGCAGTCTAAAACTCATCCCTCATTTGCTAAACGCATTTGAAAATGTTAGGGCCTTATGAGGCATTTTGATCTTGCACCTTCTTCATTAAACTCATAACTCTGACACTTCCTTTGTCCTCTACCTCCTGGTTCACATCCTCACAGGTTTGGCCCATGTTCCATAAGTAGTTCTGATTTTTATCTGTAACACAAACTCCTAGTTTGTGCCACAGTATGTTCAGCGGGGCATTTCCATCTGCTAAATTTACTTCAGAACTTTAGCAGTTGAGGAGGAAATGAACCTAGCAGTGGCAAACTAGTTAGGAACTTTGTAGCTGAATGCTATGGAAAGAATAGAAATAGTTTTATTTAAATGCTAGCCTTGAATTCCAACTCTAGCATCGTGCTTTGAGAATGAACATTTTAGCTTAACAAAGTCCTGTAGCACAACAACAAAGTGACTGTTATATATAAAGACTTGAAAACTGTTTACATGAAGTAGGAACAAAGAGCAAAAAGGAGCTATTAGGGGATGCTTGAGAGAAAAGATACAGTTCAGGAGTGTCATACAGATGGAATTGGTTTCCTTCAGGGACTCTATCTGCTATTGCACCCTGTGGTTACCACTGTGGGTTTAATTTGATACAATTATCAAAAAATGACCTTTCAGAATTTGCATAGAACTAGACAGGAATAGAGGATTCTTTCTAGTGCTGCTTTGTACTGAGCTCATGGAGAATGCCACCCAGCTTATATCATAGAATTGCTCAGGTTGGAAAAGACCTTCAAGATCAAGTCCAGCCACAGCCTAACCACACTATCCTAACAACCCTCTGCTAAATCATGTTCTGGAGCACCACATCCAAACAGGTTTTTAAACACATCGAGAGATGGTGACTCAACCACCTCCCTGGGGAGCCTATTCCAGTGCTTAACAACCCTTTCTGTGAAGAAATTTTTCTAGATATCCAACCTAAACCTCCCCTGGCACAACTTGAGGCCACTTCCCCTCTTCCTGTCACCAGTGAGAAGAGACCAATCCCGCTCTTGCTGCAGTCACCTTTCAGGTATTTGAAGAGAACAATAAGGTCTCCCTCAGCCTCCTCTTCCTCAGATTAAACTTCCCCAGTTCCCTTAGTTGCTCCTTGTTAGGGCATATTCTGCAAGCCCTTCACAAGCCTTGTTGCCCTTCTCTGGACCTGCTCCAGCACCTCAATGTCCTTTCTGTACTGAGGTACCCAAAACTGAACACAGTACTTGAGGTGAGGCCTCACCAGTGCTGAGTACAGGGGCAGGATTACTTCCCTAGTGCTGCTCACCGCATCATTCCAGATACAAGCCAGGGTGCTGTTGGCCTTCTTGGCCACCTGGGCACACTGATGGCTCATATTCAGCTGATTGTCTGTCAGCACACCAAGGTCCCTTTCTGTTAGGCAGCTTTCCAGCCACTCCTCTCCAAGCCTGGGGTTGTTGTGACCAAAATGCAGGACCTGACACTTGTTCCTATTGAAACTCATAGTGTTTACTTTGGCCCATCGATCCACTCTATCCAGGTCCCTCTGTAGTGCCTTTCTACAATCTGGCAGTTCAACACTCCCTCCCAACTTGGTGTCGTCTACAAACTTATTTAGGGTGCCCTCAATCCCCTCATCAAGATCATTGACAAAGATGCTAAATAGGAGTGCCCCCAGTACTGAGCCCTGGAGGACACCGCTCGTGACCAGCCACCAACTGGATTCAACTCCATTGACCACAACTCTTTGGGCCCGGTCATCCAGCTGGTGTTTCACCCAGCAGAGTGTATGCCCATCCAAACCATGCCAGCTTGAGGATGTAGTGGGGGACAGTGTCAAAGGCTTTACTGAAGTCCAGGTAGACCACATTGACAGCCTTACCTTCATCCACTAAGCAGATCACCTTGTCATAGAACGAAATGAAGTTTGTCAAACAGGATGTACTGTTCATGAGCCCATGATGACTGGGCCTGATCCCCTGATTGACCTTTAATTGATCCATAATGGTGCCTGAGGTTATCTGTTCCATAACCTTCCCTGGCACCAAGGTGAGACTGATAGGTCTGTAGCTACCAGGATCATCTTTTTGGCCTTTTTTGAAGATGGACATCACATTTGCCATTCTCTAGTTCCCCAGAACATCCCTGATTAGCCAGGACTGTTGAAGGATGATGGAGAGTGGCTTGGCAACCACATCCACCAACTCCCTCAGCACTCTAGGGTGCAATCCATCTGGTCACATGGACTTGTGAGCGTCCAGCTTTCAGAGCAGGGCCAAAACCATCTAATCAAGAATTATGCAGTGCCTATTCTGTTCCCTATCCCTAACTTCCAGCGCAAGGAGCTGCATGCCCAGTGAGCAACTAGTCTTACTATTAAAGACTGAAGCAAAGAAGTATGTCAGCCTTAACCTGATTCTTGGTCACTGTGTTCCCCTCCACATCTGACAAGGGATGGAGATTCTCTCTAACCTTCCTCTTACTGTTGATGTTTATAGAAATATTTAATGTTGTCTTTCACCGTAGTGGCCAAGTTCAGTTCTATCTGGGCTTTGGCCTTTCTAATTTTCTCCCTGCCCAGTTTCTCTGCATATTTGTAATCCTCGTAAGTTGCTTGCCCCCTCTTCTGAAGACCATAAGCTTTCCTTTTGTTCTTGAGTTCCAGCCAAAGGTCTCTGTCCAGCCGTTCTCCTTCCCCATTGGCTTTCTTCTATGACTTAGGGATGGTCAGCTCCTGCACCTTTAAAGTAACTTCATTAAAGTATTCCCAGCCTTCCTGGGCTCCTATGCCCTCCTGAGCTACCTCCTAATGGCCTCTCTCAACTGTGGTCCAAAAGAGACCAAAGCCTGCCCTCTGAAAGTCCAAGGTGGCAGTTCTGCTGACTCCCCTCCGTGATTCAACAAGAATCAAAAAATCTATCATTTTGCAATCACTTTGCCCTTGATAGCCTCCAGCCTTTCCATCCCCCACAAGACCTTCTCTGTTAACAAACAGCAGGTCCAGGATTTTGCTTCCCCTTGTTGTCTCCTTCACCAACTGTGTCAGGAAGTTATCTCCCACATACTCTAGGAACCTCCAGAACTGTTTCCTTTTTTCTGTATTATAATTCCAGCAGATGTTGAAGTCCCCCATGAGAACAAGGGGTAGAGACTGTGATACCTCACCCAACTGTCCTTAAAGTATCTTATCTACCTCTTCATCCTGGTTGGGAGGCCTGTAGCAAACTCCCATGGTAATGTCAGTCTTATTGGCCTTCACTTTTATTCTGATCCATGAGCTCTCAACTCACCATCATTAATTTCCAGACATTCACAATTTTTCTTAACATAGAAGGCCACACCACTGCCTTTCCTGCTTTGCCTATCTCTTTTGAAAGATTGGTAGCCATCCATCACGGCACTCCAGCTGTGTGAGTCATCCTACCACATTTCCATGATGGTGACTATATCACAGTTTTCAGACTGCACATTGTCCTCTTTGTTACCCATGCTGCGTGCCTTAGTGTAAATGCCTGAGCTGGGCTACCTTCTGAGTGAGAGAAGCCCTAATACCCTCTTGACCACGCTCAGGTGTTTTCATAGTAACCAACCTCACACCAAGCCTTGTATTCTTCCTACAAAAAGGTGTGTTGTCCTCCTCCTTCGCCAAGACGCAAGACTATGGGATATTACTAGCACATCCCCCTTCCACAAGCACCAGAATGTTACATACAGGCTCCTTTCTACTGACCCTGGTTTCATACCCGCTCCCCTTCATACCTAGTTTAAAGCTTTATCAGTGAACCTTGCGAGCTGCCATCATAAAATGACCTTTTGAGAAAATTGCATAAAAACCTCTAAAAAAGATTGTATTGTAAAGGAGTATTTTTCTTTAGTTGTGGATGTTCTTCAAGAACATTCAAGAGAATGAAATCTCAAATAAAAAGGACAGCCTAGACAGCTCATAGAGAGTCTTTAAAAAAAAAAAAAAAAAAAAAAAATGAAGGCAGCAAGAAATTCACCAAATCCTGGGGAGGCTGCATTACAGAAATCATCATTCCATCTTGTGAAAGGGTAAGCATGACATTGCTAGGTTTGACATGCAGAGGGTTATGGTACTTATATGCATATCTACCATGTAGCTGTAGATTTCATGAAAACAGCAAATATTATAGATGTATTAACAGTCTAGCAGCAATTGATTTTTTTTTATTTTTCTAAAATATAATGAGCTGTGCTTTCTGAACTGTATTTTTTTTTTATAAAATGTTAATATCTTTTAACAGCCTGTTTTCCTAAGACAGCATATTACAGACCTTACACCTACAAGCAGCTTTAATCTCCGTTTCTTGGGCATCTGTCACTAACTACGTTCTGCCTGTGGATCAGAAGAAAATCAGATTAGAAGCAGACAAGGAATTCTTAAGAGTGTTTTACTTCTAGAGAGAGGTATTAATGTTGATTTGATTTTAGGCTGTTGTGTTTTATGACTTACATTTTGATTACATCTGATTAACTTAAGGGGAGGCTATGAAAGATGAAAGATTAAGTCATGCTAGTTTGAGAGAGATAAAGGATGATAGATGACAAGAACTAAATAACCCACTTGACCAAGCTAATATGCTCAGTAATCATTAGCCACCTGCATGATGCTTATCATACTTTATCTACAAATAAGCAACACAAACTTGATTTATAAATAACTTTTTTTTTTTTTTTTCCAAATAAAAACACTGTTCACTGTCTATTTTGATTCCAAATTGCATTTAATTTTATTATTCTGGTGGCTAGGAGGTATTTGGGAATATGATAGTAAGTCTCCAAGTCTTTCTAATTAAAGCACAAATACTTATTTTTCAAAAAAAAAATTGGGTAGTGTTTTTGTGAAATGACCATCTGTATATTGTCTGTGCAGAATTAGCAATTTGACAATGTCAGAATTAAAAAGCCAGAAATTACACAGGAGAAGTAACTCAAATAAAGCCTTATAATTAAGAATTAAATTAAGGTGACTCCAGCATTAGTTAGTAATATTTCCTACGAGGGAAAAACAAACAAACAAGAAAACTGCCCATGCGGAAATCTGTCACAAATCTAAAGGGTTTATAAGAATAATTGTGTAACCTGTACACAGTTAGGGCCTGTAAGTATCTAAATGTAGACAGGAACTGGGCATCTACCTCCCTGAGAGAAACTCTGACAGTTGACTCCAATTTAAATCTTTACTTAAATTTATCTAAATCTTTTTTTTTTCTTGCTGTTTTTATAGACGTGTGACTGGATTTGAGAAATCAGGATGATAAGGTCAACCTCATTTGGCTACATTTATAGAAACTAAGGCGATGTCTTCCCAGTGTTGGGATTTGTTTGAATTCTGTATCTGTACTTGTTCTAGTACTCTGAACAATTCAAAACCGTTGTTTTAATTGCATCTTTTTTAGTATATCACCACCTATCCTTCTAAATTTTATTTATTCTGGATTCAATAACTAACATCAGTGAGAGTTAGATGTTGTTAAGTTCAAATAATACTATTTTGAAAACTCCAGTCTGGTAAATGTCATGAGGTTCTCCTTAAAATCTGGATTGACCTGGGCTATGGAGTAGCCATTTTTTTAGAAAGAGCAGCTTTGAATGTAGTCCCCAAGGGTAATTATAATTTTCTGGGACCTTATTAGCATTCAAAGCAGCTTAGGCAGAAGAGCAATATGAGCCTTAGGAGCCAACTTGAGGGGACAGTAGTGCATATATCATTGTAGCTGTGCAATAATATTTAGCTATATAAAGGAATGCATTGTAAAAAATTTTTTCTGACTAATCCAAGTATTTTCTTGTAATTTTTCTGCTATAACATATTCACAGAATCTCAGAATTGTAGAGGCTTGAAGTGACCTCCAGAGATCATTGAGTCCAGCCCCTCTGCAAAGCAGGCCCCCTATGGCAGGCATTCATTTATTATGTACTGAGACTAGAGTTTCATTGTAGATTTAAAAGTAAAAGTTGTAGTTCATTTATTATGGAAAGTTAAATTAGAGTAAACACCACGCAATTTGACTGAGCCAGTTGTGATTATTCATCCAGCTTTCACTTGATTGTATTCAGTTTCCTTAATTTCAGAGTTTTCATGGCCTGCCCTCATTTTACTCCTTTTGACATTAGCGGCTGGTCTTCACTGGGATTTGATTAACTCATTCTTCTAGCTGGTTTTGAAAACATCACTGTATGTTCAATGTTCTACAATTTCAAATGTTTACAGTAATGGCAGTTGCTTTATTCCAAAGAAGTCTAAATTATTTCACATGGAAAACAGTTGAGTAGATAGGCTTTTCCAAGGAATCTCTATGACTACTTGAGATTTGAAGTAATGCCTTAGCAGCATCTGGAAATATATCCCAGCCGTTTTAAGAAGTTTGCTGACAAGATCGTACAGTTCTTACACTAATTGTGTTGCTGCAGATGAGGTATTTGAAACCAAGCTGTAAGACTGTAAGACTAAGCTGTAAGACTGTGTGATGTGCAGACTGAAAATCAGAGCCTTACATGTATAGATATACATCCTGATATAATCATAAATGGCGTGAGCAAGTCTATATGGGAAATTATTTGAAAACCCTTAAAACATATTGTAAGAGATCTTGTAATGATCTAACAGATTCCTATCAACAGGCTTCAATACTGATTTAATAACATATGCATCCATAGACCGTTAGCCAGATTTTCAAGCTAACACTTGTGTTACCTCTTGCATTCTCATGCTTCCTTGTGAAGACTCTGTTTTACCCAAGGGTAATGACAGATTTCTTAAGTATAGCTAGAATATAGTTAGAAATCTTTATGAAAAAGCTTTCACCCTCCCTTTACTCTCTGTGAATCTTAACTGTGTTCTCAGTAGGTTGGAAGTAATATAGAAAAATGCTATGTGAGTGATAAGTTGCTTCTGGGAAGTCCTAGGCAGGATACTGCTATTAACGGTAGTAACAGATCAGGTGTATGCAGCCAGCAGTAGATGAGTAGGCAAGCATCTGAGACTTATCTGGAGGCTCATCATATATCCATGTTTCTCACAGCAATGGAATACAGACACAGAATGAAACTGAAGATCAGAGAAACTGTGAAACAGTGAAACTGTTCAACTGTAGATTATCTGTTTTGTACAGAAACAAAATACTGGGACGATGGTCTGTATTTAGACAAAATTAAATATAATCAGACTTCCCTGTGAAAACTAGTGAAAACTAGAGGACAGTGCGTGATTTTTTTGCCTTCTTATTCTGTTTGCAAACTTCTCTAAGATCTGCCTTTAATTGGAATTTAAGATTTCAAAATATTAAGTAGTTTTTCTTACTGTGTATCAGTATGTCAGTGCTCCTTAAAGCTCAGAAATAACCCTGGAGAAATCTTAATCGCTATATTTATGGGAGACTTTTAACTTTGAACAATGTGGGAGTAGTCGTATGTAAATAAAATCTATTGGAGTATACTTTCCTATCTCTTTATGTAATTTTGCAAATTCCCACTTCAGTGTACAGACACACAAAATTTGGGAGTTAGCTTAATTGCTCATCTCTTTTTGTCTACTGTTACAATATAATACATTCAAAGTTGAAATTGAATAAGATAATAATTAGGAATAAAGCAAGTGATCATTTGTTTGGGTCTTTTTATTTCTGAGTGATGAGGATGTTTACTGAAGGCAAGGTCAGCAAAACTGCTCAAGAGTTTTGAGATAGTGGTACTAATGGAAGTTTCACAAGGAAGGAATTTAATATCTCAAGATAATTTGATATTTATCTTCTATAGAATAAAATAAAACAGATATAGTAGTTATGAACTGTACTGTAAGTCCCAGGAATGCATTATGATTATACAGGGGAGCATTTCTGTTAGAATGTCAGATAACGTTTGATGTTTTTTGACTTCAGAGTTCCAGGCTTAGAGGAATTGACAGAGAGGCATAGGAATGTGTTAACCTGGTAGCTTAACAGGTAGCTGTTCTCAGATACATGGGAATCCATTTTCCTGCCTCATAAACATGAGGAAGGATTGGGTGTATATGGTGTAGAGATACCTTTGTGAGTTAGTTTCTGTGTGTTCTTTCCCCTCGGCTGAGAATTCAGCAATGGACAATCCTTCTCATCTCATCCAAACTTTCACTTCCTCAGACCACCTCCTAATGCTTTTCCAGATTCGTTGAAAAAGCAACTACATTTGAACTGGAAGTCTCGCTAGAAAATTTCTCCACGGTCTGTCAAAATATTTTTCTTTGATATACTACTGTATGTTCCTCTTATTTTTCTACTACTGCATGTAGAACACTAAATACTTCATCTTCTATTGAACGATTTTCAAATTTCTGTACTCGCTTTGCTACACTAATAAATATGTAGCAAGATTTTATCACAGCGTGGGCAGGCATAATGTCAGATCATCTCTAAACTTTAGTAAATGGCTACAACAGTGTCCAATGCCAGTTATTAAACTTAATTGAATGGGCAGTCTCCTATCCCTAAAATATGATTAATAAAAATGAGATAATATTCTAGCAGTACTACCTATTGTCATTTGGTTTAGATGAACACACATGGCCCCTTAAATGTATACATCTCAATTCATACTTTACAAGATAAACAAGAACATTTAAAAGATAAGCTATGTCTTATACTGGATCCAGCAGCAGGGGTAGTTTAATGTGAATTTGATACCTACATACAGCCTTATACTCTTGTCGTGTTTTCTGTGGCGTTTTTTTAAGGAAAACTAGTGATGTAGTATGTTTACTGCTGATGAAAATAAATGAAAGTATGCAGGAGGAAAGCTGCTTATGTGGAGGAGGGCTACATGATCTTCATGTTTTGTGATGTTTTATTTAAAGGTTAATCTTTTGTTTCATTTAGTTTTTTTTAAAGCTGTGGACTGCTGCTGACCATGTGCTAAAGCCAATGGGAAGGCCTGAGATTAGCATGAAAGGAGACTGAATACGCCATCACCCTCAAATGTGCTAGCTTCTCACAGCCCAGAATCAAATGTGACCATTTCATTTTTTCTTCCAAGTCTTAAGATAATGATCTCGTTAATATATCCAAATGGAAATTATACATGCATTGGTTTCATCTAAAGATCTATTTTAAAGATGATTATGTCCATTGTGTGACAGGTCTAGTAAACACTGTGAAAACTGTGTTGGAAAGAAACACTGTATTAATTGTGTTTAAAAAAAAAAAAAAAATTACTAGCTGTAGCATCACTTGACCATTCAGATCCAGAAATGCTTTGAGAAGCTGCTGAATAGAGCCCATCAACATGGGAATAAGAGCAATTTCTTTTGAGCATTACCTTGCAAATACAATTCAGCCACTCAAAGTCTTGTCTAACATTTGAAATTTCAGTTATTTACTTCAGCGATGTCCAAATACAAATGCAGTCAATTACCTATAATACTCAAACCTTACTATAAAAAAATAAGGAACTGCTTCTTTGAAAAGGCAAAATCTGAATTTTTATTTTGTTGGTTCCTGTTTAGCTGTACAATTTTAAACATTTCAAAACTAAAATCTCAATAATAACAGCTCCCCAGACACTAAACTTTATCTAGGTTCAATCTGTACATTGATCTTTCCTAGCAGAGATGACAAATCATGCAAAAAACTGGACTAAACTAAAAATCAACAGAAGATTTTTCCATTGCATATTTGAAATGTTACCAAAAATTTTATTTATGATGAAGGAAAGTGACCACAGCTGTTACTTGGATAACTAAACCTCTGTAAGATACTTTGTGGGAAGGTAATAGTGTGGGCCTTTTGCAAGAGATCGCTTCTTACTTTGTCGCAGAAATTCGTGCGTGACTCAGAAAGTCAACTGTATCCGTAGCCTAAAATTGTGATCCAACAGGAAAAAAAACCAAACCATTTCAACATCATTGTGATAAAAATGTACGGTATAATACACCTTTCCTGTGAGTCTTATTCCATTCTTTAATTCTTAACTTTATTGCTAGAGTATTTGACTGCGATTACAACTGTAATAAGGATCGTATATCAGAAAAAGAAATCCTATCCAGCTTTCCCTTCTGAGTGCAAAAGTAGGATGGATTGGTGACTTGAAAGCCCAAGGAAAATGGTGAATAGAGTTACTTCCTAACAGCAACACTCATTAGATTGGGCTGAAGAAGATCTTGTTTCATTATTTTGTCGTTGAGCCGTTAATACTGAAATAATAAAGACAACAGACAGCATTAGTGACAGTAAAACATCAATAAAAATGAATGTTTAGAAAAACGTGATAGTATTGGTGACAGAATGAATTAGTCTTCCGTGAGTACATATAGCTGTTTTAAAAATAGACTAATAGTGTTCTGTGAATTACAAAATTAGTCTTATTTTGTTCAAAATTCTGACAGATTTTCAGTGGTGCTGCTGCTTTGGTTTTTGCTCTTCTAAAACAAGGGACATTTGTGGAAGAAACATCTGTAAAACAAGAGGCTCGTGCCACTGGTGTAGTGGTGTAGTTAGTAACTCCAGGCATAGACATTGCTTTAGCTTTAGGACTTCTTTGAGAGAACGGCCAATCAGATCAGCACCCACTGAGTAGGCTCATGTAGGGGGAGAATGAAGGCTGAATGCGAAGTGAGAGGAGGAGAAACATCATGCAGTTTAATTGTGCAAACAGAATCAGGTTTTGCTTAATGGCCTGACAAGGACTGGGTTTCTGTCTCCTCTCTCTCTTCAATTGCTTGAAATGTTTCTTTTGTCAGAATTGCACAGACAACAATAGGCTTTCCATACTTTCTTTTTAGACAAATCAAAGCAATATTGGCAAACAACTTATAAAATGCATTTCTCATTTGAGCGGTATTCCTTCGTGCTATAACAAGATTCAGTATGCAAAGCTGCAGCCCTAAATAATTTTGCATTCATGTCCCATCTTTTAAATGAAATATAAAATAGTGGAGACAATTTGCGCTTGTGAATAATTCAGCCCCAGTTGTTTCAGGGCTCTTTTTCTAAAGTTTGCTTTGTTTCTGTGATGGTATATATAGCAGGCTCAAAATCCAGTTTTGAAAATTACATTCAGCTT
Source organism: Pavo muticus (assembly GCA_016647715.1). NCBI lineage: Eukaryota > Metazoa > Chordata > Aves > Galliformes > Phasianidae > Pavo > Pavo muticus. Next base: position 125,442 of record JACDJE010000596.1, on the reverse strand, counting down.
CTTTTAAGTTGCTTGAAGATAAGATACAGCAGTATATTCTAACCAATGCCAGAACATTGCTACGTCCTATTAGCCTGTGCTTCACCATGTGAGCTTCCTCATTTCAGGAATAGATGTAGGGAATTCCTTTAAGTTGTTTTCACTGTAATCTGAAATTCAATGAAAGATGTTTTAGGCAAGGATGCATCACTTGTTGATAAATTCTTTATGGACCAGCTAGTTAGATGAAGGCTGACTAGAGAGTAATAGTACAATGATCAGTTTAAAATTTGACTTATACAGCAATTTATTATTATAACTTATACAGAAATATATTTGCAATGTCTAGAAAGCAGATAAAATACAAATGGTAAAATGTTAATGCTTTGTCTAAGAAGTACTTAACATGTACTTAATCCTACTGATTTATCTTGTTTAGCAAACCTATGTTAATCAAAATTGCAGCACCATCAAGTTGAAGAGTTATCCAAAGTAAAATTTAATTGTACTTTCCAATGTAAAATGTGTTTCTTCTTTTCTTGACATAAGAAATAATGACAAAAATCTTCCTCTAAATTTTACTCTTGAATAGGCATTAACTGTTCCAAGGGTCATCAGATTTCGTATGAATTCAATGGAATTAAATTTTGTTAATAAATTGAAAGGTTATGTGGAAAATTTTCTGCTCTGGGGGTTTATGCAGGTAGAAGAAGACCACAAATTATTTGTTACTCTCTTTTTAGAACATTTCAATTTTGCTAGGTTGACCAGTCTCTTAAATAAAGTCTACGTCATTTTCTCATCGTTCTACTTTCTCTGTCTCTGTTTTAGAACTGTAATGTTTGTGTCAGCTGGTATCACCTAAGGGGAGTAACCTAGAAATGTTCTGACAGTCACCTGCTTCTAACAGGTCCTGATGCAGAAATGAAAGTGTAACCAAAATAATTGTCTCCATATAAAGAATGTCCCTTAGAAAAGACCTTCAGTGCCATTTAGAAGATCATTGAAAATGGTGATGCTTTACAAAAAAAAAAAAAAAAAAAAAAAAAAAAAAGGCAGAAGACGTTTTTTAATCCTCCTTTGAAATGGGGGTGCTGTTAAGTATTGTTTAGTTCTTGGGTGAAAAAAATCATATGATCTTTTTCTGAACTGAGACATTTACTTTCCTTCCCTGTCTTTTGGCCAGTGTTGAAATGTTCTTTAAAAACCTGAACCCTGCTACATTTTGTTTTGGAGACGTGACATATAAGGCTAGAATTAGAAACCAGGTACCTGGTAATAAGCATGACACTGTTCTGCCTTCCACTGCTCATACATTGTAAGCAAATTTTGTCGTATTCCTCTTTTGATTTTTCATTCTCTGATTTTTCCATTCTCATGGAAATGCCTTGAAAAAAAATATTTTAAAAGGTAAGTAGTAGAGCCACTTGCTTAGCATCTACAAGTCTCAGAGGGACTTGTTTCATTTATTAAAAAAAATAATGGGGAGATAATCCCAGCTTAATGACTAAAAATGGCATGGTATTTGTTTCAGTTGTTTGTTTTTTAAAGGAATATGCTTCCATTTACATGCAAAAGTGCAAATTCTTCTATAGTTCACTTCCAAAAACTACTGTGGTTTAATGTTACCAACATCTGAAATTTCAGCCAGAGAAGAGCACTGATTTTCATTTACAGTAGCACACACACACACAAAATTTTCTCTAACTCAAGACTCAAAAAATATTTTCTTGTAGATATTTCTTATTATTTATTTTTATTCTGGTCAGAGAAAAAAAAAAACATTCTCAGTACAAAAGATGGGGTAAGTAACAAGATTTGAAGGGGAAAAATCACTAACTAATGCTAAGAAATTACCTTTTAAACAGTAAATTTAAGATGAGAGGGAAGGAAATGTAAATGTTTTCCTTATTCTCTTAATGTACTAACATGAAACTGAAGTGAGAATAATAAGCTATTATTACTGTCTATAGGCAATAAATAATCAGCATTGTAGATCAGACACAGAATGGTTCAGGGCTGGGCTATTGTTCCTACTTTTGGTATTGTGGAAAATAGAAATTGAAAATAAATCATTTGCTTCCTTTGATAATTGGAGAGTAATTTTTCATTCTAAGTTTGCATGTGAAGATACAGAAAAGCTTAAGGATCAGTGGCAGAAAAATCCCTGAATTCAACCTGACACAACAATACAAAAGCTTAATTTCTGTCTAATAGATGTTTTAAAATGAGTTGATAGTTTTGTGTAGTGTGTTCCAGTCCATGATGCAATTCCGTTTGCGTTCACTTACCTGCTTGGAGTATCAGAGGCGTATGGTGTGAGTACTCAGAAACAAACCAGTGCTCTGAGAATCGAGTTCAAAATACGCGGTTCTGAGGCAGGGCGCTAGCTAAAAAGAAAATAAAATGTGTACCTGTCATACTGCACTAGTTTTGTGATCAGATGGAACATTTTGTTGCCAAGAATTTTCAGTCTGTTTGGTACAGCCTGACTATTTTCATATATTTAATCTGAAGGACGCTGCGAGGAAAATATGTAAGATACGGTGCACAATAACAATGGAATATATTTGACCTGAATGTGGACTGCAGCATGAGGCACGATGTTTATGGCATATAATTTGTTCAGCTTTTGACTTTATGCTCTCTTTTTAAAACACATCTAGCAAAATCAGTGCCCAATGTGAGGTTGCATTTTAGCTTACAAAAGCTACAACTCCCATTCTCAGCATTTTGGACTGTGGGCTGTAAGTATATATACGTGTTCTGTGTATACAGTTTCGACGAGAAACAACATGGAAATTTTCTGTGACTTAAGAGACACTTGTCTGACAGTTCTGCGTTCTGTCATAAATTTATTTCTTTTTAGTAAATGAGCAGTACTGATGGATGTGATTAGCTAGCTGTTTGGTTCTGTTTTCTTTTCCAATATTAAAATCTTAATCCCTTTTAAGTAAGATACAGCTGAAAACAGAAACACTGAAAATCATTCAGCTAGTCCTTGCTCTTAGTTTTTCAAATAATATAAGTAGTATATGCAATGGGGTGTTGCATGATTTACAGAGGATTAAGCACACAGGAAATTCTGCAGTGTCTACTCTGATTTAAAAAGCCAACAGTTGTTTATTCTATCTTATGCCTTCTCTGTCATCTTTTCCCAGAAAATAAAATTTCAGGGTTCTTCAATTCCCTGACTGAGTTTCATTACTTTGTACTGTACTGTACATACAACTAATCATCTCTAGGAAATTTTTTATATTCATATATAAATGTTTTCTGCTACTGTTTTGTATGAGTAGTGCATTTGTGGAGTTTACTAGTTTGAAGTAGCTTTTTTGCTGAAATAATTGACCCTCACCTTCATGTACGTTTTTGTGTGTTCTTAAACAAGCAAATGGCTTGCCAGAAAAATACAACTTGGAAACAAGTACATTTTCATTTTTTGCTAGCTTTATCAGAGTACAAAAGTTGTTGTTTTATGTTAGAGAGAAACAGATGTAGGAAGTTAGAAAAATACATATCTAGCTCTAAAAGAAGAAACGGATGTCTTTTATGTGTATTTCTTCATAGTCCAACTAAATTTGGAAGAAAAACTGTTACTGTGTATAGATAAAAAGCACATGAGATTCTCTGCTCTTTCAATACCTTGATCATAGTCTTCAGAAAAATCTAAATTTGCTATAAATATTTGCAAAAACAAGCTATTGGACACAAGATGGGTTTCTGCCTGTTTTAAGGCATTGAATGTGTATTGCTTCATCTACTCAACTCCAGAGAAGTCAGATGTTTAAATGAAGTCAGGGGCAAGTTTTTGTGATGATCAATGAAATTTTGGACGCTAGTCTGGATCTTTCTTTCATTTTATATGTGAAGACTGTTCTGAAAGTAATGTCTCCTATTATTACATTGGTCCACGACGTCAGAGGCAGATGTTCAACCTCTGCTGCCATACCACTACCATTCCCACCAATATGCTGTTACGCTTTGTCTCTGTGTGACAGATGGCAGGCAGAGGAGCAGTCTAACAGAATAGTGTCTGACATGGAAGTGTGGAGGTAGCAAAGGTGTGTCATTGAATTCCTCCACGTGGAAAAAATGGCACCTGACACCCACTGACATTCATCAATGCTTGCTGAATGTTTCTGGAGACCAACCTGTGGATGTGAGCTCAGCTGGTGAGTGGTACATTTCAGCAGTGGTGGCAGTGACTGTGGGTCACCTCTGCTGGTGCAGATTTTTGAGTGTGGCATACAGGCTCTTGCTCATCACCAGCAAGAAGTGCACAGCTAATGGTGGTGACTATGCTGAAAAATAGTGTTTTGTAGCTGAGAATTTGCTGTATCTGTTAGCATCATTGTCCTCTTTGTATCTGTTGTCATTTCCATGGAAATAAATATAAGGCATTACTTTCAGAAGTGAGTGATGTATAATCCAGTCAGTCAAGTTATATACTATTGTTGACTTATTCATCCTTGGTTCTTTTGCCATATAGCAATGTTCAGCTACATGATTGCACTCTTCGTGACATACACACCCAAAACAGGGCTTTTTCACCAAATATCTCTTCTGACAATTACTTCATGAAATAGGCAGAGTATCTGGGTGCTCTGAGCTGTGTTGCTCTGTGCAGCCTCTCACTTTTGTCTGTCTCTGTATTTACAGAATTTCCCAGAAGGGAACAAAGAGATATTGGGCTCTGTCAGGCAGCTAAGCAGAAGCTGTCGGGCTTTTCCAGCAGTAAATTCTCTGTAGCCTCTGATGCTGTTGTCAGAGCTGTTGTTACAATATCACTTGTAAATTTGACTTCTAAATGCATATTCAAATGAAGTGCTCTACAGGTATGAAAACATCCTCACCTTTGTGTTTTTACTGTGCACAGAAAATTTGATTGGGCAGGGTTGAATAATTGTGCTATTACAAAGATTACGTCTACATGCTCTAGTTTTCACATTATTGAGACAAGAGTTACTGTGCTATGCATGAAATTTGATTCTAATGAATCTAAATGAATTCAGTCAGTCAGTTAGGGCATTGGAAACTTCAGTCCTAAAGATCAAGTTTGGAAAAGTTCTGTTTAATAGGAATTACTGAGCTGTATAAGGGCCTGAGCTTATAAGATTTTCTCATAGCGTATACTTAAAGTACGTTCCTACCTGCTCTAGCCCCATCTCCAACAGCCAGTAAGAGCTTGTACTTCTTATAGAAAATTAGGAAACGAGAATTAGTAGGTACATGATAAAGCCATATAGCCAGTGCAATTCTTCCTATTTCCAAGCTACTCAAGAATTCTCTAGAAATCTCATGTCTTCTGTGACTGATCAAATGGTGTGACAAGGGGGACCAGTGGGGTCTTTGAAAATGAAGTCTGAGGTAGAAGATGCTTGCCTCTTCCTGAGCTTTTGATACTGCTGTAAAATATATACTTCTGTTTGTACATAGCCTCCCTGAAAATTTCTTTTATATTGAGCAGTCCTCATGTCTCCCAGTTAGTCTGAAATTTCTTTCTTGAACATCATTTTGAATTGCTAAATATTATTCAAATTGTTTAAATTCATTCTTTAGAAGTAATGTGTTACTTCAATATTAATTCTACCAGGTGATTTTATTTTTCTGTATGAAAACGGTATGAAATCCACTTTTATATCCTTTGCTGTATGCCTGGGTTGTAATCTAGAGCTTAGGAGAAACAAATCTGTATGACCTATTGAAACTTGCTTTAAGATCCAGTTTTATCTTCTGTTATCTATGCTCTTCTTTTGCATATAAAAATGAAATGCTCTGTGGCACACTACCTTGCATAATGCATGAATCTTCTCATTATGGTAAATTTATGGTGATTAAAGTGACCTTAATTAGCTTAGCACATACTGAGAGGCTAGCAGTGAATTAGATTCCATTCTACTATCACATAAGGTGTCCCTGTTGTGTTTCTCATATCTATGGTAAACCCTTCAAAGATTCCTTCTCTGAACCACAGACTATGATGTCAGGTTATTGAAGATGCTTCACTTTATTCTGGTTTCTGGTCTCTGTGGAGAAAAAAAAAAAAAAAAAAAAACAGAACCAAAACAGCCACAACAAAAAACCACCACTGGATCAAAAAGAAGTGTTAAATCTTGGTAGACTCTGGCAGAAAGATCTATAGTGAAGGGCAGACAAACAGTACTGATATTGACACAACATACAGCTATTTCAGTGATCTATTTGGAATAGCTCCCATTAAAGCAATGTGTTGCTAGATCCTGAGTAATTGAATTTTTTTCCAGTCCCAAAGGTGTTTATGTAACTTCATAGCACTGTACTAGAGGAGGTAGAACTCATTCAAACAGTAGCTAAATTACACCAAGATTAAAAGAAAAACAGCACTGTCAAAAACATGCCACTGAGCTGTAACAGGTCAGGCTGCAAATGGAAATCCTGCATGTGGTACTCTTGAAGCAATGTAATCCATCCTGCATCCTTCAAAGCTTCACAAGAGTAAGATGACCTCTGTGGACTTGTTTCTGAGCTTTCTTTCATCATGTTCCAATCTCCTGAAGAATATTCCTTAATTTTTTTGATTGTAGATGTTATTAGTAAAAGATATAATTAAAGTTATAAGCAGTTTCCATGGATTTTTGGCTGTTTACTTCTGATACCTTTGAGAAGTCAATGACTTGCACACTATCGTGGATTCCAAACATTCTAAATAGAATTCATAGTGCCACATAGTTATCAGTCAAATCACTGCCAAAGATAGTTTTTTAGCTTACTGGCTTTGAAACCTCATTAAACATATGTGATTAATCTGGTTATGTGCACCTAGAATTACTGTTTTGTGCATGGTTTTGATAATTATACACACACAAGTATAAGCAGGTATGATTGGATAGGAGATTTCCAAAACTATGGTCTTGACTGCAAAAACAAACACACACACACACACAGAAAAGTAAAACTAATTGTTCTGATAAATGAACATTTCACAACTAGCAAATCTTACTAGTATCCTTGTTTCTCATTCAATAGGCTAAATAATAATAATAATACTATTTCTGTCTTACGAGGAGTGAAAAAGTCATGGTTGGTGCTGAATTAGTGATAGTTCTCATGTATGGATGAGCTCTGTAGCTCTGTACCTCCCAGCTATGTAAAAGGCCAATGTATTCTTTGATGTTACTACCAACATAGCCTTCATTAGATTCATCCTTTCAGCGTATCTAGCATCTTCTACCTAAAACATAAAATCTAGCTCCTAGTTCAACTAGATAATTAAGGCTTTATCAAAACCTGACAGCAAAATGTATCAAATTCAGTGCATATATGCAGCTAAAAATGAGTTTAAGTAGCGACCTGGACAAACCTGTAGGAGTAAAAGTATCAGTGTAAAACAAGAACCATTTAGCAAAATGAGAACGGAGACTTAATGAATTCCTTGAGACTATACAATAAAATGACTAGTTCACAAGACAACCAGGAACCCTAGCTTTTAGAACCTTGTTCGATCTACTAAGTCATCAGAATACAGAAATGCCTAGGGACAATAGAATTTGAGTTATATATACTTCAACTAGTAACATAAACTGTTTTGAAGTGTGCCAGACGTGAACAGATACTCTTTTTGTGCCTTTGCCCTAATGCTAAACAGTATTTTACATTTCTTTTAATGGTATAGAAAATTCTCAAGATATCCTTAAATGCTTTGGGAATCTTAACTCAGAAATCTACAGGAACTGATAAGGTCTTGTTTTCTTGCCATATTGAATACTGCTGAGCTATACACAGAACAGTACATGGCCAAATGGTGATCCCATAGCCCAAACTAAATCTCAAAAAAACAGATGGGAATTTAACAGGGAAAGAGACAATATGACAGTTATTTGTCAAGTGTGAATCATACAGTGTGCTCCCAATGCCAAGCTGGGTTTGAGATTTGGTTTTAAAAAGTATCTCAGAGAAAAAAAAAAAAAACAGGCAACTCAAAACAAACAAGTGCATGAATACACACACTGATACGGCTGCAAAATCAAATTTGCCTTATCTAAACCTGAAACCTCGGTGCCTAGAAGGCATACATCTTTGAAAGAAAAAATAATAATTAAAAAAAATTAATAATGTACCTTGGGGAATATAGACAGCATTAAAAATGTATCTTGACTGTTCTTTGCTAGGGAGCTTGGCTTGAGGGTATAGTGATGCGTAATAAGCAAAAGGAATTGCTATGAATGCTCAACCCCTGTTACTATTATTAGACTGTGAGATAGATGGGATATATTCTTATAGGCTTGAGTACAGTAGTTGTCATTTTTTGTACATTTGTGAAGTCAAGGATATTGAAGATATAAAAAATAACTTTAGCACCTTTGTGGAAAATACTTGCAATCGTAGAGGACGCTTCGGGGCTTCAGTTCTTGTTCAAGAACACCCCTATTTAAATAGAAGGCAGCAATAGCTGGTTCCAGTATCCTTTTGATTCTCCACAGATTTTTAGGGTGTGTTCTGGAGCAGTTTCTGTCTGTGATGTAGTCCTGTGTTGCTTTGCTCTCCCTTGGCATCAGTAGTTCCTTCCTGAAAAGTTCTCATGCTGAAAGGGGAGAAATATCAGACTCTCAGTGAAAAAAAAAGCCAAGAGATTGTCATGAAGAGTTCAGGACTTCTCTAGAAAATGCTATGGTTTCCCTCAGTCCTTTTTTTATTATTATTCATTGTTTCCTGTGCCTGCAGGGATCTTGAAGATGGTGACTCTGGAGTCTAGGGGCCTTACAAAAAAAGAGCAAAAATAAGTAAGAAGCCAGAAGTTTTCCCTTTGCATTTAGGCCTGGATAATTGTTATTATAGAACTTGGAGATGAGATGCTCTTTTCTGAGGTTTCAGATTTCATGTGAATCACAAAAAAAAAAAAAAAAGGAGGAAAAAAACAGCATAAAATAAGTTCCTTGATGTTTCTATGTGACTTGGCACATAAATATGTTATTAATGTTATTATTCAAACTTGTGCATTGTACTCAGTGCTCTGAAAAGGAAATGAAGATTGTTCATTTCCATAAGGGTTTTCAATATGACAGATGTAGAGATGACAAGACATGTTAGCAAGCTGTAAATTGGAGGGGTTTTGTTGTCAATTTTTGAAGTTTTGAATTTTTTGAATTTTTGAAGTAATTCTGTGCAACTTCCTTGGTAGATAAATATCCTTAGTAGATTTTGATAAAAGATAAGTACAGAATTTAATTATCATACAGTGACAATATAATCTAATATAATCTAATATAAACTAATATAATCTAATAAAATTCTATGCTAATGATTGCTGTATTTGGAGTAGCAATATAAGAGTCCTTCCCATTTCCAGAAAGGATTTATTAGCAGAATGAGATTTTCAAGGATGGTAAGGAAGTTGCCTAATAATGCCTGGATTTTGAAAAGTATTAAACCGTATATAATTTCCTAGGTTCCTCAAATCCTCTAACTGACATTTTTGGATACTTCTCAATATCTCAGTACCTTTTTATTGGCACTTTCACACACATGAATATTCTTTCATGTTTTGGCTGTTAGGTGCTTAACTGTCTCGCAAGGATCCACAAAATGTGTGAACGTCCATGATTGCCAGTGGCTTGGAAAGTCTGAGCCAAGATTAAACATTTAACTTCCATCAACAATAGAACATAAACTGTTTTCAGCACATTTGGCAAGAGTTAGATAAGATGGTCTTCACAGAATTTTTTCTTATTTTAGTAGAATAGTGAACTAAGTCTCTATGGAATTTTAATCATTTTAACTATTACAGGAGAATTTTATTTCTCTTTAATTGTCAAGCATAGGATAAATTGTCCACATTCATGCATTTCACCAAGCCTTAGATTTCACAGAAGTCAGATGAAGTAGTGTACATGTTAGTAATATACAATAAAATGATACAGAAACATTTATGGGTTAGGTTTTGAGATGCTGTGAATATGTTACTGGATTTTTGTAAAATGAATACCCCAGCCTGTACTTTATGTATGTACTTATATATGGACAGTAACAGCTTTAAAGAGAAGCAACATCCTTGGAAAACTAAACATTGTGATAAGTGAATTAGTAGGGTGGGGTTTTCTTCCAGGAGGTCATTTAGGAATGTTAGTATTCAATGATTCCTCTCATTATGGTAGCAGTAGTTGAATTAGTGCTGATCTATACCAAAACCAGCTCACTGGCCTAGATGAATCATTTGGGTTGGAATGGGCCCTTACAGATCATCTAGTCCAACTCCTTTACAATGAACAGAGACATCTACAGCTACATCAGTTTGCTCAGAGCACGGTCCGGTCTGACTTGGTGTCATTCACAAACTTGCCCTCCATCCCACTGTTGATGTCATTGATGAAGGTAAATAGCACCGGCCCCAGTACTGACAGCACTTGTCACTGATCTCCATCCAGACGTTGAGCCACTGACTACCATTCTCTGGGTGTGAGCTCGCAACATTAACATGTATCCGAGCAGCATGCTCCAGGACAGAAATTCCTACAACCAGAAAAGCACAGCATGTTATTTTTTGTTGTAGTATTTATATTTATCTGCATTATTTGAAATCTCTTCTTTTTACCCCAGGTTGACTAGTAGTATTCCAGACTAACTGGCAGTTCTATTCATAAAGCATTACATATTCGTATTGCATATATAAGAGATCATAGCAAGGTAAAATTCACAAAGCACCTTGAAAATGCTTATCAAAGACAGCAAGCAATCCATTATCACTAAAAATAAAAAAGAGGAGCAACACCAAAGTCATAAAATTGGGTCCATCCTAAAATTCAGGAATAACCTCACTGTCTCTTTCCAAGCATGCTGTAAAGAACTGAAATTATGCAGTTCAGAGCATTTCTCTTACCTGAGCAGTAGGTAGGAAAAGTGGTGTTTGGAGGACAGTAAACGATGCCTGGATAATTGACAGCATTAATGCAACCTCATGTAAATAGGAGATGAAAAGAAGGAAGCAAATATCAGAATTTTTATGACTTTATCACTTCTCCTTGAGAACCTGGAGGAATAACACTCATGAAATGTTACAGACTCCAAGAGATCTAACGAGCACACACCTAGCATCATAAAGAGATGACTTTGCATTAGAGTGTTTGGGGTTGTTTTGCTTTATTGTTTTGCTCTGTTCCATAATTGCATCTCAAATACTGTAGAAGGCTAAACATAAGAGCTGACAACCTAACTCTAAATCTGGGGGAGGTTATACTGCAGGAATGTGATAAGCATGAGTTAGTTGTGCTCCAGTGGTTCCAGGGCATGGATATGGCAACAGCAACCAGTGAGAGATCTCGTAGCCCAGGGAACCTGGCTCACAGTAGATTCCGTAGCAATTCCTCATGTAAAATGAAGAGCAAAAGGAACTGTATGATTTTCTCATTTCAAAAGAGGAGAAGTAATCAGCTCCTTCAAGGCAGTAACATCAAAATAATTATTTATTTACCAGGTGATGTGGAACATATTTCTTTAGAATTGTTTCAGAATGGCATTTGCTTAATTATGAACTAGGCAAGGGGGTATAGAGCGAACAAAGGCAAAACAGACACTACAGGGAGGGATGCTGAGGGGGGGCGAGCTGAGGAATGCAGCCTTATCTCTCTTGTGCCAGGCACTCGTGCTCACGTATTGATTCTGGCTGTGACTTAGGCATTCCGCTACAAGCTGCAAGTTACGATAACTCAGCAATTGGGGTGAAGAATATGATAATAACTTCTTAGAATCAATTGTAATATCCCCTCCTATCTAATTGTAATATCAGAGAAATCTACGCCTAGTTTCTTGGAATTGTAATATCCCCTCCTATTCTAATTCTAATATCAGAATAATCTCAGTTGTAATATCCCCTCCTATTCTTGCATACATATAACTTGTCTCTATAAATATCCTCAAACTGTCACTTTGTGGTGTGCAAACTAGGAGGGGCTACCCCCTTTGCACCCAGCATGTGTGCGCAGCGTAATAAAAATATATACCTGCTTTATAACTACCTTGTGGTTATAAAGCTTGTTTTCCGCAAGTCACAGGTAGTTTTAGATTACAATCTCAAATAGAGAACACGATTCATTTTTTTCTGCTGAAGTGCGATCTGTATTGTAAAACACTGAGGAAGTTCTTTTTTGTGATAATGGTGAAATTGGGCCTTCTTGCTTTTTTGTTCTGGAAGAATAGAAGTCTTGCTTGCACTTACAGATGACATCGGTGATGCATTGGAATTGTACGCATTAGCAAACTTCAGTGGCAGCCCATAAAAAGGAATCTGTGCAGTTGTCTCTAATGAATAATGTGCAAAAACTGCGTTACATGTAATTCTGCCTATCCAATAAAAACCTTCAGGAAATACAGGATGTGAAAATGTTTTTCTCATTGTATAGTTTATAGAAGCTTTTTTCCACAGACCAACAGTGTGGACTGTGCAGGTTCAAATCTAGCACTCGAACATTAATTGTTAGCAAGTCATTAACTGGTATGTCTCTAGCTTGAAGCCTAATCAGGGTGGTGGAACAAACAGAATCCCTGGTGTGAATAACCAAGTTTGTATTGCGCACGTCTTTGTCGTCCAGTGGGCTCTCCACAAAACACAGCTTATGTTACTGTTGACAGTCTTGTTATTTTTAAAATCATAATGGCTTTTAACTTAGTTAATTCAAATATTTCTCAGACTTCGTTTTAGCCTCTGCTGAAATAGTTGATTGTCCTGCCAACACTCTTCATTTTGTTAATCAGAATCCTCCGTAGTTACCTTGCAGTCTGTTTTCCGGAAGGAAAAACACCCAGGATTTTTATTGCTGAATCGCTTCTCTTGCTGCTTGCTTAGTGTCTTTGGGCCCTTTTCCTCCTTTTCTTCTCTTGTACTGTTTCACCTTTTGTGTGAAGCTTTAACTGGAAGAAAAAGTCCAAAATGCATTGAAATTTTATGCTATTTTTTTTATATCGTTTTACATAAGGTTTGGGGGGAAAAAAGTCATTACTGAAACATAATAGAATCACTATATTGAAGTGGTATTTTTTTTGTTTTTAAAATGTTTTGAATGCTATGTATACACACATAAATGCACATAAGCATACTTAACCTTACACGGGGACAGGAACACAGCTTTCTAGGCTGACGAACACCTGTGAAACTGAAAAATTTCCAAGAAACTTCCCTTGTTCTGTTTCACGGCGCACTTGGGATGTGCTCTCTACCATTAGATGGCAGCAGTGAGTAGCAGCTGCCCACGATCCCTTGACTATGCCATCATAGAGGTTTTTACTGTAGGCTACAAGGAAGTTAACCAGTGCACCTTACATGCACCTGAACATTAGATGTGGAAAGCAGTGGAGCTCATACCCAAGAAACATGTTAAGCATCGTCGGTTAAACCGTATTTTCCACCTAAAAAGTAAGCAAAGATGAACAAAGTACAGAAGGCATCTAAGTACTAAGGAGCAGTTCCAGTGTTAGTAAAAGTAAGAGCAGCAACATTGATTAACACTTATTATATTTGGCCCTACACGTTTTTCTCCTTTTTAATGTATTAGTTCTTTCATGACTTTTTTTTCCTATAAGGCAAAAATAAAACCTAAAAGGAGTGGTTGAAATAATATGTGAAAAAAGTGCTGTTAAAAAAATCATAAAATAAATAAATAAAAATAAATAAAATAAATAAATAAATAAAATGACATTTTTGACAGTGAATTCTGACTGCTTTAGACTAGCTGCTGTTACTGTGGTTTTTATCTATTTATTTGTTAATTTGCAGGTTTAAATATTTGCCACTGTACATTTGAATTGATTTAGCCTAATTACATGAGGTAAACAGTTGGGTTATATATGAGGATGTATGCAGTGTTTATATATATGCATCATATGCTTACAAAAGTGTAGAAATATCATGCATATAGGGAACATAGTAGTGAAACACCAAAGGTTTTGTTTCAATTCACCTGTGTGATTGATAATGCAAAACTTTGAAATGAAGTTTCATGCCTATCACCAAGCTTGTCCATAAGTGCAAGCCAAGATGAACTGCCTGTAAGTTTTTTAAATTTTCTTTCTTTTGCTCGGTGAGAATGGTATGAAAAACTTTTCTTCCATACTACTTTTTGTGCCTGCCAAACTCTGGCTAGCATTTACTTAACACTTTTCTTTTCTGCTGTTTTCACTGTTAATGAGAATCAGTGCAGTCTCTGATGTTGCTATTAATGTGAAGATTTGCTATTGGTGTTTGTTCTCATGTCTCCTTTCCTTTTACTTGAGACCTTAAATGTTATGGTGACAATGCCATTTTTGAGTGAGAGCATGTGACAGAAGTAAGGAAGGGCAAATTTAATAGGAAAAAATCCTAGCTTATTGACAAAGCACTAAAGAAACAGAATTAACATTGTCTTCTATTCTCTCCTTTCTACCACTTCATATGCATGTCCTATCAGGGGTACAATATATTTTATACTATTTCCATCATCCTAGCATTTACCCCCTGGAATATGCATAATGTAGCAGGGAAGGGTGGAAGGGGTCAACATTCAATACATGATGCAAATCCAATAACTCCTGCAGTTACTCCTTCCTTGAAGCTCTTCTATGGGTTTCACAGTTTTCGGGTTCCAGTACCTCAGGTCTTACTGTAGATTCACAAAAAAATTAAGAATAGGGATCAGAGTTCCTTGCAGTCATAAGAGCAGGTGACTGAACTAGGGTGGGGCTGGTTGAATGAGCTGCACGACAGACCTGCCTTGTAATTTTCTCACTGTACAGATCAAGGTTTTAAATTTTGAAGTTTTGTTCTATTTGTGAACTTCCTTCAAATTGTTTTTAAAATATTTTGAAAGTCATCTTGTACAAGATACATAGAAAATACTGGTACAGCAGAAGAATATTCTTTCTCTATAGTCTTGTTCCTCTGCAGAAAGAATATATTTGAAGCTTGCTTTGTTTCACTTAGCAAAAGGATTTGCTGAGGATGAGACTGGGGCGACGTGCTATTTTCAGCCAGAGAAGCAGCAGAATCCAGTTGAAGGACAGAATTCAAGTCCAGTGATGCTGGTTAGTGCATGAGGACCTCTGTGTTTAGGGGACATCACTGTCATTGGTTGCATCCCAGTAAATAAGAATTGCAGTAAATGGCGTTTCTAATTCAGAGCTGCTAGTAATTCCCAGAATTTAATATTGAAGTCATACAGCTACAAGTGACATTTAGGCACTGGGGAACTGGAGTCTTATCACGTGACACAGACGACTTCCAGGTCAATAGAACAGACTAATTCAGTTGGAAGGGACCTACAGAATCATCGAGTCCAACTGCCAAGACAACAATCCCAGTTATTTTTAAATAATGTTCTTTCTTAAAGAGCACAGAAGACCCAAATCTGTCTTCATTGTAGCTGGCCTCCCACTGATTTGAGGACAGACTGAGTAACTACAGGAAACAGTCTTTCATAGTGATTTTTTTTTTTATTACTGTTTCATCCTGCTGTGGAATACAAAGATAAGTGCAAGCAGAAGTAGGCAAAGCGCATACAGGAAATTACTCAGGTAAATAACTCCACTGTTAAATGCATTTGCTAGATTACATCTCTGTTGGAATTCAGTTAGTCCTTGAAGAGTCTCTGATTTGTGTGGTCTTTGTAATATGTTAACAGAAGGAGCTTCTCGTTGCTCACTTCATGTGACCAGAGAATATCATTATTCAGCTTGGCAGAAAAGTGCTACTAAAGTTGAGAAGCAACATGACCTGACTTTGTTGTTGTTGTTTTTGCTTTACTTTGGGATTTTTGCCAATAGCATAAGAGAGAAGCAATTAAATTTGTAGTTTATATCCATGAAAGTTAAAACAGAGTATCCTCTCTTAAAACAAAATGAAAAAAATGTACTTTATGCCTCATATCCCTCACTAAAAAAGTTTATTGCAAAACCTCTGAGATATTTTGATTACTAAAGGAGGAATTCATCAGTAGGTCTCTAAAATTCAAAAAGTATTTCCAAACCATTAATTCAGTGGATAGTGCATCATCAAATGTGTAAAATAACCTTGAAAACTAAAATCAGTCTCTGATGGCAAAGTTCTCTGACTGCTATAAAGTATCATGCTAAATGTCTTAGGAATATGTTTCCAGACAAATTACTCAGTTAGGAAGCATGCTTTCAAATTAATACTAATGATGGGAGATTAACAAAATATACAAGGAAGCAATAAGTTTGAGGTAGCTTTCATCTCTCTGTGCGAATATGAGCTGAGCTTGTAGTGTATTGTATCTTATTAAAACAAACCAACAAAAATCTAGGATCTTCTTATTCTGAATTTGTTTAGTGATTTGAATGTGTTTGGAACAGGGAAGTAGGATGAAGAAAAAGATTCCGAACTTTGCTTTATATTTGCTAATGTATGCATTCAATATTCTTGATCAAAACATTGTAAATAAACTCACTGGTGGTCATTAAAATGCACAACTAGAAGCTTTTCTTGTCTTCTTTCCATACGTAATCTATGTTTAAATTGGAAATCATAAAAGGATAGATTCTAATAATTTATTCTGACTCTGAAGTAATTATATTCATATCAATGTAGTTACTTGAAATTGCGTCTAGCAAAATGAGATTAAAGTCTGAGTCTAGGCCCATACAGTTTTGTTTCACTTCACATTCAGGAAAGTTGAGATAGATGAGGAATTTTATGCTTTCAGTCAATTAAGTCTCCAAGAGTTCTTTATTATCACTACAAAAAAATGCCTTCTCTGAAGTTTATGTGTAAAAATTCATCATTCAGTAAATATGCACTTTCCTCCAATAAATCAAGCTGACAGCACTGAGAAAGATTCTACACAGGATTGTTTTTTGTTCAACGGTCAGCGTCGTCCAAAAATTAGAGACGTTTGTAAGTTAAAAATAACAGCTCTGTTCTTAGCTCAGCCAGTGAAAAGTTGCAGACTGAGCATGTATGTCTGGTAACTTCAGTACTTAACGAAGTAGAATGTAGTAGAATGGAAGCAGTTCCATTCTAGCCTNCAAAACAGCCACAACAAAAAACCACCACTGGATCAAAAAGAAGTGTTAAATCTTGGTAGACTCTGGCAGAAAGATCTATAGTGAAGGGCAGACAAACAGTATTGATATTGACACAACATACAGCTATTTCAGTGATCTATTTGGAATAGCTCCCATTAAAGCAATGTGTTGCTAGATCCTGAGTAATTGAATTTTTTTCCAGTCCCAAAGGTGTTTATGTAACTTCATAGCACTGTATTAGAGGAGGTAGAACTCTTTCAAACAGTAGCTAAATTACACCAAGATTAAAAGAAAAACAGCACTGTCAAAAACATGCCACTGAGCTGTAACAGGTCAGGCTGCAAATGGAAATCCTGCATGTGGTACTCTTGAAGCAATGTAATCCATCCTGCATCCTTCAAAGCTTCACAAGAGTAAGATGACCTCTGTGGACTTGTTTCTGAGCTTTCTTTCATCATGTTCCAATCTCCTGAAGAATATTCCTTAATTTTTTTGATTGTAGATGTTATTAGTAAAAGATATAATTAAAGTTATAAGCAGTTTCCATGGATTTTTGGCTGTTTACTTCTGATACCTTTGAGAAGTCAATGACTTGCACACTATCGTGGATTCCAAACATTCTAAATAGAATTCATAGTGCCACATAGTTATCAGTCAAATCACTGCCAAAGATAGTTTTTTAGCTTACTGGCTTTGAAACCTCATTAAACATATGTGATTAATCTGGTTATGTGCACCTAGAATTACTGTTTTGTGCATGGTTTTGATAATTATACACACACAAGTATAAGCAGGTATGATTGTATAGGAGATTTCCAAAACTATGGTCTTGACTGCAAAAACAAACACACACACACACACAGAAAAGTAAAACTAATTGTTCTGATAAATGAACTTTTCACAACTAGCAAATCTTACTAGTATCCTTGTTTCTCATTCAATAGGCTAAATAATAATAATAATACTATTTCTGTCTTACGAGGAGTGAAAAAGTCATGGTTGGTGCTGAATTAGTGATAGTTCTCATGTATGGATGAGCTCTGTAGCTCTGTACCTCCCAGCTATGTAAAAGGCCAATGTATTCTTTGATGTTACTACCAACATAGCCTTCATTAGATTCATCCTTTCAGCGTATCTAGCATCTTCTACCTAAAACATAAAATCTAGCTCCTAGTTCAACTAGATAATTAAGGCTTTATCAAAACCTGACAGCAAAATGTATCAAATTCAGTGCATATATGCAGCTAAAAATGAGTTTAAGTAGCGACCTGGACAAACCTGTAGGAGTAAAAGTATCAGTGTAAAACAAGAACCATTTAGCAAAATGAGAACGGAGACTTAATGAATTCCTTGAGACTATACAATAAAATGACTAGTTCACAAGACAACCAGGAACCCTAGCTTTTAGAACCTTGTTCGATCTACTAAGTCATCAGAATACAGAAATGCCTAGGGACAATAGAATTTGAGTTATATATACTTCAACTAGTAACATAAACTGTTTTGAAGTGTGCCAGACGTGAACAGATACTCTTTTTGTGCCTTTGCCCTAATGCTAAACAGTATTTTACATTTCTTTTAATGGTATAGAAAATTCTCAAGATATCCTTAAATGCTTTGGGAATCTTAACTCAGAAATCTACAGGAACTGATAAGGTCTTGTTTTCTTGCCATATTGAATACTGCTGAGCTATACACAGAACAGTACATGGCCAAATGGTGATCCCATAGCCCAAACTAAATCTCAAAAAAACAGATGGGAATTTAACAGGGAAAGAGACAATATGACAGTTATTTGTCAAGTGTGAATCATACAGTGTGCTCCCAATGCCAAGCTGGGTTTGAGATTTGGTTTTAAAAAGTATCTCAGAGAAAAAAAAAAAAANCCAGTGAGGATTTGGATAGTGCTGTGACCATCTCTATCCACTAAACACCTAAGGAGGCAGAAATAAGTGGCTTCTGTAGGCATAGGTGGCTAAAGGCAGATAGAATGACTCCTGTATACCTTGGTGAATAAATAAAACACGAACGAAAGTATTTGTGTCCCTAAGAGATATTGTGAGGTTCTCTTTAGATTGGGAAAAGAGCTATGTATATAACTGGAATTATTAGTTGCTTCCAAAATAAAAAATAAGACATATTAAATATTGCTCTGAAAACAGTCAAGCTTTACATCATACTCAAAATTATTGCTATTAATAAAAAGCAGGAAAATGAAATACCACCAATGAGCGTACTAAGTGGTGGATATTTCAGATTGTATGATACTTTGGTCAGGAGCAGTCATTGGTGTCACTTCTGATGCAGCTGTTCATCTGAAACTAACACAACACAAGACCCTTTAGTGTTCTGATATTAGCCGTGACCTGGTTTTCTTGGACAACCTTAAGCTCATATTGATAAGCAAAGTAATCATGAGGTACAGCATTGCCAAGTCCAGATTTTTTCCAAATATTGCACTACTTATTTGTTCAGCCCGTAGATGAGGAGACTTTTCATGTTGCCTGAGGCAGCCTATAGACAGTGCATGATGTAGCCCATCTATGAAAGCCAGCAACTCTAAATTCTGAAGCTTTGCCTAATTATTTAATCTGTATCATTGTGAATAGACTATTTCTGTTGAGGTGAGAGAAAAACAGCTTTGAGGGTTTCTGTTGATTTCATTGGTAGTTGTGTCACTAAACACTAATCAAGGTTCTGAGGTTTCATGTTCATTTCCCAATAAACTCCTTATGAAATTTGTGCTTTGGAATTCAGAGCTTCCATGCTGATTTTAAAAGCTCGTCTGCTTTTCTAAAAGTGCAAACTATGATTCTTCTGGCTTTCAAATTAATACTTTCCATTTTCTGGCCTCTCATAGTAATTTTCTTTGCATAGTCTTATGCTCTCATTGGAAAACTGGTATTTGGCACAAGCTTCACATTTCTATCCAGACCACCACCCAGAAAATTTTAGTTTTACATGAGGAAATAGTTTGTGCCTACAGTGCTGTAAAAGTACACCTGCCTGTGTGACCTGCTATAGAGAACCAACTTTAGCAGAGGTTTGGACTTCATGATTCCAGAGGTTCCTTCCAACCTCTGTGACAAGTGGCATACCCTTTCTGAAGGTTGGTGAAGTCTCCAGAAGGGGTGATCTCCAAAGAGAGAACCTGCTCCCTTGACTGTTAACCGTTAAATGAGAGTGAGAACGGGTGGACCCAGGGTCACCCATATGCACTGCTTGCACCAGTGTGCTCTAGGTTATCCATGCCTTCTCACTTGGTCCTCAAGCACTGGTTCAGGCTATGACCTAGCAATCCCCATGCTCTTCAGATTAAATGTGTTTCCCTTTATTTATGTATTTATTAATTTCAACTATTATTTTTTGCAAGTATTGAGGAAGTGAGTATAAAAGGATTATGTTCATACAGTGAGGAGAAACAGATGTATTTTTCTTCATTAAATTAAGGTATACCATTTTGTGGTGAAAATGATGCTGAAATAGATTTTTGTTACTTTTTATCTTCTGAAATTTTAAAACTTCCTAGGAAATTGTCTGTTTATCAAATTCAGTTATTCAACCTTCAAACTTACTAAAACATTACACTTTTCTACTTCCCACATGCTTTCTATATTTAAAAAGAGCCTTTTTAGCAGTAAGTAGCCTTGACAGAGACGACTGGGAAAGCAGCTTGCATTCTTCCTACCAAGTTGATACTTTTTTACTTTCTAAACTTTGTCCTCACTCCAAGAAGAACCACCTCAATCATAAGAATGTTTTACTGATCACAAGGGTTTCCTTGCATGATCAATTGCTTAAGAGTGTTTTGAGTCTAGGGGTTCATTACAATCCCAACACCTGGTTAGTTTTAATAGTTCATCTTAAGGTGTTGTAATGACAATAACAATGGAGATAACTCCTTAATTCTGAAGGGTTTCACATAGCTGTTTTACTCTTCAGTTTTCATGATTGTTTTAGTCAACATAGTCTTTGTTCTTTGTTTTAGCTTGTGTACTATCTTTGTATAGGTTGAAGTATAGGATCTTTGAAGTGGATGGCAATGTGTGAAGCGCAGTGGCATGACTAATTACTATACAGGGTGGCACATAATGGAGGCATCTGGACAGGTTTGAGGATTTGCATCTTTTATGTTTTGTGTTTCAAATGTGATTGCACTTTGTGAAAGGATTCAATCTAGGATGCCTATGTATTGCTGATTCTCTGTAGTAAGCATTTTTCCAGCATAATTGCAGCTCCCAAAAAATGGTTTTCGCTTGCTTCCTATTGTTTTGTTTCCCAAAAAGATTGTGCAACTAATTCATATTGTTACATACGTAAGTGTAGACATCGGCATGTTAAGTTTTACTTTTCTGTTCAGAAAGGACCATTGCTGTAAACAGGGATGTAACATTATACATGATGTAAATACTGTCTATGAAAATTATTTGAAAAAGCTGTTTGAGAAAATATGGCTGCAAATATTCTAAGGCTTCCCATTTTTGTCTTACCCATATTCAAGGTAAACCTTAGTGTGTTCTTCATAAGCTATTTGTTTTAAGTGTGCTTAGAGCGCCATACTTCAGCATGCTATTTCGTAAATTAATTTGTCCTACTGAAGCAAGTAGAAATTTTGCAATTGACTTCAAATGGAGGGAGAAAGCCATTCACTGTGGGTTGTAGGGTTTGCTGTTTGTTTTTGGTGTTTTTTGTTTTGTGTTTTTTAAAGATGGAGGGGAATAATAAGCAATTACCATTATAGGAATCCTGTCATGGAATCTGAATTATGATTAGCTGGTATTTAGAAACAAGTTCTCCTGGTAGTAGAAAATCATTAAAATAATCATTCAAGTATATGTACTGATCTTGTTTGTGCTACCAGAAAATGTAATGATCACTTCAAAATATCATTCATCTAACTTCACCTATCCCTCCTGTGAAAGCATGGATAGGACATGTGAGCCTTTACAAAAGTTGAGAAGATTATAAAAAGACGAGGCCATAACAAACTGAGGACAGTGTGACTGTAACCACAAAAGGACATCTTTGTGCAGCTTATTTGTTTGGTTCACTTAGTGTCTGTAATCCTGCACTGGGCTTTGTAGTTGAAGAGTCACAGCAGGCCAGCTTGCTGAACTGGAAGTCTTTACTTAACCAAAAAGAAATGTTGATAAAGAGGTTGTATATTAACCCTTCCCTTCTCAGCATGTTAAGCTCTAGAGTGCAAAGGACCCCATGTAATATATTGGAATTCACGGTTGGTTGCATTTTATGCAATAATTGTTTAATGTAAAATGAGCTGTCTGCTCCTTGGAGCAGCAGATGGAGTTCAGATCTCTTCTCTGCTAGGTTATATTTCCCTTTTAAAAAGAGATGATTCTAATAAAAGCTTACTTCCAGCAGGAGTATAGGCAGTGTCAATCCAAAGACAAGATGATTTACAGTCAGGTACAGAGATCATTCAGTTAAGACACCTTCGTTTTAATTTTTTCAGATTAAAGGGAACAGCGAATCTAAATTTTCTGTATCCCAGACACATGCTTTAGCCACTATGAACAGGGAGTGCTCAATGGCTGTATTTTGTATTTAAGTATGTATAGTATGTGTTTGAAGTGCATCCTTATGATTGGACTTTGAATGAGATAGGTGGGTGGGTATTTAGTTTGATGCTCCTGGAATGGTGTGGCCATAAGATAACCATCAGACTTTGATGTCTGCATCCATGAAAACAGAATCAATTTGAGACGTGGCACAATACAAATTTAATCACAAAGGGAAATCTAAGATACTGCTATAAATATATACATATAACGGATTGATGGTAATTAGAGATTTACAGCCTTAGATATTGATGCCTTACTCTACTTTAGTTCTCCCCTCAGCATTTTAGTCTTTTTGTAGATCTGAGTCTAAGAAATAAAAATAATTGAATGAATGTTTTCAAGTTGGATTTTCAAAGTATGTCAGGTTTTTTTTTCCATTGGCACATGTTCAGAAATATTTCTTGAAGTAAAAAGGCTGTTCTTGATGTAATCCCCCTGTAACAAAGTAGAAGGTTAAGTTGTTAAGATATCATTAGGCCTTTCATGCTAGTTTAAAGGAGATGTTGTTAAACACTCTTCATAAGAATATGCTGGATTCATACAAGCCTTTATGGAGCCATATATTTGATAATTTGGCAATTATTTCTGTAATTGCTAGGCAATTAATACTTCAATTATTAACTGCAAGCTATTTAGCCATGTTTCAGGTGTGCCAAAAGCTTGCTGAATCACAACAATCACATTCAATACTGTAAAATTAGCACTGTAAGCACACTTCCCATGGAGAAAGTTGAACATGAACTGCATCTATAAGGACAGGAAGTAAGTTGGGGCTAGCAATGCTTCCTTAAAGAATGCACTGTTAGGCCATTCTCCTACAGAGGAAGCTCTAGTGGGAAGAGTGTCAGAGCAAGCAGAAACTGCCATTAGCACAACCCTGTGGCTGGGAGGTGTGGTGGGAATTTGCAGGTTGTGAACACATTCAATCTGATAGTGTTTCTGTAGTTTCTGCATTCTCTCTCTTGTTGATGCAGCATCAAAGTGTAGTAGGAGTTCACAATTAATAAGTAATCTAGAATTTCTGTAATCTAGAGCCTTCCTTAAAATAATGTTACAGAATATTAGCTTGATTCAGAAGCCTCATTTTTTTTTTCCTGCCTGTCCCCTGGTCTTATGCTTCTGAAGACATCTGTAAAGAAGACAAAATTTACAAGCAATTCACTCGTTTATACCACTCTCTTGATTTTCTACTTCTAGTAGGAAAGTTTTCTGATTTTAATTTTCCTTCAACAGCATTTACTGAATCCTCTTCTTAGAGCTCCACTCACAGAACGGCTGCCATTTATGCAGATAAGAATATCCGGAATTATATCAGTAAACATTTAAAGAAGAGCTTTGAGAAGGATGTAAATCATAATGCTTTAGGGCTTAAACTACATGAAACTTTTTTCTTGTGTCATAGCTGTCTAACACACAGTTACTTCTAACATAATTGCCCTTAGCTGCAGACTGGATGAGTAGATAAGATACCAGTCTAACAAGTAGCACAAAAAGTTTTTATCCTATTAAACTGGACCCTTCACCGACTTTCAATTATGCATAAAGCCTGGATCCCAAATATTTGCACACCAGATGCTAGCAGTGTTTCTATTGTGATCTTCTTTAATTCTGATTACTGAAAATGTAACCAGGACTCAAACTAAACCTTAAAAAACATGCACACCTAATCTTAAAGTATCAATGACAAACATTTTGCTTTTTCAAGGAATCATGTATTATTACTGAATAATACTTACTGAAATAGTTACTCAGCTTTTCTAGGCATCAGCAAAGCTTTAAATCAGAATCATTAATCTCATGTTCTTCACTATACCACAGAATATACATTCCAGTTTCTCTCTGATTGCTCTGAGAAAGGTAGAAGCCATGCAGGGTCAGACATTTCTATGAGATGAGTTATTGTTCTGAGTAAAGGTCTACACAGCTTTTGACCAGTTCCATCCAAGGCCAACTAACAGCAGCACTTAATACAGTCAGTTCACAAATGTTAAATCACTGCGTGAGTCAGACTATAATTTGGGACCATCCTTCTCTCTTTTTGATTATATAGTGGTTTCATGTAGTGTACCTCCCACTTTGAAGTCAATATAGCTCTTTTGTAAGGGAGTCCAGTATAGTCCTTTTTTAAGCAAGTTTCCCATTTAATTTTAAGAGTTGCCCTTCTTTCAACCTTTCTTTCTCAGAAAGATCATATCAGATTTTTTTGGTTTATTTTCTTAAAAGTAAGTGTTTCACATCTGGAGGAAAGTAAAATTTTTGAAGAGCTAAAAGATACTGTAAAATCTGCTCAGTTTGTAAATTGTTTCATATTATGCTTAATTCAGAATTGATAGGGAATAGTAGCTCAAAAAGGCATGGAAAAATCTATTATAGACAGTGTTATCATATTTTATTTTCTATTAAACCTTACCCCTCTGTTTCATTTTTAATAAATGATATCTAAAATTATACTATATTTAATTATGCTCTTAAACTTCAAGCTAATGAAAAGCTAACTCATGATTGTATCAAATTAGCCATGAGGACTAAGATGCTATTTGGTAATTTGCACTGCATGTCCTACATTAAGTGCTGATTGATTTAGTCTATGTGAATACGTATTATACGCTAAATAAAATAGCAACTTAAAATTTATAATGTATGAACAATATATCCTTATAGATTGTTTATAATAATTAAAATATTTGTATGCAGGAACATATGAAAAGATATGTAAGCTTTAAAGAATTTGAACTAGTCTGGAGTTCTAACTTGTAGCTCTTCTGCCATTATTTTGTTCCACCTGTGATTTAGTTTCCTCTTCCTGTAGTATGTGAGATTTTTATCACAGAGTACCTTGACGCTACCAGAAGGACCACATCCTGCTAACTTATGTATGCATGACTTGACTAACTCAAGAAAAATCTGTGTAAGTAAAATTTATCCTGTATTATATGCACAAAATAGTGGATCTGAATGAAGTCCTGAATTTGATTAGCTTTATGTATGTTCAAAAGTCAATTTTTTTGGAGACTGCAGAGAGCTAAATAGGAGGTTTGTGGATTTTCTGTGTGAAGAATTACTAAGTTAGTCTAGAAGCAAATAGTTCACCGATTTCAATAAGCTGTTCTGTTTAAAAGGCTGTGACTAAGTACTATCCAATTTTGTAGATGAAAAATATTTTTGTAATTATTACATGGAGTCAGACTACATTAAATTTTTAAAGGGATTCTTATAGAGTGTTAATAATTGATCTACCTCTGATTTTGTTTTTCACATGCATTTCTAGTTTGCCTGATCTATTTGTTGTCTTGAATTTTATCACTTAGCACAATTGTAACAAGTGTGAGAGAGGAAAAAAAATTGTGAACTTAGAATATGCTTAATGTGTTTCAGAGTATTCTTAAAAGAAGGTGTTAGCAGGTGTTTAGTAAGGAGTGTGTCCAGGCTACCTCTGAACCAGACCATCTGTCACTAAGAACCTATCAGACTGAAGGAGATCAGAGGTTAAGGAGGAAGGCTGAAGGAATTAAAGTCTCTTGAGCTCAACTGAAATATTCAGGCAGGTATCAAGGCTAATTCTGTATCACATTGTTGTATGCCAGAACAGCAGAACAAAGTTCTAAAGAATAGTCAGCACAGATTTGTCAAGCAAATCTGGTTTCTTCGTTTGTTCAGAAGGTTAGCAGAGTGGGTAAACAGGGAAAAGGAAATGGGTTTTGATTTACAAAAACAATTGAAAATTCAGAGAAAAAGGTTGAATCTTCGCCTGCTTCGTCCCCAGGATACATTGCTGGTTCGTGGCCAACCTGCTGTCCACCAGGACACTCAGGTTCTTCTCCACAGAGCCCCTTTCAAGCAGGTCATCCCCTAACCTGTACCGCTGCATGCGGAGTTATTCCTCCCCAAGTGTAGGACTCTTACTGCCTTTGTTGAATCTCGTTAGGTTCCTCTCCACCCAACTCATTCATCATTCATCCCTGGGTGGAGCTCAATGCATTCAAATTGTTCTCTCACATAAAGAGCAACCCCTTCAGGTCATCTTGCTGATCTGTCCTAGAAAGTACGTAGCCATCCTTGAGAGCATTCCAGTCATGAGAATTGTCCCTCTATGTCTCTGTGATTGCAATGAGATCATGGTCCTGTGACTGCACACAGATCTCTAATTCTTACTTATTCCCCATGTTGCATGCATTGGCATACAGACACTTCAGATAAGAAGAGGGAGCCAAGTGTGGATGGTTTATGGGCTGATTTGGCCCAGTTCTGTGACTAGCGGGGCAGGGGGACCTGTGGGTCCGTGCCTCCAGAAAGGGGAAAATAAAGGGAAAGAGAGATGAGCCCCAGAAATAACAGTAGCAACGATCTGAGGAGAAACAAACTAATTTACTAAATAAGATATCGGAATGCAAGATAATACACTTTGATACAGTATAATTAGAATTGGAGCTAATAAATCAAATAAAATAAGAGAGTGTCTGAAAGCCGAAGGCCTTACTTTAATGCTGAGGAGAGACGTGCAGTCGGGATGAGCAGCAGGGAGGGAGAGCCTGACGATCGAAAAGGGAGAAAAGGGAAGGTCTCATGACCTTGCCAGGGGTTCTATCTCTTCTCTGAATGCAAAGTCCTCTGGAGTATGTAGTTCTTCTTCTCTTCTGGGACAGGTGCCCGGAACTGGAGCATTAACTCTTTAACTCCCAGTGCACTACATGATGTCATGATGTGGAATACCAATAACCAAAAATCATAAAACCATGACACCAAGGATGCAGGTTTCTCTAGAAGGATGGAAGAGGATCCCACATAGCTATACACACCCTTGAGGCCACTGGCAGCTAAGGAATATTTGTCACTGCTCTGGATGTCCTGGCTTATTCTCTCGTTTGTTGCAATGATGTGAGCACTGCCAGTTTGGACCCCATCCCCCAAGCCCTTCAGTTTAAAGCTCACTTCACTAGGCTGGCCAGCCTGCTGCAAAAGATTGCCCTGCCTCTTCTAGATAGTTAGATCCTATTCCTCCCTAAAAGATTATAATCTTCATAGAATGTCTCATTGTCATAAAAAAATGGAACCATCACATCAGCACCAGCCACGTAGTCAGCAATTGATACGCATTCCACATCTATTTCTAGCTTACTTCTTTCCTCTTAAAAAGTTAAAAAATGATACTCTACGGAAAAAATAAGCATAGCTAGTATGCTTTAACTGGATTGTTGTATGTACCTTAGTGGAGGTATGTTATATATTTCTGTAGATTAAAAAGAAAATGCAGCATAATACTATGTGCATACATTAATAGTCAGAAGTAGAAGCCTTGGATGGAGTGCTCTGCCTACGTTTGGGCACTACTGTTGAGGGAAAGATGTTTCCTTACTCCAGGAAATAAAAAAAATAAAAGTGGTAGGGAAATGTAAGTCAATATGCAATAATGCAATATGCAATAATGCAATATTATTGCAATAATGCAATAGTAGTCTCGCAGTATACTTAAATAAAAAGGTTGGTGGAGGGTGCCCTTTTCCTTCAGAGATTAGAGACATTTTTTATGCCCACTTGGAGCTATGACAGGGAATAATAGAGAAAAAATAGGGGAAAATGTCTGACTACAACATTAGTGAAGCATTGCCCAAGACTATGATGTCCTTCATTTGAAATTATATTAGACAAACAACTTGGGGGTGGTCAAAATATAATTAATCCTGTCTCAGGGCCGGGGTAAATCTTCTTGACAGCCCTTTCAGCTCTACATTTCAGTGATTTTATCACAAGTATTTAAAGACCTAACATGATTATATATTACTGTGTTTCTGAACCTTCCAATATGTTGACTAAAAATAGCTCTATATCCTTCTGCATTAGAATTTTTAAGCACAAGTTTTCCTTGCCTGCAGCAATATAGACCAAAGCACTTTTCACAAGCAGCAATATTAAACTACTCTGTGTAGCACAGAAAGATGCATTAAAACAAATACAGTGTATCATTGTCTGTGCACAGAATACATTGAAGAAAAAGGAAATGCTTTAGGCTAGACATGCCTGCTTCAATCCCAGTCTGTCCGAAAAAGAGGAGAAACTTGCTTCTTGCACATAACTATATTTGAAATGTTTCTAAATGGAATCTTTATGCAGAATCTTTAGCCAGAATGAAAGCAGAGCCATATAAAGGCTTTTCCAAGAGCAATCTTCTGAAAGTCACAGCACATTACAGAAATTTTAAAAAGTCACTGAACTTGAGTTTAGAGCCCTACAGTTTTCTTGAGGTCTTAAAATTCATGACTTCTTTTTGATGGAAGTGAGAGGAGACATTTCTGTACTTGGCTCCCTTTTCACCAGCCTGAACTGTAACCCATGAATATAACACTTCAATTAGATTTCACAATATGATCTGAGCTGTCCATTGGGCTACAGCCTGAGATAGATCAATATCTTAATTTAATAGCACAGCTTAGTAAGGAGAGAACCTCATATTATAGCAGACACAAAATCAATCAGTGGGGAGCATCTTATACAGGCACAAACAGAACAGAAACACTTCTAACGCTGCTTTTTTTCATAGTGTTTGTCTCAAAAATGCTGAAACCAGACAACATCCTTAAAATAATCTCTGCAAAGCATTTTAATCACCTTGTGAAACACAAAACAAATAACTTCCTACAACAGAATAGTCATTTCCTGTAAAGTCTTTATTCAGATGGAAGTGAAATTCAGCTCCTAGACATAATGCCAGCATCAAGCCTGTGTTAAACTTAAAACCATTCAGAAAGCAGATAAGTAGAGCCAAAGGATACTCGTGGTGTTCTGCTACTACCTATTTGTTCAAGAGTGTGTGTTCATAGTGAGTTGCTCATAAAAATGTACTGAAGTTCCCATAGGCTAAACAAACCAGATACTCCTATGCATCATTGATCTGTGTATTTATTTATTTACCTCTGCTTTTATTATTGATAAACATTTCAGTATAAACAGAAGTTTATACTTCTGTTATGTAATGTTTCTCCTTAACATTCACCATCACAGTGGAATTACTTTTGAAATAGTACAGATTTACTCATAGATTTTTCCTGATTGCACTCTGAATTATGACAGCTGCTGTTCCAACTCTTCAGTTCATGTAGCTTTAAGAAACGTGTCTTTAGATTATTGTTATCAGTAATCACTCATGATTGGGGTTGGAACTAGATGATCTTTAAGGTCCCCTTCAAGCTAAGCTATTCTGTGATAGCCAAACAGCACTATCATTCCCTTTAGACATTTATGTTCCTACTGAAAGAAGTTGTTCAAATATCCTGGTATTCATCACTGAGTTCTCTTAGGAAATGCTGGTTAAAGGAACAGAATTACCCATGTAAACTGGATATTTAGGAAGATCATATTGCACAAATCTATCAGGTGTTAGAACTAATTACTGAAAATAAAGCACAAACAATTGATTACTTCATGAAAATAAATGTATGTACAAGTTTCAGTATGTAAAGTAAAATATACTATAGTGAGTAGCTGGAATATTTGAAATTTAATAGAGCAACTGTAAACTGAGACTACTACCGTGAATTGAGACCAAGCAGACAAATCCAAAGAAGAGAGAGCTCTTTTCAGGTTCTTTTTTTGCAGTTTGTGTGTGTGGTTTCCACAGAAAAGGCAAGCAATATTGTTATACATCATTTGGAGTTTGGCTAATCAAAACTAAGTATCGTATAGTAGTAAAAATTCAAGTAGCGCTTAACAAGCATAAGAAAGTGCACAAATCCTTCAGCATTTCCTTTATTGCATACTCCACGTAGAAAATGTCAATGGCCACTTAGAGTGGAAATAAAGTTTGAAACATCCAAACAACGTTCAGTTCTCTTCTAACTGTAGATCAGTTAGTGGAGAAGTATGTTATTCTGGAATACAGAGATTGTATCTTCTGGACAGAATGTCCATTAATTTGCCTCAGAATCTCTTCATTTTAACTCTGAGATACTATTTCAGGTTTATTTTAGATTTTTACAATTCTGTTTCCTAAAAGAAATTGTTACAACCTCATGAATGAAAAATAGTCCATGTGTGGTAAAAGGAAGAAGAGTTGGTTAAAAAAAAAATAAGCAGATAAATTGTTTCTCTGTTTCTTTATACATTTTATTAACATGTGAATAAGCAATAGCGGTAAACACACATTTCATATCCATCAAGAGTTTCTGGAGCTGGTTGCATTCAGAAATCCCACTTCCTTGATACCACGGGGAAAGACTGCAGTAAGGAAGACTTACTCTTAATGGAAGAAAATCAGGTTAGAGGACATGTGAACAAAGGGACATGAGTCTATGTGCTCTGATGTGATGTGCACAGGAGTGCTAGGGAAGCTGGCCGATGTCACTGAGTGGCCACTCTTGTAATCTTCAAACAGTTGTGCAGCCAGGCTAAAGAAAAGCAAATGGCACTCTGTCATCAGGATGGAGGAACCAGTGAACCACAGGCTTGTCGGCTCCACCTCAATCCTGGGGCTTATATAGATGGGTTTAGATATGGGTAGGATAATTGCATTCACGCTGTAACGGGGCAAGGCTTCACCGAGCTTGGGGAAGGGGAGATGTAGTAGGCGTTTCCGAGGAGACGGGATGTGACGCGGTAGGTCCTCCCCTGCTCAGTTATTGGATGCATAGTTAGAGGACGTAGATGAAGCAGAACCGGTATATAAACTGATGCAACGCGGCAATAAACGCCATTTTACTGTTCACCACATTGGTGTATGCCAGCAGTTCTTGGCCCTGATCAGGTAGCAGATCAGTTCCGCAAGGGTTGATACAGCAAGGACAGAACATGCGAGGCAACAGTGGTGGAGCAGCTGAGGTATGCTTTATTTATAACATCATCTAATTTACCTGAATTAATAGTAGGGACTCTGAGAACTTCTGGTAGATCAAGTATTGTAGTACAAAAAATAGTGTTTTCTGTTTCTGAGAGACACATCAGTCTTTAGAGATCTCCTTTATCATAGAGTGCCTTCAAAATATCAATAAGGTTATTTTGAATCTTGTTATTTCTGACTCTAGAATAGCATATTGACCATTATCTTAGGTTTACTGTGGCATACTGCAGATGGGAAATAGAAAATGTCTTTCTCTTGTTCTTTACATTTTTAGAAGTGAGGCAAAATGAAATGCATTTCTGTAATATATCTCTAGAGTCAGTAATGTGCACCAGATAACTTTTCTTCTTCCTCCCCTCCAAAGTCTGTACAGAAGTAGCCACTGACAAGATGTAGCAGATGCAGTGTGGCTAGACGCACATCTCCCCAGCTGTGCCTGGTATTCGTAAGCAGTTGCAGTGGATGCACATCACAGAGCAGCCAGCATTACCTACCAGTTCTAAATCTCT
This sequence comes from Pavo muticus, assembly GCA_016647715.1. Lineage (NCBI taxonomy): Eukaryota > Metazoa > Chordata > Aves > Galliformes > Phasianidae > Pavo > Pavo muticus. Next base: position 93,559 of record JACDJE010000596.1, on the reverse strand, counting down.
CCCAGGCCATGAGCTTACTTTGGAGAAAGAACTGTCTTCATTGTTACATTTGCTGTTTGTCAATCTCGTTAGCTAAACTAATTAAATTATAGATAGCACAATTACACTTGATGAAAAAATTCTTTCATTGCAAATGCCTTATCATCCGCAAGCCATGTTAATGTAAAGCCATTCTCACTCCCATATTCAGTTATGTCACAGAGACACTTACCATGGGATTTTTTCCTTGGTGGTAGATTTCCAGTCAGATCACCATGCCATCACCATGGCAGGAGACATCCCCACTTTGGGAAAGAGTGTGCCTGAAAAGAAGTGGGATGGATTGTTTTTTGGAATTGCTATAGCCAGTTTAAAGTTGTAATTTATACCAGGCAGACATAGAATACCATCTTGTTGTGCCAAAACAATTTGAAAGGAAGCACAGAAATACACATTCAAGTTGGCCATCTGTCCTCATGTCTGTAACATCTTAGAGGGAGGTACTTCCATGTCTAAGGCCAGTAGCTGAGGTTTTGTTATTTTTCTCAGAGAATTGAGAAATAGTATCTGGCATCAACCTGTGATAATAGAGGTTCTTGTAATATTTTTGGCTTGGTTATGTGACATATAAAGGGAAGAACTCCAGCTAAAGTTGGAGTCATTGACTTAAATTTCCTTTTGAGTGTGTGTGTTTGTGGCGTGTCTGTAGGGGATGTGGCAGTGGATATATCCAGCTCTGAAACTGCTTTGTCAGAACTAGTTGCCTTCTCACTTGTTAAAAGAAGTAACGCGTCATTAACATTTCAAAGAAGGCTGTTGACTTTCTGTTAAACCACTAGAAATAATAAAATGGAAAGAAACTGACTGGCTTACTGCCTACTTCAGAGCTTTGGTGCTCACTCAGCACACCAAGCACTTAAAAGAAGTGATTAAGAGTTTGATGGATTTATTTCTATTTATTTCTAAAGAAAATTTTCTCTTACCTCACAACTGGAACAGAATGAATCATTCAAAAACAGATGAATGGATGAATTCTTTATTAAAAATATAATGCTAGTAATTATACCAGTAAGACAACTTTAAATGCTTTGTAATGTGGGGTTACATACAGTTCTAATGGCTGATTACTGGAATTCAAGGGTGAAAAGGCAGTTTGTAAAAACTCCTTAAAGAAACAAAACAACAATAAAAAAAAGCAAACGTAGGTAAGACCAGGGGAATGAATGAATAATGAATATTCCATATGATGTATTAAACATAATTAAAACTTTTCTGGTATCAGAACTCCAGCAGGAGCACCTCATAAGTTTTATGGATTTCCAGAAGTCAGCAAGTAAGTAGTCTGATGACACTTGCCACAACGATAACAGTTTATTTAATTCATGTGGAGGTTCATTTTAATCAGAGATTGATGTGATACATACTTTCAGCTCCCATAGAGCTCTGGAAATGTCCATACACTTAGGAACAGGAATGACATACAAAATGAAGCTGTATCTGAGGCTCCTTTTATTTTTTCTCTGCTTCTATTTTAATCTGCAAATATCCATTATGCAGATGCTCCTCTATGGGAAGGCAGTCTTAATTGAGGTGGTATACTGAGTAACAAAAAAAAAAGATAAATATTATATTCTTCAAATTCTCTAGCTGTTTGTTTGGTTGCATGCAGAACTACTGGTAAAAGAGTGCTGGTTTCATATTCCACTTAAGTACAAAGCATGCTTATGACTCTGATCACCAGAGTAGAGGATTAGGCTACTGCTTACATGCATCTAACAGATCCTGTTGTCCAGAGGCTCTACAGCCACAAAAACAGCTACCTAAATGTCACTAATAGTGAAAGGTTCTCCAGAGAACTAGAAGCTGAAAACTTCCCAAGCCCACCCTGCTGAGAATGGAATAGAAAGCAGATCTGCTATTTCCTGTGTAATGCTCTAGCCAGGAGATGCCGAAGATGAACCTATTTTATTCCTGTTGTCTTTCTGCCCTGAACTCCAGTGCAATGAGTGTGTTGGTTTTGCTCATAGCATAACTAGCAAACTAAGTTTGTTAGTGTGTCTAGGGTTATGAATGCTTACATTTGGATTCGGCCAACAATTAGCTGGGAATGTGTACTTGGACAGTTCTTATCTCTGCTGACAATGCCTAGTGATGATCCCTGTGTCATCTAAACAGGCTCAAGTGAGGTTTCTCTGATCAGTTTTCCAAGCTTGGTATTTTTAAGGCACAAATTTTCTTCGATCCTTAGTTTATTCCTGTATTGACAAAGTAAATGCCCATTTGTCGGTGACCTTAGGAGCTGAATCAAACCTTTAGAGAGAATTTAATCCCAGTAACATTAATATGGGTACCCGATTTTAGTGAGCAAAAGTACTCCAGTGTCTCCCATTGAACTATGAATTTCTCTACTCTCTTATTTAGCAGGGGAAAATAAGTTACGCATTTTTATAATGGAAAGTATGGAAAGAGGAAAGGAGACGCCACATTTGAATGTGAGAGCTTTTTGGATTTTGTATATACGCCAAAAGGTGCAAAAAAATGGAAAATAAGCAATAAAATAGAGGATTCTGAACACTACTTTGGAGTTCAGGACACTGTCCTTCTTGTCTTTTTGAATGCAAACCTTGGGAAATGCAAAGTGAGAACAACTGCTGTGATCTGCAATGTACTGTTTGGTATGCAGCAAATCCAGTGAGCAAGGCCCTAAGCAGCAGTCTTTGGAATCTATTACATTTGTTCCACAAAGTCACTCTAAACCTATTTAATCTCTTTCATCACTGTTTCTGATGTCCACATCTTATGCACTGAGTAGACAACTGAAGAGGGAGATTAATAAGGCAGTGCTCTTAACTGATTCTTGAAAGGCCAGTTTTTGTGTTTTTGGAAGGGAAATGTTTCATTTTACATTATTCTTTCACTTCACCATCTTCCATTTTTCTTCCACATTCTCAGGATAACACTATGACTGAGTCTGCAATACTTCTTGTTTTTTTTAACTAGCTAAAAATTAAGTGTTGATTATCAGTGCCACGTTCCCAGGGATTACCTTGCACAGAAACATGGTCCCTTTTCTCCAAGTAGAACATGGAAATGCTGGGAAAAGAAAAGTGTTGAGGGACTGTGGCTTTTGTGTTTATTCAAAGGCTTTTTTTGAACTAGGCATTTAATAGCAGATTGGTCTTTTTTAAACTTTTTCTGGGGGCACCAGGGGCACAGAAGCTGTGGCAGAAATCCTGAATACAGCAGAAGGAGCAGCTTGTTTCACACACTTGTGCTGGCATTAGTAAATAGCTGTTGGCAGGGTGGCTGAGTTAGGAACTCTGGACTGGGAATTAAATCAGCAGCTTTCTTTTACTGTGTTTTGTTTTATTTTCTTTTTCTTAAAAGGCCAGCACTAAGGAGAAAAAGACAAGGAACGTTGCAAATTTTCTCTGGAATTTTTTAAAGCATTCAGGATTGATCTGTCACATTGAAGTTACTAAAATTCCCACCTGAAGTCAAAGACAGAAGAGTTAATCCAATGTTTTGTATTTTAAAAGGTCCTACCAATAGAGAATAAATTTTCACCAAATAAGCAAGACCTTACGGCAGTCAAATCCCCTGTAGTAATAGTGATTAGACTCCCCTGTTAAAGTATGAACTGAATTTGCAAAATCATTATCACATGAGTCTACACATTCACAGTCACAGCAGCATCTAAGGTGTGTTTGTACTTTACATTACTCTGGCTTTGCCGAGATGTATCCCTAGTATGCATTTTTTCCCTCAGTACTTTTCACAATTCAGGGGTCAAATGTACAGGAAACTAATAGTCTAAAAATATTAATGTAAAGATAAGCCAAATTAACATAAAGCATAAAGGACATTGGAAAAAAAAATGCAGAGAGAAATAAAAGTAAAAAATATACTGAGCCCCTACCAGCAAGTAAATATTGCTTAGGTAATTGTTCAAGCCACTTGGTCTCAATTCTCTTTCTTAATTTTATTTTGCTGTGAAAAGCAGTATTTCATCAGGTTAATAATGAATGGTGAAGTTACGGTAAAACTACTTAAATACAAAGATAAGAGATATTTGGGTTTCTTCAGCTGCTATCACTTGCTAATCTGAACAGTATGGAGCTCAGTGGGTAGATGCTGTTAAACTTATTAGTAATTCCCAGGTGCCTTCTCTTACCACCTGACCTCTAAGATACATGCTTAAGAACAGAAAGATGTGGAAGAGGTCAGGAAGTATCTCTATCTCAGGCTCTGTGGATATGTAATTAAATACATTTCTGAAAGACGGCATAACGTCTAAAAACTTGCCTATTTACTGTTTTATGGAAATCTTTCTCAATAAAGAGATATTAGTATTTTGGAAGTCTCTGACTGTAAGAAGTGAAACGTCACCTGCCAAAAGAATGTGGTACTACTGTTGTCTTCAGTACATCCCTTCTGGTTATTGTGTGGAAAGCAGACTGAACGTTCAGAGAAAACAATGAGATGAGAACTGGTATTCTCCTTCTTTTATTGTTTGTGTTGTGGTCCCAGCGGTAGGCTCCACACAGAGCTCGGAGCTGAGAAATAGATCAACTTGCTGTTTCCAGGTAGAGCTGAATTCACAGCAGAGAGAAGTTATGTGAGCTCAGCAAAGCAATCAGAGCGTAATATTTGCATTTCTTCCTTTCCGTTATGTTCATCTTTTTCTTTTTTGTATCATAAACATTCAAGGAGAGAGGAATGAGAAACACAGAGAGGAATGAAAGCTGAGAACTGTGAAAAGGGAACAGTGGAAAAGTAAGTTACTGTCACAGTGAAGAAGGTTCTATGAGGAAGAGACTGCAGAGAGCAATATCTGTGTCATGCCATGATGGCATTAAGAGTTTGAAGGAGATGAAGTGATAGTGTCGGCTCTGCCAGCAAGCAATGGGTAACTCTACCCATTGTGATAGTCCTGAAGATCTATTACAGCTCTGAAATCCTAGAAGCAGAGAATAAGAGAGAAGATGGAATTTTAGCAGCTGAGAAAATACAAAAATGTGCTAGTCCAAATTATAAAGATCAATCTTTAGAAAATACAGCTCTCTGGGAATGAAGAATGTCTGCTAGATGATTCATTAGCTCTCGCAAGGCTTTGTTATTTTTTAGCCTTGTTTTAATTTAGGGAGATCCTGTTCTTGCTTATCAGGTGTAGCAGGGAGCCTGATGGGAATTGTATCTCAAGGGAACATTTCCTCCAGTGGGATGAAATTTGAAAGCACGTGTGAGAACCAGCTGATCTCTCTTAGTTCATTATGCTATTTTTACAAACACTAATCTAATAAAATTGTCTTTTGGTGACCAACTTCTCTTTGTGGAACACAACCAGAGTAATATTTTTACACGTAAGTTTCTTTTAATGAAAACATTTTAAAAGCACTTCCTTCTTTCAGTTCCCCTAATGAAAGAGAATCAGAGAGGTTAGCAATGCAGGGAATGGTAACAAATGATAAAGAAATTTATTTCTTTCATTTCTCAAAATCCTCTAAAATGAATGAATGAAAAGTTTTAAGGTTAAAAGAAACACCAAAGCCCTAGAAAGTTTTCTACATGAATAAATGCTTTCTTTGAACAGCCACAGTGCTGCTTTAGACCTTAGCACCATTTTCTGCATTTGGCGTCTCTCAGATACTATGACTGTCACTGTACTGAAGATGCTGAGGCATTATCTTTTCCTGCTCAGAAAAACCTTGGTGGTTCATGAATGCTCTTTAGCTCTTTAGCTTAGTGGGTTATATAACAACATAAGGCATGCATTGTGGGACTTAAGAGGTTGGTTTTTTTGTGTATGCTTTAATGATTTTCCTCCAAGAGAAATGAAGTTATTCACTAGTGTTTGCATTTCTGGTTGATAGCTGAAAATTCTACTGTAGAGGTTTGTAATCAAATCAAATGAATGTTTATAGAGAGAAAGATGCTTAAATTCAAAGCAGCGGTGGCTCATATGCACTGTGCTGTTGAAGTTCAATCTTGGGAAAACAAACAAAACAAAACAAAAAGCCACAGCTTGTGAGTAGACTGTCTTCTATTCAGTTTCAGTTGTGTCATTTTTTTCTCTCAATCAAAAAAAAAAAAGAAGGAAGCCAACATAAATATAGGAACACAAACTTTGCAAGGCATCTAAACCCAAATTATCTGAAGCATGTTTTATACATGAATGGAATCAGTTAACCTAGTTTAATCATTCCCTTTTTGCTGCCAGGAAAAATAAATTTGCAGCGTACAATAGGTCAAGGATCTGGTAGGGAACACAATGTGCAGTTCATAAATCTGAACAAACTGAACAGGGAGCAAAGTTACAGCTGTAAAATACAATGGTAAATCCAACTTTTCCTTGAAGATGACAATTTAACAAATTGTGACTTCTTTCAGAGGAGGTGCTGTTAGATTAGGGTAGTTTATTTCCCATGTGCTTCCACCTGTGCAGAAAAAATAGACTTTACTCAAAAAGTTGGCACACTTTCTTTTTATCAGACCACTAATCCAGTCTATTCAGTTGATATAATGACATTTAGTCACACACATAAAATAAGCAGTTGTTTAAAACGAAGTGCGCAGAAGTTAAGGCTGCTAAGCCAAACTCTCAAAAGCTGAAGCACAGAATCACAGTTTTGAACTTCTGAACTTAATTTGGCACTTCTGCACATGTAATTTAACAATCTCTTATTTATATCTCCTTATATCAAAATATACACATTATTTTCCTTATAGTCCTTCTTTTAGGCAGTCTGCAAAGTAAACAGCTATGACTGAATGAGTGGCAATTGAATAATTATTTTAGTGCTCAGTGTCAGCTACGCAGTTCTATTTACTATACAACATCCTAATACCACACTGATTACAAATTTATTACTATTCTCATGGGCTTTTCATGGAGCTCATTATCGAAGCATCTGAGTGTTTCACAAATGTTAACTGGTTTTTCTTCACAGCTCTTTCTGAGCTCTGTTTTTATTATAGACTCCTCTGAGAATTGCCTTGCTAGTCTTTAATTATTTCCACTGAATATTTGCAAAAGGCAACTTCAGACTTCATAATCCTTTCAAACTTGGACTCATATTTGTTGGACATCAGTTAGCATCTCCCTAATTCCTGGGCACTCCCTTTGCCATTAATCTGGCAGTAATCAGTAAACCAGTCCACATTTCAAAATTATGAAAGCTGGAAAACTCATCAGCTACGAAATTATAATTTTGTTTGTTTGCTTTTAATTGTTAAACTTTCGTATTTTCTCTGGGTTTGTTCTTGGAAAAAGTTGAGCTGTTTTTTAAAAACTTTCTAACCCAGTTTTTCTGGTGGACTGTAGGCCAAGCTGTTTAAGTCCTCCAATGTTAAACAATTGATAATGGGATTTCAGAAAGCATGCCAGAGAAAAACGACCATAAATGATACTGCTTATAAACATCATGCAGCTCACTAGCTTCAATTTGTTATACTCCAGTTGTTAAAATAAATCATAATATATTAATAAGATGCAAAGTATGTTGAAGCACTGTTAATACATTATATATTAATTCTAATAAATATTTTTAAGCTAATTGCCTTTTAAGCTAACTGCTAAATTAGAAATTTCAATTACTTGAAGAGTTTCTCCTAACTGTTGACAGGAGCCTGTTCTGTTTCCACCAGCCTTCCCATGGTGCTCACTGGAAACGCTGACATCCAGTCTCCAAAGGCTACTTGCTTTCTGTCTGCACTGCAAGTAGGTCGTCTCCTCACAGCAATACAATAGTAGAAAGGTTAAAAAAAATAAAAAATAAAAAATAAAAAATAGGAAAGAAAAGTAGCAAAGGAACAAAAGTAGGTCTCCTTGGATTCATAGAACTGACATATTCTATTAATGAGAAATTCAAAAGCAGTTGTCTTGAAGAAACAGCTGTAACACCATCTTCTAAAAAGTTGCACACTCCACAGCAAGAGTGAAATCTTTGCAAGAACAAAGGAGGAAATAAATAAAGCATTAAGGGCTAGGTTTCCATGCTGATGAATCCCTTCTTTTACTGTGTATAAAGCAGAGCAGAGAAGTTACTTTAAAAGATAGGAGTTATTAGTATTCTCCGTGGATGAACAGTAAGGGCCAAATTTATTCCTCTGCCAAAGCCCCAGGTGAGTGGAAGGAAAACTGGCACAAAGTCTTCCTTGGTGCTACATTACCAGCTTTGGAGCACTAGAATAGAAATGCTGTCATTGCTCACCATGTTGTCCTCTACAAAGATACTTGTATATATCCAAAATAGGGAACTTCACCCTTAGCATCATCTACATAAAGTTTCACAAAGAACATCATTTGGAAAACTAGAAACACAAGGGCAGCGTTATCTCTGAAGCTGCTCTTTGTTTATGTATGTGTTTCCTTCTCTTTCTTTCTCCATGTAGATTTTGCTAATGCCTTTCCTGCAACTGCCTGTTAAAGAAACATCCCACATACCTTCATTGCATTCTCAGCACTTTCTCATTGCAGTGTTCAGTGGGTGGAATATTGTGATCTTAATCAAATGACATATCAATACAGGAACTAGCCTCTCCAGGATAGCTATTAATGTAAATCCAATAAGGTTCATATGAAATGCATTGCTCTAACGTTCAGTATGCCAAGTGGTCAGTCCTTTCTGTTAAAGTCTTGAAATAGCTTCTGTCTGGCTGAGCCCAGGTGAGAGCTGTGTTACCAGGGCAAGTGGGGAGAATCTGCTCCTTTCCTACAGCCTCTGGGAGTGAGGAGAGCAAGGAGATTTGGTACTGGGAAGTATGAGTTCTCTGCGTTTTTCATCAGGTCTGTAAAATCCACTCGAGAGAGGGATGCCAAGTTCAGAGCCAGTTTCCAGGGAGATAATGCTGAGTCCTCTGTGACAAGCTAACATATCATTGGGCAGAGATGGAAGAAGAGAAGGCAAAAAGATGCTCTTCATGTCAGCGTTCAGGCTGACTGAGGCTACAAAGATAAGTGCATCTGCTAGGTGGCAGGTTAAAGTGAGGATGGGCTGTTGAAGAGGAACACAGCGTGCTTATTGCCTACATATCTGTCCCTGTCTGTTCATTTGCTCAGTCCCACATCTTTACTCCCTCATTTCACTACAAGGATTTGACAGAGAAGGCTACTAGAGAGACAGTGGCAGGAATATTCAAGGGTCTTGGTGTCTTTTGTGTGTAAATCCCTCCTGTGTGATATGGAGCACAGACATAGCTGGGGCTCTCTGAATGTGACTTAATAGCCTGGATGTAGGTCTCTGACTTTGGATTCTCTGCATGCAGGTATTTTGGACTCCTCTTGATGTGTCCTAAAAATAAATGGGTATAAAATAGCTAGCAGTGACAGAAAATAGTTTAGAAAAACCTAAGCTATGTTTGAATGAATGTCTAAAAATACTTAGATATTTGGATGAAATTAATTGTGTAATTATAGCTTTCTAGACTAGTTTTGCAAAATGGTTATTTTTGCTTATAATGCAATTACAAAAACAATAGTAACTAGCTCACACAGAGCTCTGGGACACTGTTAGTTTAACAGAATAGTTGAACTGTCATAGAGAGGGACCAGAAGTATTTATGTGTGGGGACTGGGAAGAAAATCCATACTTGTAAAGCTTCCTGGAGTACAGGGAAGTACAATGACCTCCTTAATGTCAATAAAATCTGATGTGCAGACGCTGTTGCTATTTTGGCATTCTGCTTATTGAGTTTTCATCAAGCTGTGACACTAAGATAGTTCTCTTAATCTGTACTTTTACTGTGAAGTTAGTGCAACACATTATCATTGCAGTATTTAAAATTATTCTTTTTTAATTTTTTTCCCAACTTTATTACCAATCGCAGTCAAGTGCAAGAGGAGGAACATTTCATGCTATAGAATAAAACTGAATTGATATAAATTCTATAGCTCTTGATCTGATATTTTATTTTTTCTAAACATTACTGCATTCAGGCATAGGAATTTTCCAGTTTTAATTGCTACACAAGGCCAATTCATATTCAGTGTTGTTCTAATTCATGTATTTCCTGTTGACACTTAAATAATACTTATTGCAAAGTAAGATTTTAAAATGACAAGTTAATTTAAAAATGTAGATATTAAAAAATATACTGAGATAGTTTAGTTGAGATCTTGACAACTTCCTAATAAGCCACTGAGGTGCATCAATATCTAAATGTTCTCTGTGAGACTGTGATCTTTCGGATTTTCCAATGTCTTGCTTCTGCTTGTGGTGCCTTAATGCTTTCTACATAGAAAGCTTTCTATTTTGAGGAGTATGAAGTGAACAGCAGAGCTCTAAATCCCAGTGAACAGATGCTTACCCTGCCAGCATAGTTCCAGGCAGCAGAGTATTTGAGAATATAGGTGGATGATGAGATGAAGAGGGAGAAAATCAAGGACAAGGAAGGGACTTGGAGGAATAGCTTATGTAAGGAAATTGCCAGGAATGGTTATGGATCTACTGAGATCTCTTCAAATCTTGAATCAATAAATGTCGTTACCATTTTATTCCCCGGAGAGAATTCTCTGAATATGCCAGAAATTCCAGCTGCTCCCAGCTAGCTGCCAACATGTCCAGCCTGACCCCTGACAGCTCTAATAGCACAGTGACAATTCACAATACAACATCTGCATTCCACTGACGTTTTGGAAGCAAAGTAAAGTTGCTTGTGCTGAATATCAAATTAATGGTTATCACACAGAATATCCAGCAGCTGTTTCAGAAGGGAAGCTAAAGAAAGCATTTTAAATATGAAGACAGATAAATATATATCCTACTGGAAAAAAAAAAAAAAAAAAAAAAAAACCAGGGTTTCTCTCAATTTTTCAAAATTTTCCCAAAGATTAACTGTGCTATGTTGTAAGCTATTGAGTCTGTTTTGATTGAGAACATTTTTTCTAGACAGGTCCCTCTCTTTAGTTGAGAAAATAAACTTCAAATTATTTGCAACAATACCTTTGTGTATATACTCCGCTTCTACTATTGTCACTTCTCTTTCCTTCTCATTACTGTGCCTTGTTTCAAAGTAGATTGTAACTTCTCCCACTATCATCTGCACAGTGCTTTGGAGGCCCGATTTCTGACTGGCACGTTCCAGAGCTAACACAGGTGCAAATAATTTGTAACTACCAAACAGCTGAACTACTTTGACTTGCTGTGGTTTTCAGGTTTCAGAGCTAAAACACACAACTTCGTATGTTATTACAATTATAATAAACCAAATAGATTTTCAGGTTCATCAGTGAAGTTGATTTCATATCACTTATGGTAATTAACATTTTAATAGTAGTAGTGTTTCAAAACCAACTTTTGTGCCTAGCAATTTTAGAAAATACTTTTCTTTTTAGGTATATTGCAGTTTTCATTCTCTACATCTTGGAAATATTTACAGGCATGAATTATTAAACTTCACAACGCTCACAAAACAATTTTTTTCAGTTTTAATGGTCTCTCATGACTGAAGAAGGAAGCTGATGTCCATATGTATATTGTTTTTCACCATCACTCTCTTGCTTCTTTCTCAGTGTATCATTTAGTTCCAACTCTGTGTGCAATTGGCAGGGTTTTTTATTTCCAGAGCCTTCAGCAAATACATGCATCACATTAGGTCTGTGATGTTTAAATATACTGATGGCCTTGGTGATCTTCAGCTTTGAATTTCTCCCATGAGTTAACAGCTTGAATGTTTGATTTTATTTGAGATTTGCATTTGACAGAAAAATATAATAGCCAATTATTCAAACTAGTCTTAGCAACATTTTTAGTGCAGCAATACTGCTAAACAGGCCCCTCGAGTATTCACCTCATGGAATATTTTCAGATTTTTAATATTGTTCCATTATCACTGAGTTGACTTAATAGCCCTTCCTAACATATGTGTACACAACCAACGTTTGAAAATACTGTTCTCTGTACTTCCCTGTACTGAGCATTTCCTGCTTTGAAAACATTATATGAATGGTAGCAATTTCCGTGAACTCCAGCCTTTTTTTAAGCAAAATAAGTCAGTACCAGTTCAAATAGGTAAATGAGGAATAAAAAAATGAGTTTTAATTTTTTTCAGTTTTTTGAACTGTTGCTCTAAAGCTGTTTGTCACTTTTGGCACAAAGGCAATTTGGAAGCATACAGTTCTGTGTAGTTCTGATTTCAGTTTTGTTCTTAAAAAAAAGAAATAGAAAGTGGAGTAGAAAATTAAGGAGGAGATATTTTTAAAATATCCAGTATTTGTCTCCAAAAGATTTTCTATAAACAAACATGATTAATATACATTATTTCATCTCACAATATTCTGCGGAAGTAATCTTTATCCCTGTTGGTCCTATCTTAATGACTCACCTTGATTAAGCAAGGCTAACTCTCTCAAGCCTGAAAAGGTTGTTCCTAGTTCACATACTACGTACATTACCAGGAACTGCAACATAAAAACCTCCGAATTTCCAACAGAAGCTCCCATTCTAGAGTTTTGTAGCCTAACTCTTATCTCTCATTAATTGGACATCATTTACCTCTGCCACCATTACTGGTTTTCGTACAATTGTATAAAGACTGGGAAAAGACCTTAAAGATCATCTAGTTCCAAACCCCTTGCCTTGGGCAGGAATGCCTCCCGCTGGGACAAGCACTAGATCAGGTTGCCCAGAGTCCCATCCAACATGGCCTTGAACACCTCCAGGGGAGGTTTTGACCTATATTCCTACAGGCCTACAGACCTTCCTTTTGTTTCATCATTTTTACAAAATACTTAGAAGCTTTGGAAAAATTTCCAACTGTTAATCTGGTTATCTTCTATACTTCACATAGCATTTGCTTTTACTAGCTAAGAAAGAAATGTAGCACTTTCTTTTATATAATTACTTTTATATATTACTGTGGCAAGAATTGTGCAGTTTGTTTACCAATATTTGAATTAGTTGAATTTTATCTACCTCCTTTCTAAATGCTGTCTTGCGAACTCAGTGTGTCACTGATAATCATTTTGTCACTTTCTCATCATTACAAATCAGCAATCATTGTTAGGATGTCTGTTCATCATTCTGCTGATGACCACAATCAGATCATAATCTGATAAAGCACTCACTGTAATTTACAGGCTGAAGGAAAGTGTTACTTTGAAGTGCTCACCTGAGTATTAGCAGCACTACATGTATGAAGTATTAAGTTTTGCAATTAAACTAAAATTCTTTTTTAATCACTGTTTTCCTTAAAGTCCCTTATAGTTGTTTTTTGGGGTATTTTTTTTTTCTCTGTTGTCTGAATTTAGTTGGATTCTTCTGTGCTTTGTTTGGTCTTTATGATTTTGTGCAAAATTAATTGCGTGAAATTAAGTCCATCAAGGAGCACATAGCTGATGTGCTAGAATTATTCTGAGAAAATAAAATATGAGTTTCTGGGACACACACTTTAGTTTTCTCAAGCATAGTAGTTCAGTTTTCCTACTCCAGACTATAGCAGGTCCCTGAACAGATTTTTCTGAGACGTAGAATGCGCCATTTCCTTCCAGGCTGGCAATTCCATGTTTGTGACTTCTGTAACTTTGGTCTTTTCTGTCAAGAGTTCAGGCTGTGTCCCAAAGGCTGCAAGAGACATGTCATCTCATGAACCTAGCACTTCCGAGGAGCATGCTGCTGCAGAAAAGGAGAAATAAAACCTATTATCTTGCGGTGCAATAAAATGCCTTTTTTTTGGGGGGTTTCCCAAAGATAAGTCTTCAAGTCATTATGTAACGGCACCTGTCCTGCTGCTGGCTGACAGATCATACCAAGATTTTATGAGGCTCGACTAGCTCTTATCTCAATTCTGAGGAGAAGCATTATTATCTATTATACAAAGCCTTAGAAATCAAAAAGTGAAGTTACCAACTTCTGTTACTAAAAATTAAATGTGTCTTTTTTAAAAGCAAAACCTTTCTATAGTTCTTGGTCCGTTTCACATTTACTATCTCACTGACCTGTTTTGTTTTGTGTTGTTTTGTTGTGTTGTTTTTTTTTAATATCTAAAAAGCATCAGAATGCTTTTTAGTGCAGAGAACCACTCCATAAATCATCTTTTCTACTCTGAGACTACTGAATTTATACGTGCAGTTTCTTGTCTTCGTATATATATTTGTTGCACCTTATTCAACTGGTGAAACATCCCTATATTTATGTGTGGCTCGTGTATATATTTATCGTATCATTAAAGTTAATATGACGCTATAGACCTATCAATACTCCAGATAACAAAGCAAACTGAATCTTTCATAAGTCCTATCAAAGTATTCTCAACACCTAGTATTAAATGATCTGTATGTTCCACATCACATGCAGATGACAAAAAGCTTTATTGCCTTTTACTTAGGTAAACAACAACAACAACCACCTCATTTTTTCTATTTAAAAGGCAAACATTTTCATTTCTATTATTCCTGCCTGGCTCAGTCTCTCACAAGAAGTCGTTTATACTTATAACACCATGATTATGGAAGATGTTCCAGGAATGTCAGGAGTACCAGATTTCAAGAGCAGTACTCATCTTGTAGATGTGGGTTCTAAATCTGCTTATTTAAAGTCCTCAAAGGTATTTGGGATTGGTAAGAATGCTAACAATGTGTTCTGAGGTTTGGGGAATTCTGTTTGAGAAGTTAGAGAATGATCCAAATCAATTTTAAAAAGAAAAAAAAGCTATGAAAATCAGAAATAGACTTTGAGAAACAGCAGAGAATAAAAGTGAAATCTAATTTTACAAGATTTACTAGGTTGTAGTAGTCTTTGAAAACCTTACCTCTTTGTTTCTTTGTCACGTTTCAGATATTTTCACAGTTTGGATATAGGCCAATATACATTTTCAAGTCCTTTATGAAACGTTTCTGAAGATCATTTAAAAATGAACATCATTTAATTATGAGGATATGATAAAACACTTTTTGGTGGACGTTTTGCTCTAGCTGCTGGTCAGTTTTGAATTTGAAATCAGAGCCTAAATGACAATGCAGTTTTGAAAATTTGAGGGAGTTGTCTCTGGCTTCATTTTTAACTAGATTTGGTAACTTGCTTTCTCACAGAATCTTTTCAGGTATTTAATGGAATTATTCATCAGAAATCTTAAAAGGGTTATTTCCCGTCTTTTTCTTTTCTTGCACATGTGTTTTTTCTTCCGTATACTAACCAGCTTCCTCTTCCAACTCAGTAATGCTCCAAGCTATCTTACTGATACTGAACTGCATTTCTAGACCAGTGAGCACAGTGCAAGCAGTAAATGGCTCACAGACTCCCTAGGCATGTGTTTGAATACAACCTGGACAGATCAGTTGTATGCAATGTGTAATCACCTGCAGACATTCAAGTTTCATGCTACAATTGTTATTTATATAAAGTGTGTACAGTTCTAGCGCAGTCTCTTTAGGTTACCATAATTTATACTCCCCTAAGGTTACATGTGTGTATGTGTGTAGATATGTGTGTATATATACTTACATAACTGAAGGCTACTCCAAATATTATGCCTATTTTATTACGTTGGCCTGTAATAACAGAGGCAGATGGTGGTGGTATGGCAGTACACATTGACATTCATCAATGCTTGCTGTACATTTTTGGAGACCAAGCAGCGGATGTGAGCACAGTGAGGTGGTGGGAGGTGTGTTTCAGCTGTAGCAACATTTACTGTGGGTCACCTTCGATGGTGCAGATTTTTACAAGCACGGCATGCAGACTTTTGTTCATCACTGGCAAAAATGCATAGTGACTATGTTCAAAAATAGTGTTTTGTGGCTAAGAATTTACTTCATCGAATAGTATTATCGTGCACTTTGAATCTGTTGTAGTTTCCATGGGAATAAAAAGGAGACATTACTTTCAGACTGACCTATGTGTACTAATTACTAAGAGCAACTTGGATTGTTTGTATGCCTACATGACATAGAGGCAACACAGTCACCATCCCCATGTTCAGCGGAAGCTCTCCTATTTGGTCTTTCTCTCATTGTGAAGCTGGACTATATGCCCAAGCTTCTGACATTCTGACATCCTTTAAGGATATTTTAGGATAAAGCCTTCCTTCTCCACAATGAACCAGAGATTTTTCATTTTACAGTGCCATTTGGATGAGTTTAAAAAGCACGTATATTTAACTATTTTCAGTTACTTGTTTTTTGACACTAATGTTCTAATTTTTGGCTTGCTTTTCATAGTAATTAATTTAGCACTATCATCACTACTTTTAAAATTACTATGTTGTTAATATTAACGGTAATATGAACAAAATTGTAGTAACATTATTGCTTACTGTCGAAAATTCAACACAGTTGTGAATTGTGCTGGTGTAAGGAGGATCAAAAAGCAGTTTAAGTAGACAGTCCTTACAACAATGCAATTATATTTCATTCAATTTTCCAGTCTAACCAAGGACCATAAGTGTAAAGTCGGGTTGTAGTTCAAAGTTTTGTAATAAAAACAAAGCATTTTTATTTTTATTCTTATTTCATTAAGTTTCCTTTTATAAAAAGAAGCACATTCTACTTAAATCTTTGGAAGTTTTGCTTTTCTGAGGCAGAGCTGTTTCCAAACCTATCACGTGGTTAACAGAGCAGTCTAACAGAAGGAAATCTCCATAGCAGCAACGTGCTGCACAATCCCACATCTACTACAAATTCCCACAGGTTGCAACAGGTTATGTTTTCATAATGTGTTCAAGAAACGTTTAGGTATTGTACTCAGGGACATGGTTTAGTGGAGAAATGTTGATGGAAGGTGGACAGTTGGACTGGATGATCTTGGTCTTTTCCAACCTTGGTGATTTAATGACTCAATGATTCAAATCTAAATCCCACATTTTTCTGATTTTACAATGCCGTGCAACATTACAACTCTAAATTCTTAGATGAAGGTTTTGTTTTATAGAAGAGAATAAGCTGGATAATTATATGAATTGGTTATTGTCCACTTCACTCTCATGGACTTGTTCTTTCAGCAGTTTACACCAATGAAATTCTTTCACAGCCATACCAGTAATAAATAAGGCTCAATAGAACATGGTCTTAAATGTGCAATGTAGTAAGAGTATAAGGTGACCTAGCAATTCTTTGTCATCTCTCACTTTTATGATTCCTTGGGAAGGAAATCTTTTGAGCTGAGTTTATTCATTCTGGCAAAATTACTGCACAAGATTCTCATGGGACACTTGCATAACTGACCATTAAGAAGAAAACTGGCACAGTCAGGAGAATACAGTAGATACATTTTCTGTTCTCATTATTATCTTTTTCCCAAGTGGAGGACAAGGTTATATAATAGCTGTTAGAATCTGTCTTGCGTTACAGTGCACTGATCAGTGACTGAAGATTTCACCAAGAGTAAAAGATTGCATTCAAATTAACTCATGCTGCAGACGATCTGAAAACTCTGCATGAACAGAAAACAGCTGGAAATGGGCCCATCTGCAGTAAAGATAAACTTTTCACAAATATCTCAGAATACACAAAAATTTCAGTCACAACTGTTATAAAAGCAAAAGATGGAAGGTGTAAAAGCTAGCTTGGGTTACAGCATTTGCTCCTGCAGTTGCTGAAAAACATTGTAATGATTCTATACTGTGGTACTGCATTACATATTTCAAAGTTTTGCCTCTAAAAAAATTTGTTTATGTTGAATTGAAGATTATTGGTACTGATGCATCTCACAAGTAGCACAGTTCTTCTCAGGGAATAAAACCTGTAGAAACCAATATGAAGGTTATATGTATTTCCAATGCAAACTCCTGGGTAGGATACTGTCTTAGTGGTGTCAGTGAGCAGGAACTTTTAATGAAGTCCTGACCACGCTTCTGTCACTGGAATTGGAAACATCTAGGGTTTTACTAATTGTGTGTGACCTGAAAGCTCACTGAAGTCAGTGGAATGACTTCTATTAATTAATGTAAGTGCTGACATGGGAGGTTCTTGGCCTATTTTTTTTTTTTTTTTTTTTTTTTTTTAAGCTTTGGGTAATCTGATCCCTTGTCCTCTCTCAGTTTCCTCACAGGAATTGCTCAGTCCTGTGGATAATTGAGTTCCTTTCCAGAAAGTCTCTCTGGTGACAGTGACTTTGATAGGTCATTTAGGAAATAATTCAATATCTGCTTGAAAGACAGATGAAATTATGTGTTCAAATGTATGCCACAAAGCAGTGTAACAAAAGAGACTGAAACATGGGTTGCTAAAATACCTCTCCTATCCACTAGACCATTTTGTGTGTCACTTTTTATTATTTTTTCTATACCTCTTTAATAGTTTATTATTATACAGAGAGGCTGGTGAAATAAGTTAGAGATCTGCCAACTCTTCCCTGTATGAGCTTCCAAAATGAGCTCCGAAATAATGCTTCAAACAAATTTAAACCATAAAATCTTATTTTTAAGTATTTCATTATTTCATTTCCTATCCTGATGCCCAGTAATGCTGTATCTCAGATTGTTAGATTTCAGTTGCAGGTATCAATCCACCCACAACCAAGTCATTCCCATAACACTGCAAATGAAATTGTTTTGATTTTTCTCTGGTTAGATGGATAAATGAAATAGGAATAAAAAAACAGTGTGAGATTGCAGGTCCAGAGCTTTTTTATAACAATTTTAAAAGTATTGCTACTAGATTATAGATGATTCCTTAGCGTGAAGGTTTCCTTTTTGCTTAAAGTATAGGCTACAATGAGAAGCATCAATAGGAAATAATAAATACTAAGCTGGAAGTTGGTGTGAACAAACTGTATTGATTTTTGGTGTTGTGGATTGCAGTCTGTATCTGTCTCTGTGTGACGCTGCCAGTAGTGTTATAATCCCTTTGATTTTTCTCTGCTAAAGCACAGAGAGGCTATGACATCAAACATTTCCAGAACACAGAGAATTCACATCAGAAGGTCACAAATACTAAACTAACAAAAAACTGGCATTTGTGGTCTTTCTTCCATCCTGTTTAGTGTTTAAAGAGCCTGGTTATTACAGATTCTACACAGCACGTGAAACTTATAATAATATATGGCATGTGCAACTCAGCTCTCTTTCCGTGTGCTAATAGGAAAATGCATAGATGCCTTTGATTTTCCCTCTCTAGCAACAGTAAGTTCATGTTCATATTTGGGAAAACACTAGACCACTGTATCCTTCTTGTATGCTGCTGCAAGACTCTCCAGTTAGCTGCAGTGGCTGTTCTGCAGTCAGCAACTTGACAGTGGACTTGCACATGGCTGGCACAATGGCCAAAAGCTTTTTGGAAGCCTTTGCTAAGAGAATACTGGAGAACTATGAAGTTTTATGTTTCAGGGAGTAGTGGTCAAACTTTGTTATCCAAGTCTTACTGAGTATAGTGGCACATGTATCTTTAGTTTATACTGAGAAAATCTAATTCCCTGTATAATGTTTAGTCAAATGTACCATGAAAACTATATCATACTTACATGCCAGAAAAGCCAATATAATTTGAGAATAACTGTGTTAATAAGTGCTCATATATACCATGATTGTTGTATGTATGTTAAGCAAATATATTTATACCTTGTTCTGTCAAGTATAGCTTCTTTTTTTTCTATTGTTTTACATTATACTGTCTGATAACAAAATTTGATATTTGAGTTGTTGGTTTTTTTTTTCAGTACGACTTGTATGGGAAAGTGCATGAACTTATGTAGAATTCAACAGATAAATAAGAGGACTAAATGGTCAGCAGCGGGTGATTATTATGAAAAGTAGTAAAGCCCACAGTGAAGGCCACGTTCAGTAGCAGCTTTCTGGCACAGGAACGAATTTGAAAATATTGCTAAGATGTCAAGGTACAATTTAATTTGACCTTTAATTAAGCACAAATCTCTGTAAGGTAACTAAGTTACCTTATCCCTAGGGATAAAGTGGCATTGTTTGCATAAGATATTTGCACTATAGAGCCTTAAGAAAAGTATGCAAAGAATAACTTACCACCTTTCTTCCTTTTCATCAGTTGCCAAACCTTAACATTGTTGAAGTAATTACAGTTCTTTTTGTTGATATCCAGCAATGCCTGTGTATTTTACTTGCCTAGAAAAGTCTCATTGTGCTTTTGAATGATGTCAATTACTGCTAATACTAAACGATTATGTGGAACATCTTGGGAAGGTGAAAGGTAGCACAGCCCTCGTATGTTCTGTTTGTCCATTTGTTATCCTCTTATTTGTACTTCCCATTTGTACAGCACTGTGTGCTTTGTGAGCATGTGTCTGATTGAAATGTGCTGAAATACTAAAAAAGAGAGGTGGAAAAGCATGTATGTAGTGGCATGATGAGGGAAGTCACCAATCTAACTTAGGATATTTGAGGAAAGATGAGTCTCAGGTAGATATCAGATGTTGAACTGAGACAAAAGATGCTACATCCACATCCACATCAGTGTAAACTTTGCAAACCACCGTCCTGACCCTGAGTTAATTGGTAAAGAGCTCAAAGAGAGGAAAAAACAGGTTGGCGTATGTTGGTTAGTAGTAGGATTTTTGGACGTGCTGAACAGGACCAGATCAAAAAGGGAACTACAATAGGATAGGGAGCCCCCTGCAAGGACAGGCTGAGTGAGCTGGGGCTCTTCAGCCTGGAGAAGAGAAAGCTCTGAGGAGACATTATAGCAGCCTTCCAGTACCTGAATGGGACCTACAGGGAGGCTGGGGAGGGACTTTTTATAAGGGCATGCAGCGAAAGGATAAGGGGAAATGGCTTTAAACTGGAAGAGGACAGGTTTAGACTAGGTATCATGAAGAAATTATTTACTGTGAGGGTGGTGAGACACTGGAACAGGTAGCCCAGTGAGGTTGTGAATATCCTATCCCTGGAAGCATTCAAGGCCAGGCTGGATGGGGCTTTGAACAACCTGGTCTAGAGGGAGGTGTGCCTGCCCTTCCAACCCAAATCATTTTATGATTCTATGATAGCAGATTGCTGGACCAGATCTACAAGGACAGTGTAGCTGTACAGTGCCACAGGAAGAAAATTCTAAGTAGGGAGTCATTTGTTGAATTAGCAATTCGTTGCCTTAATTTTCATACATCTGTTGTAGGAAACAATTTCAGTCAACAAACACCAAATTCCTTCCATAAAATAAAAACAGAAAGAAAAGTTTCTCATGAAATTTTACTATTCCTGGTGCAACATCTGCATTCAGTTAAACACAGAAGTTAGTTTGGAAATATCCTGCTGGAGATGAACACCAAGCTCATTCATTAACTGAATTGATGCCAAAAACAATTTGAAACCTCAGTGTGTAATTGACTTGACAAGATTTCTCCTCCAGAATATTCAAGATCTAGTAGAGACTGTTGACTTAGTTCATAGTATCAACTATTGAGTCCCTTGCAGATCAAACATTACCCAGTGGTGTTGGCACACATTTCTTTTATTCAGTGACTAAGGAGGTGTGCATGCCTGATTGACAGCTGCGTACTGATTAGGCTGGTGTTGACTATCTCTGGGCAGCAAAGGTGATCAGCATTCACTGGGCTGTGCAGTGCTCACAGACTAGAGCAGCCTGACTTTCCCTATTCTGAATATGGAAATGGTTGTACTAACAAAGAATTAAAACTAACACATCAGAGAAAAGCTTGCAAAAGTTATGTGAACAAGAGCCTCTAAAAGGATAAAGGAATCAATCTACTTCTGAGAGTTATTCTGATTGAGAAAATCTGAGTTATTTATGCGCAATCAATTTAATTTTCCATTAGAGTCCAGATTTTCACAATATCTACTTTTTTCTTTGAATTTGCTGGTGATATAATTTAATTTTTCTGAAAGGGCTTTCCCAGTGTTCTAAAAGGCATAGATTTTGTACTAGCTTTTTCCACAGGTGTGAGCTTTACCTACAGAGTGTATCAAAAACATACCTGCTCTCTGCAGGATTACTTCTTTGCACTCAGACCTGTCACTCACAACCAAATCCCTGCCCTGCTCCCCTCCAACGCTTGCCATTCTGCTCTGATCTCCATTAGGATTCAAAATACTGCCTTCTCTGGACCTCTTCCTTGTTTGAACTGCTTTCAGGAAGTAATAATAAAATGGCTCTTCATGAACCAGTTTTTTGGGTTTGGGGGTTTTGTTTTGTTTTGTTTGTTTTTGTTTTTGTTTGTTTGTTTGTTTGTTTTAAAATAAAATGAACTGACATGCTTGAAAACAACATATAGCCTTAGTATTCACCAAAGCATTTTTCTTTTATTTTTTGAAATGTGCTAATACAAATTGTATTGGGGAAAATTATTGGAGGGTAATAATTTTTTGGTTTTGTGTGTGTGTGTGTGGTTTTTTTGTTGTTGTTGTTGTTGTTTTCTTTTTTTGTCTTGCTGGAGAAATTTGATTCCCAAGATAGAAAACTAGAAAAGCCAGGAGAAACATTTCTTAGCTGATATTTCAACAGAAATATTAGTGTAGGTACTGCTTTAAGCAGTTATGTTTCATCACTTTCTTTTCATCTGAATCAGTTTGTGATATTAAATTGATTTTAGTGATTTTGAAATGAGAGAGTCTTTCAAACAACGATGGGGATGAACAAGAGCCCCAGTTGGAATTCTATGAAGAAAATACACTGAAATACTGAAGTCTGTAGCCTGCTGATAAAATACATCTGAATATCAAAAGAAACATCTTACTACTTTTTCAAAGGCAGAAGAGTAATAAGAGGGGGAAAAAAAAAAACTTTACTGATTCTCTTCCTCAAAAATGTGGATAAAGGAAACATTCAATTAAGAAGATTCACACTTATGTCACATAGTCTTCTTTATTAAATAGCATCCTTTACATTTTGTGCAATTAGCCAACTCAGATTCCTCAAATATGTTAAGAACAACATGTTCATTATGGATAGTATCTCCTGGGTGAGGAAGAATTGTCATGTTTCTTTTCAGCAGTGGGGTTTTTGTTTGTTATTTGTTTTTTTGTTGTATTGCTGACAGCATTCAACATTTTAAAAGGCAGTTGTGATTTGGTTAACCTGGTAGGTTATGGTCGTTGAAGGAACATAGGAAAAATATTTATGAAGTGGAGCTGTTCTGCTCTGTGGGAAATGGGGATCTGTGCATCAGCTAACAGCACAGAGAATGGTCTGTTCTAGCCAAGAAGTAGCCAGTGGTGTTTGTAAGCACAGTGTTGTTGCAGTCATGCAGTTGAGTGTTTACTATTTTATATATCTCTTGTGGATTGTAATATTCTAATTCATTAAAACTAATGGATAAAAATCTTTTACATCAACATTGGCTTGTCTAGCACATTAACTGCTGATTTGACAAATTCTTTTGAGCTTGATTGTGTAGCACATTAATTTTTCATGGAATTGTCCCTTTTTGAAATGGTTTCCGATGACGCATTGACAAGCTACAGAAAATAAACCTTTTGGTGCCATTTTCACAGCAAGATTACTCACAGTAGCAGAACACTTGCACACAAAGTTCATCCAGACAAATTTTCTTCTGTAAAACTGAATGTTGGATTGTATTTATAGAATTGCTCTTAAGCTAGAAAATTACAATCATCTACTTTTCAAATGTGTGTGGGTAGCAGGCTGCAGAATCCAAATAAGAGTTTCATTTCTGTAGAGAGAAAATCAATGACATGCTGAAATTGACAGCAAGACTTTCCCTAGGGATTCAAAATGTGACAAACAAGCACCCTGAGCTTACGAACTTATAAAGATTCACTTCAAATTATTTTGAAAGACAATTTCAAATTTTACTATTTCGTTCCCAAAGGATAATAACAATTTTGGACATTCTCAGAGATAGGCTGGAAGTACTGATTGCAATGGTTGGATCCCTGGCAGAGATAGAGCATGGAGGAAATGATAATACAGTTCATTGTTTCATTCTGTTTTTAGGAGCAGACTGAAAAAAAATAAATAAATAAAAACAAAAGGATGAAGAGTTGATGCTGGCAACTTGGTTAAAGACCTTTCTATTAAAACTAAAAAAGGGCAAGCTTTTCAATAGGTTGTAGTTGATGGGATTTTCATCATTATAACAATGAATCACCTGAAATCATTGGAGAAACCAAGCAGAACTAAATCATGAAAAGTCTACTGATTTCTGTATTCTAGTAGGGTCTCAAGAAAATGCTCAGCAGCTTCTACAGATATAGACCTATTTCTGCTTCCTAGAATATGTTTGTAAGAACACTACCATGGGAACACTACCATGGGAAAAGTTGTTGCACTCATCAGTGCAGAGTACAAAGGAAAACCTTGTCCCTTTGGTTAATATCCTCTTTGGCTCTGTTGCACTTTGAAAGTGTGAAAACTGAAACAAGAATTCTAAGAGTTCTAGAACAAAAAGTGCATTTCTTCTCAGCTTCCTTTTCTTCTGTTATGAATCTGTATCATTCTTGATCTTCACTTGTAGGCAAAAAAACACGACTGAAATGTTAGCAAAAACAAGAGAGTATTTCTGTGACAAAGGTTTTCTTTTGCCTCCCATTTGGCTCTTTTGCTGCTTTATTTTTAAATAATCTATATTGTCAATTACAGTTTTTAAGGTTGAGTATTTTCCTGTCACGTTCCTTCCATCTGCTCTGCTTAACTGATATGTTAGTACACTGAATGCCAGCATACTTTAGAAATACCTTTGAAGTCTGCAACTTTGGAGCTGACGAGTCACTGTTTTGCTGTATGTATAAAGAGCACACAGGCTATATCTGGAAGCAGTGGTCTTTGCTCTTGCCCGGTACCCCAGCCAGTGTATTGTGAAGTGAGATGACACAGTGTCTAGAATTTTTTGCCTTGCAGAAATGTTAATTAAAAGTTTGTAATAGGCCTGATTTTTTTTTTTTTTCAAAACAGGCTACAATCATATGGAAAACATGGTTATTTAATACAAATCATAGAGTTGTTGTTTTTTCTCTAATGTACAGCCTATTAAATTTGACAAAATCCTCATAAAATTGTTAGGAAATGTCATCTGAACGTAGTTTTCAAAAATACTGAGATTAAATGTCGTACGTTACTCTTTTAAATCATAATAATGAGTTCCTTAGAACCCAGGGCAATATGTCAGGTGTCGTCAGGCTGTAGAGAAGACTATTAGTTCTTTCTGGTTGATATAATAAGTATGTCTATGCAACACAAAATTACATTAACCTTTCAAACTTACGCATTGCATTGCGAATAGAGGTATAATTAGCTTTCCGCTGTCACCCCTAGGTTTGTTTCAAAATTAGTGATTTCTGGATTTTCACCTCTGCTGAATGGCAGTGTTTGTTTTGGGTTTTCATTCTTCTAACTTGCATTTATTTCAATATGAATCTTATTTTCCTGAGGGGCCTCCTGTTTTGTTTCTTCTTGTTCTGTTTTGAAATCCAAACTAGCATTTCAGTTTCTTTGGAACTTAATATTATAAGTAGATTTATTGGAATTATATTGTGTCTTTTTTTGAGCTATCCCCTGACAAAATTAAGCAGGAGTAGTTCTGCTGGCAGTTTAAAGTACTCTGTCCTATCTTGTTCCCCTCCTGTTATTCAACCATAGTCTTTGTTTATGGCTTTTAACCTGTTTTTAATCTGAATCTTCATTAACTTTTTTTTTGCAATTAAAACTATTTTATTTTGAATATATAAAACGTTTGTTCCAACATCCAGTTCTGATTTTACATCAAAGTAAACCATGAAATCTGAAAGTGGTATAAATACTAAAGCATAAAACCTTGATTAGTCAACTTCTTTTGAAACTTTTTACAGAATGGGATTCAACTGCTCAAATGTAGCTATGTACTATGTCTGTATCTGTGCTTGTAATTTATGTTCCCTTTATAGTAAATGGAGATAAACAGTAATCAATACCATCCTAAGGAGAAGTCTCAAGTTATAAAGCAGAATCATGGTCAAGAAATACCAGTTTCTTTGTGTCTCCCACCCACTGGACAGAGATCAAATATGCTCTCTGTATCAAATGTTAAGTGAGGTGAATTTAATATTACAGGCATGTAATCTTTAATAGATTAGGTTTCTAAAATCTTGCATTATCTTCAGTAGTATTTTACACTTGAATCCAATGCTTTATTATTGCTTATTGTAAAATTTTAGAGTATCTTATTTCTCTTTAATTTAAAGCACTCTAGTTCAAGAAGCTGGTACTGTTATATGCAATTTTCCCACTTGATCACCTTTAGGAGTTGTTGTTTTTTTTTTTGAGATTCTTCTCCTAGGACATTGGAAAAAAAAAGTTACAACAGAAAAATGGGCTTTTTTTTTTTTTTATAGAAAGAGTCCTGATTTATACTGCATTAATAAGAAGAACTCTTGTCCAAAAAGTGTGTGCTATTTGTGCATTCACATACTAAGCTAGCTGCAAGTCTTTGCAAACACATTTGAAGGGGAATGCTTTCACAAGAGACTGAAAAGGCTGCCAATAGCATTGAAAGAAAAAACTCTGTTGAAATTGTCATCCCAGAAGTACAATGAGTGTTTGTATTGGTGCTGAAGTAGACAAAGTCAGCTTTTCCGTTTTCACACTTGAAAATTAACATCCATAGGATAACGGAATATCCTGAGTTGGAAGGGACCCACAAGGACCACCAAGTCCAACCCCTGGCTCCATGCAGGATCACCCAAAATTCAAACCCTGTCAGAGCGTTGTCCAAACTCTCCATGTGCTCTGGCAGCTCAGGGCCGGTGCCCACTGCCCTGCGCAGCCTGCTCCATTCCCACCACCCTCTGGTGTAGAACCTTTTCCTAACACCCAACCTGTCTTTTCCTTGATGCAGGTCCGTGACATTCCCTCCAGACCTTCTGTTGTCACCAGAGAGCAAAGCTTGGCAATGCCTCTCCACTCCTTGTGAGGAGCTGTAGGCTGCCATGAAGCATTCCCTCAGCCTCCTTTACTCTGACTGAACAAACTCAGTGACCTCAGGCACCCCTAATACATCTTGTCCTCTTCCCCATCTTTGTAGCCCTCCTTTGGAAACTCTCTAACAGTTTTATGTCCATCTTATCTTGTGATGCCCAAAGCTGTATGTAATGCTCAAGGTGAGGCTGCATCAGTGCAGAGCAGAGTGGAACAATTCCTTCCTTTGGCTGGCAGAGCTTGGCCTGATGCATTCCAGCAGACCATTGGCCCTTCTTGCTGCCAGGGTGCACTGCTGACACAGATTCAACTTGCTTTTGTCCAGAACCCCCAGATCTCTTTCTGCAAGGCTGGTCTTCAGCCTCCAGTCTCCCAGTCTGTATCTGTATCCAGGTTTGTTCAGTCTCATTTGCAGAGTCTGACACTTGCTCTTGTTAAATTTCATGTAGATGGTGATTGCCGAGCTCTCCAATTTGTTAGGATCTCTCTGCAAGGCCTCTCTACCTTAGAGGTACTCAACAGCTCCTCCTTGTTAAGTGTCATCTCCAAACTTTATGTGCATTAAATTACTTCATAAAAACCATTTGTAACAACACTGAAGAGAGCTGGCCTAGTTAATCGCTGGCAGCCTGATGTAACCCCATTTACCGTAACTCTTTGATACCAACTCATGAGACAATTGTTCACCCATCAAATTATGATTTTGTCTAGCTGTATACTGGAAATTTTGTCCAGAAGGATTCTGTGAGAAATAGTTTTGAATGCTTTGCTGAAATCCAAGAAGATCACATCAGCTCTAGAAAGATCACATCTTCACACATAACTTGTGCCCTTAGCTTACATTTGTAAATGATCCATCAGAGGAATCTCTCATAATGCCCGGTAACACTGGAATAGAGCCATAGTTTCTCTGTGTATATGAAGGATGAATATTTACTGGAAACAATCAGGAATACTGTAAATCCATTCTCATGTTAGAATCTTAATTTTAATCTACTAAATTTCATACAGAGAACAGGTGTTTTTCAATGGCAGCAGCTTCTGGGCTTCGTTTTAGTTATTCAGTATAAGTAAGCTCTGCTGCTTTTCATTAAAACTTGTTAGCAAGTTGTTCTACAGGGAAAAAAAAGAAATAACATGATTTTTAAAAGTACCCTCTTCAACTGAATGCGCTTGACTCTGCTTCTTACAGCAAATGGGAAAAGCAACTGATCTGTGTTGTTCTTTTTCACCAGCATAGACTCAATAATTCAGCAAGCCTTTTTCAGAGAAGAATTGCCTTCAGCAATTAGCTTCAGGGCAAAATGTTGAAAAATCTATAAAAAGCATATTTGGGCAATCAGTTCACACAGAAAATAACTAATATTATTAATGTAGGGTAACAAATCCAGGTATCAACACTGAGGATAAGTATCCTGGTAGCAATGCTTGTGAGCTGCACATATCTATGTTTTCTTTTGGAATTTTCCTGTTTCTAATATTTCTCTCCTATCCTGTGTTATTATTTTTTTTTAATGAAGTTTTAAGGTGTTTTGTTACATGCTGTCTGGTTTGTGTGCTGAGTTGGAAAGGGATTGATTTCAGCCTAATGCAGACAAAAAAATAAAGCCAAAATGCTGTGTGTGTATGTAATTTTTCCTTACAGAATACAGTTCTTGTTTTTCAGCTATATATAACACATATCTTATAATTTATTTTCTATTTATACCATATGAAAATGAATTTGCTTGCTAGGTGAGTGTTGTGTTCATTTTGTTGAGTATAGCATAGAACATTAGAGTAAAGCATTTATCATTAATGTTAAAATCTTATTTCTTCAGCTTACTGACATTGTGCAAAGTTGTTAGTGTATAAAGAGAATTTTTCAGTGGTATTGGAACTTTTCTTACATCTCTTTATTACCCTTGCTGCAGCCTTTGGAGAACAGCAGGGAACAGTCTCAAATGGCTTCTGCTGCGCTGCCTGCACTGACACACTACAGACCATTGCAATCCTCTTTATTAGCGTCTGGTTTAGTCAGAACTTGTGGGAGCCATGATCAGTGCTCTGAGAGGTCCCTTACCTGCTTTGCAACGTGTACATTCAGCAAATTAGAATCTTTTCCTAGAGGATTATTGTACCTAAATGTCTTTTATGCATTCCTAACTGTGAATAGAAAATTGTATCTTTCTATTTATTAGAAAGTCTGTCCTTGTATTTCATGTACAATAAAGG
Source organism: Pavo muticus (assembly GCA_016647715.1). Taxonomy (NCBI): domain Eukaryota; kingdom Metazoa; phylum Chordata; class Aves; order Galliformes; family Phasianidae; genus Pavo; species Pavo muticus. The sequence goes on along the minus strand of JACDJE010000596.1, from coordinate 64,599 downwards.
ATTTTATTTTTTCTTTTATAAAAGGAAATGCTAGTGACAAGGAAATGAACATGTAGTCATTTTAACTTAACTTTCATTGATTTGTAAACAAATGGTAGTCAAAAAGGACGGAAGAAGCCTACAGGAGAGAGACAAGGCTACATAGGGGATAGGCTACAAAAAACAGTTGAGACAAAGGAATCTGGAAAAGAACGTGGAATTTTCACTTTTCATTTTTCCAAAACTGACGAGATTCTTCAGGTGATGAATAGGAAAACAATGTCAGAAAATGGTCTGTGTGCTCTTGCTCAATCCATATTGAGGGGCGCCGCTGGTGATGTTGGTAGAATTTCAGAAATGAACACTGTCTGCATATGTGGCTGCATGTACATCTGAGGGTTCAGATTCAGATTATGATGAGAATATACTCCAGCAGCTTTAAAGCTGAGAAGAGTCTTTTGTAATAAATTCTTGTCCCATTGCTTATGGTTGTTTGTTCCAAGGCACAGAGCTGGTCAGAGCTGTAGGGACCTATTCAAGCAGCTTATTCCCACAAGAGGTGCTGAAAAGCAGGAGATACAAATCATCTGAGGCTGCCATAAAGGACAGCAGACTACAAAAGGCAGCTAAGTCAGACTGCTTTTGTGTCCATGTAAAACTGTAAAAGCCTTGCAGCAAGCCTACCTACTTGTAACTACTCTAAGAAATGCAAACTGCATTGTTCACTATGCTTTCTCATGTTTTATAACATTATTTCATCTGATTTTCCTTCTGCACATCCTTGATGAGCAACTTCGGAGCATACTCCCCCAAAACCAATAAAACCTGAGCCTTTTTTTTTTTCAAAATCCCCTTGCTAATGTCTTCTGAAGTCATTACACTAGTCTTAAGTCTGGAGATACTGTATTAGTACCTTTTATTTGAAGAAAACTCTCTGCGAAAGGGCAAGAAGCATTCCTCATTCCTTTTCTCTCATTCATAATGGACATGTGTACACGTCTTTGGCTTACATGATAAAGGGGTAACATAGCACATAACACATTTTTGTCTTTTGACTGGGCAGGCATCTAAACACCAGACAGCCCTTTGCTCACTCCCTCCCCTTCCCAGTGAGACTGGGGAGAGAATCAGGAAAAAAAAGGTAGAGTTCATAGAATCATAGAATGGCCTGGGTTGAAAAGGACCACAATGATCATCTAGTTTCAACCCCCCCGTTATGCGCAGGGTCGCCAACCACTAGACCAGGCTGCCCAGAGCCACATCCAGCCTGGCCTTGAATGCCTCCTGGGATGGGGCATCCACAACCTCCTTGGGCAACCTGTTCCAGTACATCACCACCCTTTGTGTGAAAAACTTCCTCCTAATATCTAACGTAAACCTCTCCTGTCTCAGTTTAAAACCATTCCCCCTTGTCCTATCTCTATCCACCCTCGTAAACAGCCGTTCCCCTTCCTGTTTATATGCTCCCTTCAAGTACTGGAGGGCCACAATGAGGTCTCCCTGGAGCCTTCTCTTCTCCAAGCTAAACAATCCCAGTTCCCTCAGCCCCTCCTCATAGGAGAGGTGCTCCAGCCCTCTGATCATCTTAGTGGCCCCCCTCTGGACCCGCTCCAAGAGTTTGTGGCTTGAGATAAAAACTAGGACTGAAAAGGGAGACAAAAATGATAGTAATGACAATTTTATATATGTGTATATATATATACATATTTACAAAACAGGTGGTACACAACACAGTTGCTCACCACCAAATGATCGATGCCCAGCCAGTCCCTGAGCAGTGGCTGCCCCCTCAGCCAACTCCCCTCAGTTTTATAGCTTTCCATATGATGTCATGTGGTATAGAAAATCCCTTTGGCCAGCTGAGGTCAACTGGAGCTTTGTCAGGGGAGGGTCAAGTTGGGTGTTAGGAAAAGGTTCTTCACTAGAAGGTGGTGGGCATGGAACAGGCTGCCCAGGGCAGTGGTCATGACCTCAAGCTGACAGAATTCAAGAAGTGTTTGGACACTGCCCTCAGACATAGGGTTTGAATTTTGAGTGGTCCTGTGTGGCACCCAAAGTTGAACTTTATAATCCTTGTAGGTCCCTTCTAACTTGAGATACTCTGTGATCCTATGATACTGTCCACTTCTTCTGGGTACTTCCTCTACACAGACTTTGCCACTTAACACACACCTCTGTGAGCCTGCTCCACACACTAACACAGCAACAGGTTAAAGTAACAGCAGTAATGCAGTTTTCCTTGGACTAAGAAAATTGAGACAACAAAGAATTTGGTATTTCAAACACCAAGCAGGTGCAGGGGGAAGTATGTGGGCTGCAAGGAGCAAGACAAGATCATATATCATATGGCCAAGGAGCAAAGAAAAGGAAGGCAGAACAGCAGGGAAGGAATGGAGTGAATGTACATTTTTCACCAAAGCTTAACTATAGTGTCAAACTGCCTTTTGCTTTTCTTTTTGTCAGTGGGGGATGTACATAACTTGCAGGGTTAACATCTCAATGAATGAGTTTCTCCAAGTTGACTTAGGGCTCAATGGAATAAAATGACTTTAGAACACATCTGTATGTAAAATAAATGACCCTTCTAGAATCCCTGACCCGAACAATTTGAAGCCAGATTTTCAGCATTTAAAAACTAGTTATGTTTGCTACAGTGTCTGCAACATCCCCTTATTTCTCATATAGGTGAGACAGTAAACTAGGTAAGAGAAAAAATATCATAGCTGTGTACAAATCAGATCTTTAACAGCGTCTTGTGCACCCTTTCTTTTTAGACAACCCTGTCAAAATCTTTTGTTTATTTAGTAGTTCATGTAGCTGTTGACAGAAGCTGTTTTTTTACCAAAGGGATATGAATTTTTTGAGGAATAAAAGAGGCACCATTTCCTGTCATAGAATATATGCCTGGAGTTTGTTACACTATTAGTCAGAAGTATGAATTTATGAAGATAAATCCCCAGCCAGTGTAAATGTACGTGACTCCAGTGAGACAAAGCTGACTTGTGATATTTTATCCTTGAGTAGAGCTATGTATTGTAGCTGAGCCTGTTGCATTGTTCACTATATATATCTATGTCTATATATATATATGATATATATATCATATATCAATATGTTCACATTGAAAGGAGTATTTCCACTTCTGGCCTGTAGTTCTGCTCCCTTCCTTGTGTTACTCCAGTGTTATTTGCACTCTGCTGAACCACTTCATTTGGCTTATTCTGGAAAAAATATATTCAACTGTAGAATGTGAGTTTAGCCTGGGCTGGAAGTGTTTCCACCATAACAATGTGAAATAGTTCATTGAACTGAAGGAGAAAAAAAAAATCAGGAAAAAAAAAAGTGTTGCTCACAGTCTAAAACCAACCCAGTTCTCAGTCCGAGATGTGGAGCAAATGCAGAAGTGAATATGTTAGAAAACAATAGTCTTGATAGTATAGCTTAGTTCTATAACTTACATTCCAAAACCCTTTAAAGACACAGTTGCTTTTATATTTTATTAGAAATTTGGGAATGTAGTTTCCCAAAAGATATCCGATAATGCTGAAAAGAAATAATCTAATTTAGTATGTAAGTATTCTTGCAGGCTCTGTATGCCTTTAATATGAAGATTTCTGATAAGAAGATCTAAATTTAAAATAGTTCACTCAATGTCTTTGCCTTATTTAGTAAGGAGTAAAGATTTTTCCATTTACACTTGTTAGAACTGCATAATGAGAGCTAATGATATAGCCAACCAAAAGTAATTTCATTCCTGCTATGCTGTGCTGTAGAATAAAGATTGAAATTCATGGAGTTGCTGTTAGTTTGATTCAAGCCTATATTTCCTTCTCTAAACAAACTTTATATACTGGGAGTTGAAACTGAGAACTGGGTCTGTGGTCTAATTCTTAATTACTGTTTAAAGTCTTTATTTGAATCAATTTCTGTTATTATGTTAACCAGGCTAATTTTGTTTGTTTGTTTAGAAACAACAGTAGAAATTAGGAGAGTTCAACTCCATGTAAAGTTTGGAATTCCCTAGAATTATATAGGATGTTTGAATGTCATTCTGTGACTGTCTTTCATAACATATAGGCATAGGCAAATCCTACAAATTGGTACTTTCTGCTCTGAATGTTAAATTTGTTTTGAATAAAAAATAAATCACAATGTAGAAGTTTCCTTCAGCAAAATAAGTTAATATGTAATTCCTGCTTGTATGAGGTGTTTCACTAGACTTGTGGTGTTTTTGCTTGACAGCTAAGCTGTTTAGAAAGTTTTCTAGAAGCAGATTATAATTTAAACCATGCAAATTAATATGTAAAATAATTAGTTATTTGTTGTAACTAAGTAAAAATATTTCTGTATTAATAACTAGACAGTGGGTAATGTCTATTGTTTTCTCTCTTTTGAAGGACTGAGAAAATAACTTGCAAGTTCAACTGCTGTGGACAGCAGAGTTATAATGTAAAACACTTCAAGGATGGATGTCCAGGTTAGTACAACAAATATTTGTTTGGGTTGTTTCATTAGAGTGGTACTGTAATTCCCTGATACCCCTATCATGAATCTAGGAATCACAGGTGATGATACAGAATGATAAATATCATTATTTTGTTTAACTGTTACATTATTGAGAGTGCAAATCATCTACCATGCAGGTCATTTTCAACGCCTGATAATCAGACTTCAAAAATACCAATGCTTAGTTGGTGGAGGAAGAAGTTAGGCTTTGCAACAAAGTATAGCGGGCTGCATTTCTTCCTATTAAGTACAGGAGGGGCAGTAGTCACTCTTAATTCATTTGTATTTTATCTCTGGCTATCGTAACCATTATGTTAGTTTCAGTCATTCTGAAGTGAAAGAATTTGATAATACATTTATTTACCTCTCGGGCTTGTAATAAATCTGTCTACTGTAGGAATCTGTCTGTAGTTGTATGTATGCGTACATGTGCATACCTGTTCGTGTAATCTAACGCTGCACGCAATCAGTTTTTAAGTGCATTAATTTACATTCAAGTGTGTGAAAGTGTGAAATATGCATCATCCTTTTCTGACAAAACTTCAGTTAATCTTTGATAAAAGTGCTACTACTATTCAGACCATCACAAAATGTGGTTTTTTTTAGACTGTACAGCAGATAATCAGAGAAACAAATCTCACACAGCGCAGTATTCTCTGCCATACCCGTGAAAAGGTTAATTCACAAAGGCTTCAGCTTTTAAGTGTTAGCTGCTAAAAAGAGCTTCAAGGTTTTGGATCAAGAGTTTGATCTAGTGATTTAGTGCTCTCAGGTCAGAGACGAATTTCTGCATCATGTTGCAGACTTCTTCAGTTTCTGCTAAACCCATTTATTAGTAGAGATGGGCCTGAGCATTGAAGTTCAGGGTGATTGCCTGCTGTGAGGACTAATAGGCAGACTAATAGGTGACTCAGTCAGAAGCTTAGCCTACTTCCACTTTTAGCATTTAGCTCATATGCCAGCCCTTGTTTGATGGTGGAGAATATTTTGCTGCCCGTGACATGAAAGAATTCAGACAGAATTCACTCCAAATAATAATAAATGAGATTTATCAGCAAGACTTCCCTGTAACAGTAAACAAATATCCTGAGTGCTTTTCCAGCTTTTTTTTTTTTTTTTTTTTTTTT
>JACDJE010000596.1:0-57756 GCA_016647715.1 Pavo muticus | reverse complement strand
TTTTTTTTTCTAAGTAAAATGACATAATTAGGAAATCCTTAATTAGATGAAGAATGTTTTGGGTTTCATTTTTCTTTAATTCCTCATATAATTCTCTTTGTTATCTGTTACGGGAATTGCTCCCAAACTATTAGCATAATATTGGAAAGCCCATTTCAATTGTACATACTTTTTTGTAGACTTAGGCAAAGAAAATGCTCACTGAGGTAATGCAACATATTTTACGAAAGCTCTGGCATCTCTGATAAATACAGAAGAGTCAATGGTAGTATTCATTGTGGATTGCATTAGATATGAGTTTTAACCTATGTCTGAAAAGGAAGAGTCATACGTGAAAATAGCTTGAATTCAGAAGTGTTCTTGAAACCAAGTACTTTGATCCATGAAAATTCCTAAGAAAGTCTTTGTAGACATAAGCAGAAAATGGCATTCATGCTGTACTAAAGCCTGTATGATCAGAATAGTTATTGTCAGGGGAGTTGGCTGGTTATAGGAGAACACATCTTTTCTGTTTTGTACTACTGCTTTATATTTGGAATTTACATTACTGCCTTTGCTGTCCTACTTGTGTTGTAATCACAAAGGCGACTTTGACATTCTCATCTTCCATGTAGGTATAGGCTTACTGGCTGTAGTTTAGGTAGATACAGGTCTTCAGATCCAAAAAAAGCTGCTCCATAGCCAGCTTAAGATATCTTACTTAAGATACTTGATATTGTCAACCATGATTCATATGTCCTCGCTACAAATTTGACTCATAGTTGTTTATTTAATACTTTTAACCCTCCAACTCTGTCTCTGAATGGACATATCGCTCCAATAGTTGGCAGTATTTTCAACCAGATGTACCTGGCTCAACTTGACTGTAGCATCCTGGCCGGAGTTCAAATCTCTGCTTTCATTTGGGTGGTTCTGTGCTTATTCATCATCTAATCCTGATCAGATAACCAGCAGTAGGTAACATCTAAATTGAAAGGTGCTCTTGGAATATAAGCTTTTACTGCTAGCTGTTTTGGCACATGAGCACCAGTAAGTATTTCCTATATTCGATGTTATTTGTTTTAATATATATATTTAATTATAAGAAACGTCCCTGCATAGATCCTTTCCTCTGCAAATATTTCAAGAAGAGCTCATACTTCATTAAAGTACTGCAGTGCTTAAAGATTCATTGTCTTACTTAAAAATATAGTTGCTATTCTGAAAGAGTTTAAAAAATGTAAAATAATGCTCCTCTGAAGTTCTGATAATGAAAGAATGAATAGACCTCCCACAAAGAGTTCACAAGTTTCTCAGTATCCTTGCAAGTGAGAGAGCTCCTTCATTAAAAAAACAAACAAAAAAAAACCCATGAGCTTGCCAAGTAGATGAGTTAAGAGGCATTACCTTGCCAACAATTTTTTGTTTTATGTAAGTCAAGCAAGAAATAAATGAATATTAACTCTATATTTTCTGAACTTATGTCAGTCTTTTCCTTGTTTTTTTAAGAGCATAACTTGCAAAGTTAACTTCACTACATTGAGATCTGTGGAAACATCAGCCAGAAATGATGATCACTGAGTATGTATCATATTTTTTTGCAGAGAAGGGTTTTAGTCATCCTAAATGCAACAGGAAATGTACAAATTTAGACACAAAATAGCACTCTGCATTTTAAGGTTCATGACGTTTTCATTTCAGTTGTATATTTTTAGTCACTGTTTGGCCAGTATTACATTTCATCTAAATAGCGTTTAACATTTCCTCTTCTTCCAGAGTGGTAATATAAACTTAAGTTAATGGATCAATTTCTGTGATTACACTAAAACAAATTAAATTGTCAAATATTATTACCTTTAAATTCTGAACATAAGAATGATTTTATGTGAAAAGAAAATTGCAATGTCTTTATGTATAATTAATGCAAATAGAAGAACTAGAGATATAGGGGTACATTTACTTTAAAGGACAAAGATAGTGAAGAAAAATACAAAATCAGAAATGAGAGAGACTCATGGAAAAAAAACCACATACTAATCTCTGTAACTTTGAGTGTTTTGAAGATTAGAGTTTCTTACATAAATATAGATGAAGATAGGTATCTGTAATACAGTTTAGGAAATACTTTGCAATACTACTGAAATGGTTTTGAGGGTAAATATGCAAATAGTGATATTAACCTTAGAATAGGCTTCAAGGAGCTTTTTGACTTCTAATGTACCTCATATTTTCATGAAACTGAGAGAAAGAGAGCTCACTGAAGACGGTGGTTGCAGTAAGGGTCAGAAACAAGTCTCTTTTTCTCACAAGTAATTATCATTAAAGAGTTGTTGAAATCTTAATTATTCATAGAATTCCATGTAAAAATGGCAACCAGAAGTCTTAGTGAAAGCATGAAGAATAAATGGGCAATTGTAAATAAATTCCTTGACTCAATCTAGATTTTCTGAAAGAATCTGACATTTTACTATAAACTTTAGCTTCTCCTTTTCCCCCTCAAAAATCTCATTTACCATTAAAGCTAATGGGCTAGCATGAGAACAACTACTTTTCTAAACAAGCCAGTTTTTCATTTTTAAATCTTTATTTTTCTTTATGTTCTGTCTTGTCATTTCTTGTTATGTGTGATTTTATATAGATAACAGTAATTATAGAAAAATATTCAACCAGGTCCTCTTACAAATTGGAGATTTGTAATTTGGAGATATAAGGTCTTGAAAACATTACTTCTGATATGTTTCTCAGTGGGATCTATTTCAGTATTATGAAACTGTGTGAGAAACTAGAGGTTTTTTTATATAAGTACAGACAATTATATGTGATAAACACTCATAAAACAGAAGAACAGTTGAGAGCCAAGTATGAGCAAAATCTGCAGCTAGAGACAAGCTTTGTGGCACAGTAAATAGCACAATTTCTCTGAGCTTTCAACATACCCAGTTAGAATAACTTGCACTGTGGCAAATATAGAACAAAGTAAAGAATCAGACTGAACCTAAGAATAGTAGAGTGCTTAGGGTGCCAAAGGGTGCACAGGGTGATAATTCATTTTTTTGATTGCTTGATTTAAAAGATACTTCATATCAGAAACTTCTATGTGTAATGAAAAATTGCACCATCCTCAAAGCAGAAAAAAATGGGAAGGAAAAGCAGGTGTTGCTTAGCTGGAGATATAAAAGATGTAGAAGACCGATGGGAAAGCAAAACGAGCTTTTATCCAAAAAGAGATTTATTTCTTTGTCTAATATTAAGGCCTCCATTCACTTGTGAAGGGTTGGTTTCGATTTCTCCATTAAAAAGAGAAAAGAAAGGAAGAGATACAGAAGAAGAACAAAATAAGTGATGAAGAGGAGAACTCATGATCTTCCTTCATTTTTTTTTTCATTGCGTATAAGCTCAGACGGAGACAAGCCAGCCCAGACATAGATCTCTGTTCTTACCCTGAGCAAACCAAGTTCATATTTCTGTAGAGGTAATACAAGGCGGAAGGCTGCTGGGATGAACTCCAAGCACAGTTTATTAAAATAGTTTCTTCTCTGGGTTTTTTGTTTGTTTGTTTGTTTGTTTGGTTTGGTTTGTTTGTTTTTCTCAACAAAAAGGTATTATTGATGATAGCTAGTAAAATACCAAAGGCAATGCTGGTACCGGCTACATTTTCTTTGAAAACCAAAGGTGGGATTTTTTATTTGTTTTATTGATTTTTCTGGCCCTAGTAGTCTATGTCAGAAGGAATTTTTCTCCAAAATTCATCCTTCGTGTTTTCCTCTAGTCGGATGTCAGTGTTTTTTTCATTTGTTTTTATCCATGTAGTTGGCAGTTTACTTGCTACTCTTTTCCTGTATAGAAAGCCAGTAGATCATGTGGTGGCAGAGGTCTGGTTCCAAATAATGTGCTTAATTTTTGAAAAAATAAAAAGCAGATCTTTAAAAGAACAAATGAACTATTCATCTAGCAGGATTATTTGTTGTTGTATCAATAAAACCTTTATTTTTAGCCCAGTCTTTGAGAAAAAAAAAAAAAATGATTATAATTTGATTTTTACCCATTTGGTGGTCCCTTTGTCTTCAGAAAAACTGCATCTGTTTCTTATCACCTAGATTCCCATCCTTATTTCTTTTTTTGGTATTTGGAGGTTCAATACTTTAAAAGCAAGAGTAAGGAGTAGGCATTACTGTCTACATCCAATAGTTTCTATGCTGCCATGATACCCAGTTGCTCAAGGTGGGTTTTTTTTTCTGTAGAGCACCCTAAAACACTGTTTCACAAATCCTTTGTTCCAGGATGGTTCCTTTTTAGAAGAGTTCAGGCCTTCTTCAAGCTTCTTTCTGGTGATGACCCTGGCAGAAGAACTGATAAAATCTCATTGAAGCTCATGTGCCAGTCCCTGCATCTTCTGGTAGTACGATATTGTCACTAGAGAGCATTTCATTACATATGCAACTATTACTACTCTAATATATAATCAGTTATAAAATGTATGTGTATTATCATTGGCACACAGTGATTATGTATATGTGTGCATATAAATACACAGATGTGTTTGCATATGTCTGCTGAGAAGGCCAGTGGCATCAGAAGTAGTGTGAGCAGCAAGACTAGGGAAGTGACTGTCCCCTTGTATGTGGCACTGAAAGGAAATTGCAGTGAGGAAGAAATCTATCTCTGCTTTCAAGTGACAGGACTTGAGGAAGCAGTCTCAAGTTGCTACAGGGGAGGTTTAGACTGGACATTACGAAGAGCTTTGCAGAGAGGATGGTCAAGCATTGGGATGGGCTGCCCAGGGAGATGATGTTGTTCCCACTCCGAAGGTATTTAAGAGCCATGTGGATGTGCCATTAAGTGACATAGTTTACTGATGGGACTCAGTAGGTCAGGTCAACAGTTGAGCTTGATGATCTTGAAGATATTTTCCAACCAAAATGATTCTATGTACAACGTCACAGACAGATGCCAAGTTACATTTTATTTCATGTGGTAATAAGATTGATAGTCCCCACTCAATCTTAAATAAGAGGTGTTTAGTTAGATATACTAACTATAAATTAAGTACAGGAAAACTAAGTATTGTATCTGTGTACAGTATACGGTATTAGTACAGTGAACTCTGTACAGTCCAGTCTCTGTTTCCCCTTATGAAAGTGCCTCCTTCTAGTGCCTCCTGAAGCTTTATGATTTATTTTCCTCCCCTATATCAGGTTGTATTAATGCCATGCAAGTTAAAATTAAAATCTAGCTTGGCAATTCAGAATCTGAATGTCCTTACTGCTAACTCAGATCCACAAAGAAGTTCCCAAGTTAGCTGTAAGTCAGCTCGCTCAGGCACTGATGGAAATGTTTTCAGTGCAGCACAGGACTCATTATGGTCTGTGAAAACTCTTCCAGCACTTCAGGGAAATGGCAAGGCAGATAGCCAATGGATTATGTGTTGCTCTACTTAAAAGTCAATTCAGTATGACTTCAGCGTGTGCTCCCTAATACTGAGACATAAGAGGAAAAATAGGGATGCAAAAATAACACTTTCTCATCAAATTGCAAATAACCAACATCTTAGGGATTATGTAGGAAGCAAGCATTGTGACGGAAACAAAGCAGAAAAAGATAGTAAACTTTACACTTTTTCTCGGGAAGCTAGGGAAAAGAACTAGTGTCCAAAAAAATTGAAGTTAATTATGTACTTTTTTTAGTGGTCTCAAATACCATGTTAAAAATGCACTCACACACCTGATTTGATCTTTATGTAAGTAATGTTTATTCATTAGTCCGTATACAAAATGTAGTAGATTTTTTGCTTAAAGAATACATTGCCCCATAAATGTCTTTGTGAGCATTTCATCCACAGTTTTCCAGTGGATAGGATTTCAGCTAGATTAAGTTCAATTTCATGTCACCTTTCCCCACATAAAAGAAAAATAACAAGCACTTTCCTTCCTAGTCCATTTGGAAACTGGATGGTACTTTTCACAACTCTCCAGTTTGGTGACTTTTTGAAAATGCAGCAGACCATCTTCAATGCATAAAATCTAGCAAAATGACAAGAAGGCTAGCAAAGCCAAGAAGAAATTTGTTTAGGGGTCCAGGATTTTCTTTCTATTATTTTCCCAAATAATTCACGTTAAGAGATAAATCTAGTATATTCATTTTTGATACAGTTCCTTTAAGGAGGGCTTTCTCCAAAGAAATATATTGAAAAATTTTGGTTATTGAATGTATGTCAATTTATGAGTTGCTGAGATATCTTGTTTCAGAATGGATGTTTAGAATTTTGAGAAACTTATATGACTTTTTATTGAACATAGTTTTATTTAACAGAGATAATTTAAATATACTTTCCTTTCCAACATGATCAAGAGTATAAACAGTCTTCACATCACATCAAAGTTAGTATTAGGGTGGGCTTGAGCAGAAAATAAAAGAAATAAAAATATTTCTGTTATGCTTTTACATAGATGGAAAGCCTTTAAGAGAAATGTATTTTTTATTTTAACTATTTTGAGTTGAAAGAGGAATATATATAAATTTTCATGTTTTATCATGAAATTCAATGTAGATTAATGTTACACAAACATTAGGAGAAAAATATTTTTTACTGAAGCTAGGAGTCTAAGATTATTATTACCTCTCAGGAGTGAGATCTCAGAATTATGGTAACTGGTTCTGTGAAAATACCTGCTCAATTCTTATTAATCATCAAAAGTTAATGTTGGAAATTACAGAAAAAGATGAAGAAAGCAAAACAGAGAAGATTACTACATACATCTAAGTTGTGCCTGCATCCTGAACTTCATACACACATACAGAACAGCTTTTAATTCTCATAGATATGGATTACACCATAGCCCTTCCATCTGGAATGCAGACTGGGGCAGCCCAAGAGCAGCACAGAGAGGGTGAAAACGAAATCAGCATTCCTTGTTTCTTCCAGTACAATAACTTAAACAACCGCAAATGAGACCAGTAGCTAAGGTGGCTCCTCACAGGCCAATTAATGAAAGTTTCTTTTCAAAACATGACAAATTTATGAACAAGAGGTGTGTGTAAGGCTATCAAGAACAAATGCAAGTAAAAAGTCCATGATGCGATTTGCTCAAATCAGGAGACAATCCCAAAAACTTTCCTGCATGCCAGCTATCATTTTAATACCCTTCCCCAAGCATTCATTGTTACTACTACTGGAGATCTAGTTGGTATGGCTATTCTTTCCATTTTTTCAGTGAAAAGCTGTGTACAACATTGTTATGGGTAGTACTGAAAGGATCTACACTTCTCTAGATACAAAATTTATAAACCCACTTATCACATTTTTAACTAACCTTGTTTATATGAAAGAAAAAAAAAAAAAAAACAACACCTGAAGTCTCCAGCTGGTTGTTGTGTCCTCTTCTTCATAGAATGTAAAGAGGTCAGAATTTCAGTTGTGTGAGAATTTTAAGAGCCAGAGGGATGGATTTTCCTTCTTGTGTTCAATGAAATGCATGACCTGTTTGCTTAACCTGCCACGTTATACTTCCTTTGGTAAACTAGAATGAATTCACCCAATTTTCATTTGTAAATGCTTTGCATTTCATGTCTTGAATGTCTCTGTCAGTCTTTTATCCATCTCTGCTACTGTATTTTGACATATATCTGTTAAGATTTTGATGTATATTTTGGTCTAACTGCATGTTTGTTAATAGGTGACCTTTTGATTTGATTGTATGGCTGACTTCAGTGCTAATAAGCTGAAGGATGAGACATCTAATGAGTCCTGTGTATAGAAATAATGATAGATGACTTATTTGGAATTCTACAGACACAGCATGGCCAAGCATGCTGAGGAGTCCCTGGAAATAAGCCAATATTAGAGTGGGAAGCTTTATTGATTACACAGAGATAGGGTACGTTTTAATCATTTTTATAACACTGTACTGCCTTAGGTACTAAAATCTATTAAATAAGGTGTAAAAACTCTTTTTTAAACTGGATCCCAAATTGTTTCTTGATGTACAGTCGACAGCAGCTCTGTAAGATCAATCACAGTTACCAAGGCATATTAAAATCAACTTGTTTAATTTTAATTGTTCTTATTCCTGACCCTCTGTGAGTAGCTGTTCATAAAGCTAAATTGCTTTTCTCTCAGACAGGGGTTTCTTTTCACTTTGTGGTAGTTCTCTTTCCTTTTACACTAACCAGCATTTTGCTTTCCTTTCTCCCTCCTTCCTCCTGGCCCACACTTCTCATTTTTCTTAGAGAAGTTTCTCTCTTTGTGACTTCCACCCTCATTAGCAGAAGCTGAAGCCTTGTAAATGACTCAACTTCAATAAAGAAGGTGGATCACTTGAATTATTAGATGATGTAAAGTTAGAGACCTCAATGTCTTTTCAGGAGTCTCTGTTAACCTATACTACATAAGTGATTATGCTTTCAGACTCCTAATCAAATTATAAAATTTGCTGGCTATATTGTGAGTAGGTACATTCATTTTAAACTTGTACTTTCTGTTTAGCTCCATTTATTTTAGTGTTCTCTGTTCTTTATTTTCTTAGGGGAGTTCTATGTAACTAATTACTAATTTCATTCCTACCGTTATATCTGTTCTTCTGAGAATGAAAGATCTCAGTTCAATTTGTATCAATTTATTTCCTTCCACCAATATCTGAAGTTAATAGTAGACTAGTGGGCTTAGTTACAGAAAAGAGTAACAAGTTTGAATCTGAATCTCATACAAAATATTTATTACTGTTACCTTAAACTTCTTTCAGCAGTATGAGTTTTTATAAGCTCATACCTACTTACTGCCTAAACTGGACACAAGGTTATCCTACTCTCTTCTGAACAGTAGTGTGTGCTTTCAAATTTCCAGTCATTTGGGGTATTTTCTGTGTCCTTAATCTAAAGATCAAAGTGTGTTGTAGGGATAGATGCGAGGAAATGCAACCGAGAGGTAGAAAATGAGACTTAAAGTTTGTTTAAAATACACAAATATACAGAAAAGACCTTCAGTGCAGTGAAGCTTCTATTTCTGATCAATATTCTTAGCCTGATAGTATGGAGGGAAATAAGGATAAAATCATGGTTTTAAATTTTATTGAATTCCCTGGTTACCCCGAGTTGAAAGAAAACAGGTACATGCAAGAGTCAGGTGAGCAGAAACAGAATACTGAATCTTTTCAGAAGAACAGTGATGGTTCTAGCACATGAGCTCCACAACAGCAGAATTTGTATAAAGCATCACAGCAATGGCATGTTAAGGCAGCAAGTGGAAAAGATTAGTATGATTTGAACATATCAACTGTGAATCTTTAGATGTAAAAGAAATTAGTGGTATGGATAGAAGATACATGTCTTTGAAAATTTAACACTGAAATAGTAGGAGAAGAAGTATTTATTCTATAGTAGAAAAAAATAAAAGCCTACAAGGTATTTAAAACCATGTAATATTAGCAAGCATAATTACAGGAACACACAGCACCAAGGGACTGTTTTTAGTAAATTTTTACAAATTTTACTAAAAAGGTTCCCTTGGTTGTAGCATTAGATCCTTCAGATTTTAGGGCAGCCTGTGGATTTTCTTATAGTTTCATTCATGTTAAATAAAGAAGGGTCTTTTTGCATGGATGATTTCCGTAATTTGACAACTTTAGTTCAGATGTGACTTTGTCTATTTCTCCTTTAGTTCTCATTTTTCATGTACTTGTACTATTCTCTACTACTTTTGTTGCAAATTTTAAAATGCCATCTGACATGCTCCAGCAGGTGCGGGGGGCAGAGGGACAGCATATGCTACAGCATTACTACTGTGGAAATGGAAAGCTTGACAAAGTGGAGCTCTTCAAAATGCACATTTCATTTTATCTTGGCAGCATATCATGATTTGTGCAGACTTTGTTTTCTGGAGGCTTTCTGAGCCGATAATTAATGTTGGAAATTGGAATTCTATGAATACAGCTAACTTGAGGATCTCTAGAGATTCTGGAGAGCACCATTCACTGAGCTTCAGTGACATATGTATATAGCCCATCCTTTGCAACTGGCTTGGCTTCTCTTTACACTTCCTCTATCAAGAGTTGCATGAAAGGAGACAAAGCTCACAGTCCTTCCGTGTGGTCTTTTGTCTCTGAAAGACTGTCATGGTTTTATGATTTTTGGTTATCAGTATTTCACATCATAAACATCATGTAGAGTACTGGGAGTTAAAGTGTTCCAGGTACCTGTCCCCAAAGAGAAGAACTACGTTCCCCAGAAGCCTGTTCACTGCGCTGTTATTGTTTCTGCTCAGGGGAACAGATATAAGGCTTGGTAGGTCATCTGACCGGGCTCTTCTTCGTCAGACTCCCTCCCTGCTGACTGGACTGCGCATCTCACCTCAGCGTTATGGTGAGGCCTACCCAGCTTTCGGACATTCTCTCTCTCTCTCATTATATTTGATTTATTAGCTTCAATTCTAATTATATTGTATTATAGTGTGTTATCTTGCATTCCGATACCATATTTAGTAAATTAGTTTGTTTCTCCTCAGATCATGCCACTGTTCTTAATTATTTTGGGGTCCCCTGTTTCCCTTTTCCGGAGGCGCAGATTTTGCGAAATCTCTCCGCCCCACTAGTCACGGAACTGGGCCGAACCAGCCCGTAAACCGTTGACAGACTGACAAAACTGCGCTTAACTGCTGGCTATTACTATTCCAGTTTTCTAGGGACGCATCACTTAGAAATAGTGTGCCTTAGTTTATTCTCTTTGCTTGGTATGCCTGCTGAACAGTTTTTTCAGCTTTTGCATGTCTTCAAATACGAAGAGGTTTTGCAAAATTCATCATGACGTTAAAGGAGAATGTACAGATTTCAGAGATTGTTCTTTGAGAGTTCATAAAGTTTAGGATGCACTCCTGTGTTGATCTTAAATAACTTGATTTTGTTTAGATGTATTTGGAGTAAACTTATCTTAGTGCAACTTTGATCTTAACTATCCAGAAGGGCAAAATTTTAAACTAAAATTCTGCCCAGTTGAACTTATCCTCTAAATAAAGTACAAATTCTCTTGTTTTAAAAAGGCTTGACAAATTACCAGCTTTATTCAAGTAGATCTCTACATAGAGCTGCTTGATAGTAAAACAAATACATGATTTACCTTTTTCCTCTCCCTAGGCCAAATTCAAGAAAAGATGTTTTGCTATAAGGAGAAGGCAAGATTTTCTTTTATATGCATATAATCTTGCAGAATCATTATTATGAATAATGGGCCATAAGAATTGGAAGGGCCCCATGGCTCATATTTATCAACCAACTACCATAATAATGGACGTAGTATAAAAATCTCACTAAAATATAACTCTGGGATATTCTCCCTTGTTTTTCTCATCAGTCCCTGGCAAGTATTCTCAGAAATGAAAATCCTCAAGGCAATGTTAAATGTAACTCAATTTCAAATTGCAGGAACTCATCTTCAGAATGGAAAAGTTGTGTGTCTCTATGTCCAATTAATTCTTGGCTTTCATTTGAAACTGCCAGCAAATTTGCCAACCCAGTCTGATGGGTTTTATTTATGTGATATAAATCTTTGTCAGCTGATAATTGGTCTCATATATATTGGAAGGTGATTTTTTTATTCACCAGCAACCTGGATCAAAATGTACACAGAACACACCTGAAAATGTAATAATCTGTTTCACCTCACAGAGCCAATCACTCTCTTTAAGTAGCTTTCAACCTAGCATGCCCTGTGCAGATGGCAGATAAATCAATGAAACTTTGGTTATTAATGGAAAGCAGAATATGTTTATTATCATCTTCCTGCTGAAAACCCCTGCTAAAATAAATTTCTTGAATTCTTCTGACTTGCTTTATATGAAGAAAAAAAAATCATCGTCTGTACTTGAAAGATAGAATCATAGAATCACCAATGTTGGAAAAGCCTTCCATGATCATCTAGTCCAACCATCCACTTATCACTTAAACCATGTCCCTTTGTATAACATCTAAATTTGTCTTGAACACCTCCAGGGATGATGGCTCCATCACATCTGAGGGCATCCTGTTCCAGTGCCTAAGAACTGTTTCAAAGAAGAAATTTTCCTAATAACCAATGTGAACCTCCCCTGGTACAACTTGAGGCCTTTCTTTCTTGTCCTGTCACTACATAAGTGGGAGAACAGGCTGACCTTCACCTCACCACAACCTCCTTTCAGTGAGTTGTAGAGATCAGTGTGGTCCCCCCTAAGTTTCCTTCAGACTGAACAATCCCAGTTCCCTCAGCCACTTCTCATAAGACTTGTGCTCCAGATCCCTTACCAGCTTGGTTGTACTGGACATCCTCCAGGGCCTCAGTGTCCTTCTTGTAATGAGGGGCCCAAATCTGAACTCGAGATGCTTCCTCACCAGAGCCAATACAGGGGAATGATCACCTCCCTGCTCCTGTTGGCAATGCTATTTCTGATACAAACCAGGATGCCATTGGCCTTCTCGGCTACCTGGGCTCACTGCTGGATCACGTTTAGCTAAGTGTCGACCAACACTCTCAGGTCCATTTCTTTCACACAGACTTCCAGCCACTCTGCCAGAAGCCTGTCACATTTCCTGAAGTTGTTGTGGTCAAACTGAAGGACCTAGCACTTGTTCTTGTTGAACTTCATCCCATTAGCCTCAGCCCAGCAATCCAGCCTGTCCATATCCCTCTGAAGGGCCTTCCTACCCTCAGACAGTTCAACACTTCTTCTCAGCTTATTGTCTTCTGCAAACTTACTGAGGGTGCACTCAATCCCCTCATCCAGGTCATCAGTAAGGGCATTAAACAGACAGGCCCCCAGTACCGACCCCTGGAGAGCACCACTTGTGACTGATTGCCAGCTGAATTTAACTCCATTTACCACCACTCTCTGGGCCCAACTCTCCAGCCAGTTATTTACCCAGCAAAAAGTGTACCTGTCGCAGCCACGGACTGCCAGCTTCTTGAAGTGAATACTGTAGGAGGCAGACTCAAAGCCTTTGCTGAAATCTAGGTAGACTACATCAACAGCCTTTCCATGATCCACCAGGCGAGTCACTCAATCATAGAAAGAGATCAGGTTGGTCAAGCAGGACCTGTCTTTCATGTTGCTGGGCCTGATCCACTGGTCGTCCCACACATGCTGTGTGATTTCACTCAAGGTGATCTGTTCCATAACCTTCCCCGACACTGAGGTCAGGCTGACAGCCCTGTAGTTCCCTGGATCCTCTTTACAACCCTCCTTTTAGATGGGAGTCACATTGGCAAGCCTCCAATCTTCTGGGTCCTCTCCTGGTTGACCAGGACCACTGATAGATGGTGGAAAGTGGCTTGGAATTCACCTCCGCCAGCTCCCTCAGCACCCTTGGAATCCCATCTGGCCCCATGGACTTGTGACAGTCCAGGTGGAGTAGTGGTTCTCTGACTGTTTCCACCCTGAATCATAAGGAGTTTATTCTGCTCCCCATCCCAGACTTTCAGGGTCAGAGCATAGAGTACCCTGAGGATAACTGATACGACTTTTAAAGACAGATGTAAAGACGACACTGAGAACCTCAGCCTTTTCCTTATCCTCTGTGGCCATGTTCCCCACCACAGCCAGTAAAGGATGGAGATTTTCCTTAGCCTTCCTCTTACTGTTAATATATTTGTAAAAAAAAATTCCATTCTTGTTTATTACAGTGGCCAGGTTGAATTCAAGCTTGGCTTTTGCCTTTCTAATTTTCTCCCTACATATGCTAACAACTTCTTTATACTCGCCGTGAGTTGCCCATCCCTTCTTCCACAGGAAGTAGACTCTCTTTTTCTCCTGGAGCCTCAGAAAAGATTCCCTGTTCATCCATGCTGGTCTTCTTCCCCGCTGGCTCATCTTACAGCAAAGGGGGACAGCCTGCTCCTGTGCATCTGAGACTTCCTTGTTGAAGAATGCCCAGCCATCCTGAACTCCTAAGATCTCTCAGTTTGTTCTCAAAATGAGGAACAGTAATGACTGGGTTTGATCAAACACTCAAGTCACATTTCAGAATGTTTGAGAGTTATTGCATGTTCCCTTTGCAAATTCTACTTGGATTAATTCCAAAATTTGGAAGAGGCCTCTGTTTTTTTGCTACTTTCAGTTTTAGTTTTATATTCCAATATGGATTTCCCACTCATAATCTTTCTCATACCACAGAGGATGATAGTAACACTGTCACTCTCCCAGTCAGTGTAGGTATAAATCCTTGATAAATTGCTTTGCCCTCATTGGAAACTTATGCTTAGTTCCCAACTGCCCAATGACTTTGTCAAGCATATAATAACCAGGATTTTAGTGAGCTGGAACCTTCTACTTCCATTGGTGTTTTGCTGATCTTCTACAACAGCCTTCGGGACAGAGTGCCTGAGAAAGGTTATATATGTCCAGTAAGAATACACAGTGACTCAAATAGTTATCTTAGGTACATTATTTATGAAAATGAATTATCAATATTTATTTTATCTATATTTAGCGATATTAGACCTATATGCAGAGATATTATACATTAAGATAGATGTGTTTTGTAATCTACAGTATTCAAAATCACTATTACATTTCTCACAATACATAAGATACCTTAGAATTGTAAAACATTTTGTAGTTTGAATTAAAATCAGCGGTTGTAGCTCGAAAGTGAAGAAAATTTTAAATTAAACCTTTAAAAATATTTCATTGGCAGAAACAAATGAAACAGATAATTTAAGCTATGTAAATAATAAAATATGGATTTATTTTTAATTTTAAATTGATGGCTTACCAGTAGCAGTTATGTAGTCTGCCCTATAGACAACAGAGCAGAATTTCTGAGAGCAAAGGATCTGGGAGTTAGTGTTCACAAAGAAAAGAATTTAAATATTATCAAGAAAGCAGTTGTTGTACTGGAGTTTATACAGTAGGCAGTACCCCTCACAAAACACATGCAGTGATCCCTTTGCTCTGCACAACATGCTAAGAGTACCTGTGCAAAGGCAGGACACTGCCCTTCAAGACAAACCTGTGCAAACTGATAGAAATCCACAGGGGACCAAAGATAACATTTAGAGATGGTAAAATACCTCAAAGGAAGGAATTTTGGAGCTGCTTCGCATGAAGAAGTTAAAGAAGTGTTACGTAAAAGCTAGTTTCAATCATTTTTTATGTCCACGGAGAAGAAAAAGAGTAAACATAAATGTACTAGTGAGCTCATAACTGAGGGATGCATACCTGACCCCTCTTTATGACTTTCCCTCCTCCACCCCTTGCTCTGTGGGCAGGAGACAGCCCAGGTAGTGGGACTCTGCTGGAGAGGATCTGGAGCTTTTCCTCCAGCTTCCTGCTCCTGGCTTGCAGCACCTTTTCTTTTTCAGTGGAATCCAGCAAGCAGCAATTGCCTCTGAACTGCCATCAAGATCTGAACTCTGTGGCCCCAAGGAGAAGAGTAGACCAACTTTGAAAGGGCTTTTTTAATCAAATACTCAAAAGTCTTAAAACGTTTTAAGTTTGCTAAAATTAGAAGGAGATGCACAAGCAAGTCCCAATGAGAACATAGAAGGTCAGGAGTGTGGGGAGCCTCCACCACTTGACAGTCATTCTGGAGCTATCATTGGTCATGTCCTGAAGTAGAGAGATGGATTGCATGACCTCTTAGTGTCCCTTCCGTTACTCCTTTTCTCATCTGCTTCTGTAGTGAAAACCCTTCTTGAAAGGGACTGATGAAAAATACAGCTTCTGTTGGAAACATCTTGTGGATGAAATGGCACTATGAAAAAAACCAGAGATGGAAGGTGGTTAGCTAATTTAGAATGTTATTTTTTAGGGTATTCATTACTCCTCTCAGTATGTTCCTGTAAAGAACTTAATAAATATTAGACTTTTTTAATACATTTTTAAATTCTATTAGAATATTTCCATGTTAAATATGTATGTGGAGTGGATGAGGAATGCCATTAGAGTTCCCAAGAGTCGAGACTGTCACTACAGGTTATCCTTAAAATGAATTTTTCCATCTCTTCATTGATTTCCCATAGGTTTCCTAAAGGATGAATCATTCTCATCCCCAAGTGGGTTTTCATGGCCAAATTATGTGTTGGAATAATTACGGTGAAGGAAATAAAATAACACAACTGGATAATTTGTCGTTACACAGATTGTAGGAGCATGTAAGATACCTGGTGGTCTGAGATATTCCCAAGTAGTTGATATTGGGCTGGTAAGATTTGTTTTGCAGAGATAGCTGTATGGGTATTTAGCAGAGAACTGAAATAGGATTGCTGAAAATAACTGATTTTCAAACTACATTTTTTTCCCATTTAAAATTATCCTGAGGCACTTAAAATCTATAATGTAAAACTGTCTAGGAAATCCAAGGAAGTCTTCACTTACAGAGATTTTTAGATACAATAACCATTTTGAGCCATGTGAGCAGTAAATAACTGCCATTTTATTGCAATTATTTAAATTTACACTTAAAAAATGTGGGTTACAATTAATTTTGGTTTGATTTTCAGTTTTGTTACAAAAGGAAATTGGAGATCATTTTTCATACCAAGGAAATAATGAATAAAAATCAACTGAAACTTTACCATCGGCTTTGATGAAGCCAAATGCTACCCTTTGCCCTAAAGCTGAGATTTCGCTAGAGAACAACAGGAACAAAATCAACCCTGCTAACATAAAATACATTAGCTTACTGTGGGCTACTAGTCCAATCACTTCAGTTCCCCAGTGTTTTGAACAGACGTACTCTGTATGTAAAGGTGCAAGGAAACAGTATTTCAAATACAGAATTTTAGAGCTTGTAACAAGAGAATTATCTCTTAAAACAAAGCTGTTGTACAACAGCAGTATCCATAATATAATATGCATGTGCTGGTAAAGTAAGGGTGAAATTTAACTGAAGCTCTCTTACCCTCTGTAGCCCTTCCACATTCTTCTTGCTTTTTTTTCCCACATTTTTTCACTCATTAGTCTGATCAGTAGCATCTCCTTTTTCCAGCTTTGCCTTTGATTTGGTGCAAAAATTTCTGTGTGTTCATTTTCATTAAATGGAATTTCTAAAAGAGTTGTAATTATCTGAGATGAGAGCTTGAAAAGAATATATGATACACTTAGGAAATTGTTTACATAAAGTAACATACAGTGCAAGTTACTCTGTTGAAGGAAATGCAAATATCTTCTATTTCTAATTCAGTTTTGTCCAATTCACTTCATAAACAATATTTTTTTGGTGACAAATTCTTGTGCAAGAAGTCTCGCATCCCAACCTTTGCTTGTGGGCTCTATTAATAGAGTAACTTCATTGTCATTATGTCTTCTCAGTGCTTTGACTTTGCCAGAAAATATTGATCTGTAGCATGATCTGTCCAAGGGCAACAGCATCATTAATTGCTAAGTGATCTGCAAAACAATTAGAGACCTCCTGGCTGTTGTACAAATAGATGAATGGAGCTGTCTACCTAATCAGATACGGTTGTATCTATCTATGGACCCAATTGTGTTGTTCACAAATGTCTTCAACATCTGTCACTTTCCCACTTCTCTCAATAACATATGCCCTGCTTTGCTCAGCAGGGTTCCTGCTCAAAAGCCTTGGAGGGAAGAGGGGGTTTCATGCAGTTTCCTAAGAAGATTTTTATCCTGTATCTATATTCTCAGATTTACTTAAGAGACAAGCAGGATTAATCTAAAGTTCATAAGCATACAAGAGGCTGTATTTCACATTTGCATTAGCAGCATGAAGGCAGAACAAATATATTAAAAATTAATACAAAGCCTGGATGCAGAGAATTTAATGTTTAAGAAAATGAAAGGAATTGATGATTTTCTAGGCTGTTATTCAGCACCCACTACAGTGGAAATCTGTCTTTAACTAGGGTCTCTGAGGACCAAATGGTAAGAATAAGACTGTGTTTATCACTGACATATTTCTGTATGAAGGAAACCTATTAGGAAGGAAATACAGAGTTAGTGCTCAGTCCCCTTAAAGTTAGATTGTAGAGATGTTGCATAAATATCCCCTGCTGAAAATTCTTGTATTGAGATCCAGGTGATTGTTGGGAAACAAAACAAAACAAAACAACAACAACAATAAAAAAAACCAACAGACTAACACTGCAATGTGCTCTGTCAGTTAAGTGCACATGAACTGAATTTGTGATGCAACAGAGTGACTCAGGAAAGAAATGTTCCTATTGACACACAAATGTTTTCCTAAATATTACCGTTGTATTTTTCCAGAGTCTTTGAAGGGTTTAGTCCTGTTCTGGGAAAGGTTTGTTTTCTGTTCAACAAAAATGATATTTTTAGTAGTGTCTTGAAGAGTAAACACAAGCACTGCATTGATGCTGTTTGTGTACGTGTACATGATACTTAGCTTAGTGCTTCTCGATAATCCAGTGTTGAAGATTAGATGCTAAGGTCTGACTTCCTTCACATTCTTTGGTTATATATGCTGGTGTTTTAAAGCTCTTTTATCTTTGTATCTGGCTGTGAGGTTTGTTACCAAATTTCTGTAACTGTCACTGTATCATTCTGTGTTGAATTTTAAGTTGCTTTTGGTTTGTACGGTACACAGACTTTAAGGTAACATTCCCCTCTGTGATGTATTGGTTATATTCTGTTTGGCTCTGAGCAATGAGAAATATACTCAGTTAGTAGTTCCCAGTATTCTCACTGCTCTGCCTGGCTCTATTTTAGTCATTAGGGTTTTAAAGATCAGCTGTTCCTTTTTCTAGTCATGGCCTCACTGCACTTGGTACAAGGACCAGAAGATGCGCACAAGCAGGAAAGCGTGTACTTGAAGATAGAAATGCATAGGCTGCTTCTTTGTATGTGATTTAGCTCCTGCCTCTTTTAAGGACCGCATAATCTTCATAATGTAGCTGCAGATCTACTGACTATCCTTTCAGTCTCTCAGGAGGAAAAGGCATGAGTGATTCCCTGTAGGAAGTGATTGAGTGCTATGCCCATTACTTCATTTCTGGGGAGGATGCTGGGAAAGATCCAAGAATATATATCTGGTAGATGGAAAGGTTGCAGGCAGTAAGTGATCCTTTTACAACAGTAAGAAAATATTATTTATGTTCCTCTAAGAAGCAGTTTCAAAAAATCGGTACTTTTCATTAAAAAACTGCTGTGTGGATCCTACCCTCATTTTGTCTCTAAGCATCTGTAATCTACATGTGGATACAAAACATCCTGTTTTTACAGAAACAATCCCTGTTTGAGTGGAATGGTTTTGTGATGCTTTTCATCAGAGGTTAGGTGGTGCAATAGAATAATAAACTAGCTTTCCACCTTGTGCAGACAGCTGGTCAGATGCACTGTAGATCACATGTGAAAATGAGGCTGGCGGTCCTGTCCCTACTGGTGTGTTTTATAGCCCAAAAGAGGGGAAGCAAAACATGAAAAATACTTAGTTCTTGGCAACCTCCCAATTTAATTTTCATCTGTATATTCCTCTGCCCTCCATTCAAATAAAAGCAAACACAAATCATAATGCAGGTCATAAGAAAGGTAACAGAAAAGCAATAGCTAAACAGTCACGGTCAAATTTTCTAACAGCACAGCACTGCAAAGGGTCTGTGTTTATTGCAGGGAAGATTTGGTCTTTACTCCCACAACTCAGCTATGCTTTTCCTAGCACTGCTCTCGTATTATTGGCAATTGTATTTTGGAGCTACAGCAGTGCTGTTTCACTTGTGTAAACAAAAAGCTTTCCTGGGAAAGTGACATTATATTGCCTTAGTTACAGATAATGTAATATTTTTTTCTGGAGTGTAAGATTTAAGAGTGGTGGATTTGGGGCTACAAATATATTATGCAATGAAAATAATTTTCTCTTATCCTGAAGAAAATGGTTTGATATTTTCTAAACAAAAAAACAAACTAACAAAAAACCTTAAATACTTACAGACAAAATCTTTTGTTTATAACAAGAATATATAATTGAGATGATAGGTTCTCATAGTGCTGCATGGGGATGTCTGTAGATCAGGGTCTATATCCAGCCTGTATCTAATGCAAAGCACAATAAATATTCATCTTCCTTTTTCTCCAGCAAAAGCAACGTGGATGTCTGTCCCACCAGTCAACAGCATTGCTTCTTCTATCCCAACCCAGGAACTCAAGAGGAGTAATGCTGTACGCGGTTGCATCTTGACGGAGAAAATCAGCCTTTCCAGAAAAACAGAAAATTACATATTTTCAGTTAAAGAGCCCACGTTTGTCTCAGGCTAGATTCTGCTACCCTTGTTGATAATCAATAGTCATTTCCTATCTAAGTATGCTCACAATAGTCTGGTGGTCTGTCTGCAGGGTAAAATGATACTTACTCAGAAGCTGAGTTAAACTCAATAGTCATCATGCAGTCATACTAGCCACCAAGAGAAGCCTCTGAAACTGTGTACAGCCATAAATTGTACTTCATGTGTGTTACTAGCCAGCAAACCATAAAGAAACACTTGATTAAAGCAGAATTACCTAATTAGTTAAAATAGTTTGTAATTAAGCTGCATGTAATGCTTAGGGTAGAAAGTGAACCATGGTAAGGGCTGCCATTGCATTCCAGTGCACTTTAGCCAGGGTGCTCATTGAGGCACTGGCAAGAGAAATGATCATGGAACATTAATGGTTGTTACCATTGCTGCTGTGTGTACATGGATGTTGCCAGTCTATGCTTTGCAAATCTTTCCTAAGATCAAAGAAGTTCTTTACTGTTTGTATCTTTTCTCAGACTTCGCCGTTTCTGAATTCCTACCAAGATCTCATAAAATTTTGGCATCTGTGTAAGGTTCATAAAGCACCTCTTCGATGCCATATTCTAAATTACGTTAAAAAAAAATCAGATTTCTTGCAGAAATTAATCTCTTCAGTTAAAACTCTATTTTAAAAAATCACTTTCTCTAATACCGGACAAATATTCATGCATTTATTCTTCTTTTAACGAATAAATGCCAACTGTCATGAATAGCAAAGTATAACAGCAAGCTGGTTTAGCTTTTCATTGTCCTGTCCTGTATTTATTTACTCAGGAAAAACTTCTGCTGGTTAAAAATACTTACAAACTCTAACCTGGAAAAGATTCGTACTAATTTTAGTAGCCTTTACTTCAAAACAGACTGTCTTGTACAGAAGTTCACCTGAGCCAGATAGCTAAAAGTCAAGTTCTTCAAATTGATTCTTTCCAAACTGGCCAGAAGCAGTAATGCCCTGTGAGCGTTCAGTACTTTCACTTTCAGTTTTTGTTTTAAGCATATTCAATCTGCTAATGAATATGTAGGAAGAAAAGACAGTGTTTTAGCATTCGTTGCAGCATCAAGCTTTAGCAAAAGGAGAGCTTCTTTCTGAGGCACAGTGCAGCAGTTTGTTATTCAGTTAATTCATCCATACATTGCAGAGCAATTGGGGGCTGAGTTGTGAGTTCTTCAGGTAAGTTCTTCTATCATTTGCTGAGAGCAAATCCAGGATGGGTCCAATAGGACTGTGCTATATTTATTTGTGTGACAAAATTTCCAGAGTGCATGAGGCACCATGTAAAGGCAGATTTACATTCAGAAATGAGAGAGTATTAAAATTCTGCATGCAAATCTAATCTCAAAACAGTGGCAGCTAATTTGGTAAGGGAATAGCAGTGTCTGGAAGTTCTGTACCATGAAATAGCACTAACATATTTATAGTCAGCATTCCCAGAATAAGACATTCTGCAGCATCTTCACAGACAGGTAAGAAAGCCTATTCCTGTTTACAAGACTCTGGTAATGAACCATGAAGGATAGTGTTTTGAGGCCATCTATCGTGTAGCTCACTTTTTTTGGTAATTGAAAGTGATTTAGTACATCTTGGAAAAGAAAGGCCTAGCCATGTGCTGTAAGCCTTACGCCAGTGGCTTGCTGTACAGGACAGGGAATGCAGCAGTTTCATGAAGACATTAAGAAAAGATGCACTCTGCGCATGTCCAAAAAGTGCACTAACTTAATTTCCCAGTACAATTCTGTCCTGGCATAGAACTTAAGTAAAGGTTAATTTCTTTACAGATTTCAGTATCTCCTGTGAATAGGTGTTTATTCTCTAGTACTTGCAAGACTATGATGTGCAGGTTTTGTAGAAGTGAATTTCACCCAGATTAGTTTCACTTTGTGAAAAAGTTTTCTTTTTCCTCTTTTCCAGTAATTACCCCTCTGTTGATGATAGCTATTTTTATTGAAGGTTTAACGTATCCAAATGTGATTATATCATGTGTGAATTTGGTTTCATTTTCTACTACCATATAATGTATTTTCATTCTCTCATGTAGAATGGAGCTTCTCCAACTCCTTGTAGAGCTCTGGAGATTATAATTGTGGCAGGGGAAGTATGTAATTGCCTGGGATATACAGTTAAATCACCCATCCCAGGAAAGAAAGGATGATTTAGCTGCCAGTAAAGATGGAAATTTCATTGGACAAGTTCAACGAAATGCAAGATTGTTAGCAAGGGAACTGGGTATCATATTTGCCAATTGAAAGCGACAAGTAACCCTCTTCCACTCCCATGAGTGATGTTACACAACAGAGAAAAAATAAATATCTCCAAATTGTTCTCTCAGTCTAAATAAATTATGTACAGTTTTAGACAGAAAGCAGTGGTCTTGAAGTCTAATTGAATTATTTTAGTTTTCTAATTTGGGAGAAAAACAAAAATTGAAGAGTGAAAAGAGCAATATATTAATGGTATTGGAAGAGACCAGTAAAATGAACCCTGTAAGGGATAAGATTCTTTGAAGCTTTCATCATTACATTATTTTTCTGGACAAAGATTGATACTGCATTTTTTTTTCTCCACAGCATATTCTATTCTGTCCCTGGCTCTTTTGTGCTAATTTAGATGACCCCAACATGTACAAAATTAAACACTGGGATTTCAGGGAGGCAAACCAAAGCGTGCTTATTCCCATGGTGATGAGCACAGTGAATAATCCTTATATGATGCAGAAAATGAAGTAATTACTATTTCTATTTTTTTCATTAAAGTATTTACAGTGTAGAGCTTTATTCAATTTCCCCAGTGTAAAAAGCTTTTGTATGCTCTTTCACTTTTGGGATAGCAGAAATCGGCTGTTGCAGGTTAGTACTGTTATTCTTTCCATTGTTAGTAGAGTGCAGGAGTTTCTTGAAGACAGGCTTTAGCTTATATGCTTAAAAAGGAAACAGAAATGTATAGAAGGAAACTTCTAGTTCGCATTTAGACTTCATAATTTCTTTCCTGGAAAAACTTGGGCAACGCTTGCTATTTACCTGCCAGCACCTGCCAGAAAAGAGGCCTCATTCTTGAGAAGTGACCACAGTAGCCTCAATCTTACATTGAATAAGTCATTCAGAACTTGTTCATTGGAGTGCTGATGGTAGTCCCACCTAGATTTTGATTGAGCAGTGATGTGTCAGTGGATTACAGAGTAACAGAAGACTGTGTACGGGAAGTTTACCTCCATTCCTCTTTATCAATGAGTGTGTGTGTGACATCAGTAAACTTTAAGTATGGACTAAACTATGTAGCACTGTCCCTCTCTCATTAAGATGTAAGGATTCTGACATTTTGTGGACCTTCATCCACTTTCCAGTGTTTAATCTCATCATTGGGATAAATCTGTTGGAATCTTTTGAGTCTCTCTCCTTAAAAATATAGATAATATTGAGTTATCTAATGAAATTAGCATGAAAAATAAACATTCATCAAAGGTTGTGGGTATTCTGTGCACTGTGAAAAATCAGTGTTATCAAAGTAGCTGATTTACTAAATCAGTCCATTAATTCAGTGATTACATCAAACCTGAAAGAACTGTCAGTTTTTTACTTCATAACTCCATGTATAAAATGACTGCCCAGTACACTATGTATTTTAGAAGCACATTTCTTGACCTCAAGCATTTCTTGGGAAGCTGGAGTGGCCTTCTGCATCACCATTCTTAAATGGAACATATTCCCTCTCATTTAACACTTGGCATGCTGACTGTGGCAGTTAACTAGGGTACATGTAATTAACATATATCTAAGTGCAAATACACACATTTAACTAATTATTTACAAGCCTGGGATGTATGTGGCTCTTAGCATTTCTCTTCCTCACATAATTTGTGCTTCAGAAGAAAAAACTTGATGCTTTTCTATGTAGAACAAACAAACAAACAAAAAGAACAATTTAAACCAGCTTAAACATCTGTGTTTCTTCCATCTTTATCTAGAAAACAGATGAAGAGTTTAAAACTAACTTAAAAATTATATCAAAGACTGCTTATATGCCAAGTTTCAGCCAAAAATACTTTTTACAGCCAAATTATCAAATCCTCTGAAAGAGTGTTTATTATGGAGTTGCTGATGCAACCTTTATTATAGAGATATGAATGGCTGTAATGAAGGCTTCCGTTGATGCTCTGGCAAGCCTACTGCTAAAAATTATTCTGAATTTATCTGGCATTCAGAAAATGCTTGAAGTGGCCAAAATGTTTACACCATCATTATCATTTTGACAATGTTTCTTTTATCCCAAAGGAAGTCAGTGATGAACAAATTCAAGCAGGGTGCGAGATGTGCATATTTAGCATCTGTTAGGCATTCTCATGGCAGCATTGTTTCATATGAGAAATCCAGGCCAAGGGTCCAGCCACCAGCTTTGAAGCAGTGTATTTGAATCAAATGTTGCCTACTATGTCATTTGAAAATATATTAGTTTTGTGCATTATGATTTTTTCCGATGATTTGCTTTTGGTTTATGATCAAGAGACTCCTGAGTCTGAGCAAGAGTGCAAAATTCAGAGTGATATTATTTTGGAGTTCCATGTCTTTCCTTGGTTTTTTCATACCATTTGTTTGTACAGTTTTGAAAGACCATTAGCATGTTTTTGTTTGGTTTTTTTTTTTTAGAAAAAACACACAAAGTGTTCTTAATCTTGGACTAATTATAGACATGCTACTTTCCAGCTTTTAGATTTCTGAAGCAGATTCAGGTAGTTATCTCATGACAGGAATTCATGGTCAGCTTTTGATACATCGTAATACAGAATGCATATGCGCAATTGCATCTTGTAGTAATATCTTTTCGTCGGTTTTCTTTTTTCTAGTAGTCTATTTTTAGACAATAAAATGGTACCTCTTCTTGAACTTCGGATGGTTTGGCTGCATACAAGATTGCACTGATTAATCAAGTTTGTGTGCTAAACTGATTTTATTAAGCTCCCGTGCAGGGAGCTATCAAGTGAATTAAGTTGGTCCTGTGTTGATGTACCTTAACTTGAGAAAGACTTAACTTACACTAAATCAATATACATCAGATTTAAAATTATTTAAGTGGTTGCATGGTAGTGTTTGAACTAATCTAATAAAATAAATTCTAACACATAGTTTAAACAAGTTCAGTATGATGTTGTTCAGTCTTCTGACTGTATTTTCAAGGATCTTAATTCTGAGAGCAGTAAAAAAAAAAATGCCTTTACAGAAAAACCTGCAAAATAAATTTCATAAAGGGTGCATGATTTAAGAAACAGGAGTTTTGTACATAGAATTTTCATACAGCAAATGCTACAATTTCTGGTGGAAAATTTTTGCATCATTTTGGAAATATTAGAAGAAAAAAGTAGCATAGCCTCATTTTGAAATTAATTTGAAATGAAATACAAATGTTTTTCTTGAATGTCAGTGTCAATGCTGTCGTGTGCCACATCACTGAAAAATATAATTCTGTACATTTTTTGAATTCTTCATCCATCCCTTTTGGCCTTCAAAAAAGTACAGAAAAGGAAGCTGAGAATGATACCAAAATGTATTACTTTAGTTTGAAGGCTTTAAATTGGATTTAATTTGAGGAGTCTTGCAACCAACTAAACATGCTGATAATCCGGTTTTGACAAAAACTCTCCCTGTCATACTCTATAGCCATGCACATGCGACTCTAAACCAGGAGGAAGGAGTCTCTTGAGTATCTTCTGCTTCTCCTTGGATCCAAATCAGAAGTCTTTTTGTCCCAAATCATTCTGAATGAGATAGATAGAAATGTATTTGAGGTTTGTCTTGCACAATCTCTCAATATTGAACAACAATTAAAAAAAAATAAATAGTTCTTAACAATGGTGCTTGGCAAAGGTACAGCTCATTGCAAGCTTGACTGATAGTGGGTCCTTCTCAGTGTGAGATTAAATTTTCTTTTAGATAGGTAGCTGTGCTTGGTGTCATTACGTATAAACCATCTTGTCAGCACTTGGTTGCATGCTGAGATGGGAAAGTGCCCCACGGGAAGGAAGAAGAAAACCACTTCTTAGCATTATATCATCTGTAGGACTCTGTGCAGTGCTTTCAAGGATGAGCTTATATACTGTAGATATTGGATATGTCACCATTTGAATCAAGGAAAATGAGGTACATTGGGAGAAGGGAAGAGGAAATACTAAGCAGTGTCGTATTAACAAGCCCAAAGTACATACCATTAATTGAAACACCTATGACATAACCCAGTCCATAAAATATCTGAGAGAAAAGGAGCTTAAGTCTGCTTTCCATACATATGTGTGTATATATATGATACATGTATTTTTTTAAGCGATTGGCTACAGTACTGTGATTGCCATCAAATTCAATGGATAACAGAAAAATTGTATGAGATAACTGTAGGTCAAAGCAGAAGCCACTTGAAGAACTGACGGTCTCTTCCAACTTTACTTACTCATATCTACTAAACAATTAAAAAGCAAGCCATGATTCATGAAAAGTTAATTTGGTACTCACAAAGATAAATATGTACATATATAAATATATATACACACACACATACATATATATTATTGATGTAAAATGAAGATACCAGATAAAATAACTGGTGCCAAAAACAGTCATGATGACAGAAGAGACTGAGTACTTCATTACTTTTTCAGACATATAACACAAAGAACTGACCTATTTGGACTGTTCTGTTCTAGTCCTACATGACTTGTATCTTCCCTATCTCAAATACTCCATTTTTCAGTCTGAGCTCCTACCTGCTGACCTCACTCCTCAGTGAGTTACATGAATGCCCTGAACGGGTTGATTTTTCAAGTCTTAATGTGCAAGGAGAAGAGTTCAGTGGTGTGAACCAATGCCATGATGCCTTTCTTCTCAAACTTTTCCAGTGTTGTTGTCTTTGCAGTTTGGAGAACAAATCACATGAGCATTTTTTTCAAAGAATTATAATCCTAATTAGTCCAAGTTATTCAAGCTAGCCTTTTGGAATAAAAGATAAATTTGGGGCCTGTAAGAACTCAGAGAAGCTACGTGTTTAATTTCCCAGTTCACAACAGAGTTGTGATTTGCTGGTTTTTATTAACAAGCCTTATCTGGTTCTAAAAGTTCTTTCTTTTGAAAACAGTCTAGAACCCTAGAGGACAACTGACATATCAGAAAATGCAATAGCTTGTTCAATAAGTGTAGTTTACATTAACAAATGTCCAATAAATTTTTGTAACTTTCTTGCATGTAGTAACTGGAAGACCTACATATTTTACTTACATGCTTTTGTACTTTCTGGAGATAGCTAAAAGAGAATAATCTTCATTTTTTGAGGGCCACCTTATCCAGAGTAACTTGTAAGAATGAACTCCAAATAATTCATAGACTTCTAGCATTCAGTCTTGCCCAGATCAAATTTAAACTTCTCTTGGCACCCAAAGTGGCACTCTTCTTGCCACTGCTAAGATAAAAAAAACATATCTAAACTATAGAAATACTCCTGCTGATGTCGATGCAATACATAAACACACTTGGATAATGTACACACAAATCCATGAAACTATCAGCTGGCAACCATGTGGAAGTCAGGATTTAATGAGTACTAAATGGAATATCAGCACAGCCTATCTTTGATTAAAGCCTACTATGAGTGTTACAGAACAGACACATATATAAAAATGCTAGTGGAGGGTCAAAAGCTAACCTTTCCAATTGAAACAGTCAACTCAGCCAAACTTCAGGGTATGGTAAGTAATAAAACTGGTAGATCTTTTAGATGAAGATATGCATGAGAGAGTGCTGGGAAGGTGGCTAGTCAAGGGGAGTGAGATTGTCTCATTATCCTGTTCTGGCAAATGGAAATCTCTGAAGAGTAAGAAGTACTGCCTAGGGCAGCTGAACATGTTCAGGTGGGAAAATCTCAACCACTAGGAAGTTTGGACAAGCAGCTTGTAGCAGAATTGTAAACTGAGATATTTCTTAAAGAAGGAGGGTGCCTGCATGAAGTGAGGAGCAAAGACAAGATCAGTGTTCAGAGATGACAGTAAGAACAAGAGTTTCCTAGAAATCCAGGAGGAACTGTCTTAAGCTGAGAAGACATTATAAGGTATTGGCTAGAAGGGAGCTCAAAAGGTTTGGCATTTTTTATTAGAAGAATTCTCTTCTTCTAAAATGATTTCTGCTCCCAGAGAAATGTATCCTTAGAGGCTGTGAGCTTTTGTTGGCACTGGCATGTTTAAATACGAAGTCCTATTCTGTAATCAGAATTCATGTTGCAGGATTTACAAAAGGAATACCGAGTGCTCTAGATAATCTATATACATTGCAGAAAGTTCTGTATTTTAATAGAAGTGATAATGATATCATTAAGAAGTCATAAATACACATTTTAGCATTTTGTGCAAGTTAATTCAGAACCATGGTTATTTTAGAACATTTTCTCAAGGTTTAATTTCAACCACTTGGTTGTTGACTAATTTCTAAATTGCTTGTTATTAAGACCGCTACATATATTGTACATGCTATTCTGTGATGTAAATTTTCAGTTAAGTAACACCAAATGGAATATTCTTCAAGAGGACAACTAGAATGAAAAGCCAGGCAATGTTTCTTTCATGTATTTTTTTGATTGGTTGGTTTTTTTTTTTAATGTATTTAGTGATGTTCCAAAAAGAAAAGGAAAAAAAAAAAGAATCTGAATCAGACAAATAGATATTCCCCTGCAGAAAAAGCTGAAAATAAAGTTCAAAACTCATTTTATAAACATTTCACTTTTTTAACCTGGAGGGGGACACAGTTATTAAGCAAAGGTTTGTCTGATCGGAAATAACTTCTTTGGTTTTTTGTTTTGTTTTTTATTTTCCCCATGAAAAAATGAAAGAGCTTTTGACTGACCTGAAATGATCTTTCTTTTAATCGTGGAAGGTGCAGATAGTTACATAATTCAGGCTACTACTCGGATGGAATGACAAAGATCACAGGTTCTGACGAACAATACCTGAGTCATCTCTAAAATCCAAGTTAGGTTTCTGTCATTTTTCTGGTTAATGTATACTGACAGTAATAACACAGCTCAGTGGCAGTTGAAAACCTTGTCAATACTTAAAATTGTTTAATTTGTTTTCTGTATCGGTATCCTAATAGGCTTTTCATGGAAGAGGGGGAAAAAAACTTTATTCTAGGCCTGAACTGGAAATGTTACGCTGGCGAGAATAAATTGGAGTGTAGTACCTTGTGACTTTTAACTCCAGAGTAATCACAATGTAGGGCCAATCCAGAAATATTTACTGAACATTGAATCCATATACTCCATACACTTCAAGGTGCAAAAATTCCTGCAATACTTCACAACTAACTAAGGACTATTAATAAACTATTAATACAGAATTAATTATTAATACACAAGTAAATGGAGATACGACATACCTCTCTGAGAAGTAAAGAAGTTGTGCTTTAAAACTTTGTTCCTACTAGATCCATTTAGATTTGCTGTCCCTTGAGTGAAAACTTTGCGTTTGAGAAAAATCCTTTACTAGAATTCATTTCACATTACTTTGTGTAATTGTCTTAATAAATTGACAGTACTTCTTTCTACAGTAGTTTTTCTACAAATTGACTCAATTTTGAAAGTTTTCAAAATTATTGGAATTGAAATGATTTTTCAAAAAGTGTAGCGAAAATACTTTGCATGGACGAAATATTCCACTAATATACCTCCTCTCATATCATTCACAGCAGTAGACTTACACAGGTGTAATTTACAACAAAATTGTGCCCTCAGAGAGCATGTAGATATAAACCTAACTTTAGAAATGAAAGATGCATTCAACCAGCAAATGCTATAGCTCATTATATTATCTGAAATATGTCACATAAGGTATTTCACTTAAATGATTCTACTACTTCTGATAGACAGAAGCAAGGAGGATGGCCTCAAATATTAATAATTCCATTATTCTTTATGCTATCAGTCATTAGCTAACCTTCTATTATGTAGGGGGAGGTTAAATGGCACGGCTGAAACAGTATCTTCTCCCTGGTTAATAATAATGCTCACATAATTCTGTTCTGAATAATGGATTAACGATTTTCACCACCAGCAGGCAGGCCAATGGGTAACTGCAATTTAAAAAGCAGGTTAGTAAAACTATATTTAGAGAGTAATAAAAACAGTTGAAATAGAGCTTGAGATGGATTCAGATGCCTTATTAGGCAAGAGATGTCAACAATCAGTAGCAGAACTTGATCTTCGCTACAGACCTGTAGCTTTGAGATTATAAACTTTATAAAAACTTGTTTAACATTTGATTTATCTAGAGAGTGGTGCAAGGACAAAGAAATAAGAATTTAATACCGGTCTTTATTTTCCTTTCTACCAATATCCATCTTTGAAAGGAATATTACAGGCTTGCCAAATGAGAGAAGATACTGAGATTCTTGGAGGAACAGCTTCCTGAGATACAGATCCAGTGATGCAGTAGATGATTGTTACATAAGTGAAGTTTTGCATTTATGCACACATGTATTGTGGTATAATTGTAATGGCAATCAAGAATTCCACATCAAAGTTATTTCCTACCTGTCATGAGAAAACTGTTTCAAAAATTGACTGTCACGACATAGTTAAGTACAGAACCAGTTCTACTGACTTCCTTACAACTGCCCTCTACCCTGAACTTGTGTGTTCATCCTCAAAAGCTGGAACACTTCTAGGATAGTAGGCACTTTAGACAGTTTATTAGAAGAACAAAATTTGTGGAAAATGTTCAGCTTTCTGATGGAGTGAGGTGGACATGAAAATAAGAAAAGATCTAAGGTTTTAATGGGTGTTATTAGAGGAAAACCTGGTTGTGCTGTTTAATATTTTATGTTCGATATAGATGAGACATCAGTTTGCTTTTATTCCTTTGCACAATCGTTAATACAAACACTTATGTATCAACAGCTCTTTGAGGGACTGTAGCTGAGTTTTGCTGAATTTTGAAACTTGATTAAGTAAAATGTATAAACTGGGGGAAGAAAGCTGTTTCTTGTTTTGAGTTTTATTTTTACCACTGTGAATTCCACTTAAATTGAATCTAATAAGGTCTGTTACAGAAGACAGTGATTCTCCTAAAACATGACAATTTTAAAATGATAGCAAATGCTCTCTGAAAGTACTACTACTGAGTCTAGAGAAAAATGTCTTCTTATGCAAGATAATCATAGTAGTAAAGATAATCATCATTGTTCTTTGAGGATGAAGTAATAGGGCAAATTTAGTTACAAAGGATTGCTACCATTCCTTAAAAATAAGTGAAGATTGATCTTTGGACAGAAGCTGTGAATTGTGTAAAATTGACTCTGCTAAATACGTACTAACTGGCATTTGAATTAGATTTTGTTAATCTTCTACTTAAATGAGTAAGAATAGAGAGGGGCTCGGAACAAATTCCTACTTCTTCTTCTAAGAAAAATTAGAAGATTTAATGTCATAATCAAATATATATTAGCAAGTAGCATGTAAAAATGTATTTTCATATATAGCAAAAAGTCAGGAAGTGTTATTTGCAAACGATACATCACAATAATCAATGATTTTTTTTCAAGCATTTCTGAGGATTGAAATTGACAGAAAATCACTCAGATAATATGGGTAAAGGCACAGAATGCAATTTTGAGTTCCCCTGGTTTCTTCTGCTGTAAGGGAAAATTTTCTAAGAAATCCTGTATTCTGTTAGATGGGATGCAATTAAACAGAATTTGTGTCCTTGTATGGGTTTCTACATGCTTTTTGTCTCAACTCAGTCAACAAACATGGAGTGCTTAGATTTGAAGCATAAATTATGTAATTTTTGAAGAGTTTATATTCTTCCCATAGGTTTTTCCATACAGTATACACAACTAAAATTTTAACATTGGGACAGGACAGCTAGAGAGTTTACTATAAGATACACTGTATATTGACTTCAGTAACAAGCTCTAGGTTTAAATCTGAAATATAAGCACCAAAACAATTGGAAGGGATAATTGGAAGTATTGCTGTTTGCATCTTGCTTTAGTTTTATAGGAGAAAGAAATGTCTATTTGGAATCTCAGCTGCTTCTTAAATCACGCTTTTCTTTCTTACCATGGCAATAACCATGTTAGTAGTCAGTTTTCTGTTTTGTTATGGCATAGCTATTCCAAAAATAAGAAAAATGTCTAGAGTCACTGATCAGAACAATTAATAGTAAAATATATTTAACTTAACGCTTAGTGGAGGAAATATTTTGCTGCACTACCTAGGTTCTTCAGCTTCTACCTTACTCATAAAATACAGAAGTTACATTGTATTAAGCACCGCATTAGAACTTATTCAGAATTCTAACAAGGGTGTCTCTAAATGGTACTTTATAAATGGTACTTTGCACTGGGGACAAAACTCTGCTTCTTTTGGGCACTTAGCCCCATGAGTGTGTAATATTTATTATCTTGAAAATGAACTGTGGTTTGCTTTCTCACATTAATACAGCACATAAAAAAAGCTGAAGTTCAGAACATTCACGTGTGCATGTGCAAGGACATTGGCTATAATGAGCTGAGCATTTGGCCTGCCTGTAGAAGGGCAGACTGAATCCCTGTGGGTTTGAGCCTTGTTGATTTCTTGCCTTTAAAGACAATATTTTGCATTGGTTGGTGATTGCCAACAAACATATTATCAAGGCAGCAGTTCTGACCTCTTCATGCAAAGGTGAAAGCAATTTCTTAACAGTCTGTTTGCACAAACAGAGAAAGGCCTTATGACAAGAACTCCAACATTTTGTTCATCATTAAAACCATGAGGTTTTAATTGTCATGTATTTTACCATGAGGTTCAATACCATTATATATTTTTTTAAAATGGCTTCTCTTTCATAGTGAAAGAAATAGCAATATCCTGGGGGGTGGAGGTGGGAGGGTGGGGGGAACAGCACTAAGCTGCTGAGGAAAAATAGGGAAAAATATGCACTCATATATTTTTGTATAATACACATTCCTCTGAATATATATATATATAATATGGGCTCCTCTGAAAGTAATGCCTCCTACGTTGTTATGTTGGCGCACAATGTCAGAGGCAGATGGTGGTGGTGTGGCAGTAGAGGCTGAACCTTCCCAATGACAGTCCATTACATATTGTTGCTGTGTGACAGATGGCAGCAGAGGGGCAATCTGACAAAATGTCATCTGACGTGGAAGTGTGTATGAAGTAAACATGTGTCATTGAATTCCTCCATGCAGAAAAAATGGTACTCATTAACATTCGTCAGTGCTAGCTGAACATCTATGGGTTCTTGCTGTGCTTGTAGACTAAGTAGTATTAAACATCAGAAAAGGTGTAAGTCAGGAAAAGCAATTTCTAGAATATTTCATTGAGAGTCAATCACCTGAGAATTGTAATTCGGTGTTATAAGGATATTCTGTTTTTCTTCACAGTGAATGCAACTTGTCTACCATTAGGAAGAAATCAGTAATACTTTACACTGCTTCTAAATTTTTTAGCATACCTAAGGCAAAATACCATTAATTATGTCACAAAATTACCTGTGTGTAACTTCAAAGACACCATATGTTATCAAAAAAATGTTTAATGTATGAACATTCAATATAGTGGTCTATCTCTTATTAACACTTTGCTCAGTAAAAATAAAAAAAAATACGCTTAGACTGTCTATATATATTTACAGCCAATACTGTGTTTTTATAATAGTAAGCATCAAAACCACTCATCCCCTCACAACAAATGCACTCCTCAAAATAACTTATTTTTTCTCTATTAAATAGAACAAATTGAGGAACAGCTCATTAACTGCAGAGTACAAGTCATTAAGTAATTGCAGTGGCCCTTTCTGCCAACTTCACATGAGCATTGGCAATATTCGGACTCCCTCACCTTGGCGTTCTCCAATAGTAAGAATGAAAATGTTACTAAGTGTGACATTGATTGTAGGATAGTAAAATCTGTTTGCTTTTATTTATTTCTAGGTTATTTCAAAAGAACAAGACAAAACTTTTGATTTTACTCAGATTGACACAGAACTTCATTCTTTGGTTAAACCACTGTATGTTTTCTTCTCTCTGTCTAGCAGAGAAAATTGAGCCCTAGAGAATAAATTTCATTCAATATTATTTATTTGTTGTAAAAGCTTCCTGTTCTGCAGGGCAGGTGAAGTACTAAGTATCTAAACATGCTAGGGATCTTCACAGAGATGCTGAGCTGTCCTCTGCAGTCTCAGTGAGTGAAAAACAGACCAGTGCTTCTCATGCATGACAGGGCATGGAAATAGTCCGTTACAGCATAATTAATTTTTTTTTTTAATTGTCTGGGCTCAATCTTATAAAAGCTTCAGTATCTTCTATGAAAGACCATAATTTCTTTCTTTCTTTCTTCATATGGAATACATGAAGTGTCTCCTCTTAGCAGGTTGAGTTAGAAATAGAATAGCTTCTAGTGTCTGTGTTTTTTAATTCATCTGTTAAGATGTAGCCATTAATAGGGAAAAATAGTTTTGATTCCATCTTAATATGTTATTTACTTCTCTTTGGAAATTATGTCAGCTGATGAGACAGCAGAGTACAGTAAAATATTTGTAAATAAATCTTTGGTAGTTGCATTGGCTTGAGTTTCATTAGGGACCAGTTTTTCTCTTGTGTTCTCACAATTCAAATTAGGAGTGCTAAATGTGGATCTACAAGAGATGACTTTTGAGAGTCCTACAAAGACCTGGCACTCCTGGAATTCTGGTAGTGTGGGAGGTCAAGGTGTTTGGCCTTGTGGGTACAATCAATGGTATTAGTACAGGACAGTACATACAATCCCAGAGATAACAGGGTACCAGTTGGAAAGGTAGATGCTACTCTCAAAGGGCAAGAGGATGAAAATGTCGTTCATACCAAATTCATGCACAGTGAAACAATATATTTGAACACATCGATAGAAATCTAATGGAGATTAAAACAGGAAGCAATAAAAGTGTAAAAAAAACCAGTAGCAGAAAGCAATAGTAACTGGATATGAAGCAATCAAAATAATTTTATCCCTGTGAGTACAGTATTCTTCTCATACTGAACTTCACAGCTGCCACTTAAGAAATTGACTTGAAACAAACTTCACAAACAAAAATTGCATCTTAATGAAACCAAACAATCAAAATGTTCAAGGAGATAGGTAAATCTTCTCTCTAAGAAAAGTAGCTAATGAAGTCAAATACCATAGGAAAAAAAAAATAGCACAGAACATATTTCAAAAAGAAGATCAGAGAAACAACAATTCTCCTTTTTTTTTAACAATGTAAGAATGTAGATAAAAAGCCATTTTCTTGATTCGTATTAAAATGTTCCAGCAGCAGGCTTTAGAATCAAGGAAACAATAGGAGCAACAAACATTAGCCCTGTTGAGCATCTGTGTCTGCTGAGAGAGACAGTTTAACAGTTATGCCATGGGCTGCTCTTCAAAGCAATTGTAAATTAGCAAGAGAATAATGAAAAGGATTTTTTCATTCTGTTTTCAGGTTGCAGTAGAATCTGAGGGTTTTAGACTCTTTCCTTCAAAGAATCATAGAATCATAGAATGGCTTGGGTTGAAAAGGACCACAATGATCATCTAGTTTCAACCCCCTGCTATGTGCAGGGTTGCCAACCACTAGACCAGGCTGCCCTGATCCACATCCAGCCTGGCTTTGAATGCATCCAAGGATGAGGCATCCACAGCCTCCTTGGGCAATCTGTTCCAGTGCTTCACCACTCTCTGAGTGAAAAACTTCCTCCTAATATCTAACCTAAACCTCCCCTGTCTAAGTATAAAACCATTCTAACCATTCTCCCTAGTCCTGTCACTATCCACCCATGAAAACAGTCATTCCCCCTCCTGTTTATACGCTCCCTTCAAGTACTGGAAGGCCACAATGAGGTCTCCCCAAAGCCTTCTGTTCTCCAAGCTAAACAAGCCCAGTTCCCTCAACCTTTCTTCATAGGAGAGGAGCTCCAGCTCACTGATCATCTTAGTGGCCCTCCTCTGGACCCGCTCCAGGAGCTCCATGTCCTCCTTGTGCTGGGAGCCCCAGGCCTGGACGCAGTACTCCAGATGAGGCCTCAGAAGAGCCGAATGGAGGGGGACAATCACCTCCCTCTCCCTGCTGACCACTCCTCTTTTAATGCCTAGAACATAGTTGGCCTGCTGGGCTGCAAGCGCACACTGTTGGCTCATGTCCAACTTTTTGTTTACCAGGACCCCCAAGTCCTTCTCCGCAGGGCTGCTCTCAAGTACATCTCATGTTAAATGGAAGTGTGGTGTTACACCCAACATGCTTATGTGTGTGTTTTATAGTCCATCTTCTTATAGATCACTCTTGCACTGTGAGAGTGAGCTCATGCCTGAACCTACATTCTCAAAGCAATTAGTTACCCACCGTATTTTTATGTGTGCTGTCCTACTTGTAACTGAACTATATATATTTGGTAATACACTGTTGTGTATATCTTATGCTCCCACCTGTGAGTTGTATAACAAATAGCTCCAACTCATTTTAAAACCAGGGAATGACTAATAAGTTCCTTGATGTATGAAATCAGGTCTGTAGTGGTCTGGCTTACAGTGTGTTGAGGCTGCACAGACCTTCTGTTGATAAATTAGCAGATTTTCCAAGAATGAGGGCACACAGGAGATGCTAAGTACTAATAGACTACAAAAAGCACTGTACTCAGCAGTGAGATTTTTTTCTGTCATTTCAGGCAGGAAACCGTATTAGTCATGCTAATGTAATATACTATTTGTGATTGCCTTGACACTGTCCATTTAAACATTCAG
The DNA here is from genome assembly GCA_016647715.1 of Pavo muticus. Classification (NCBI taxonomy): domain Eukaryota; kingdom Metazoa; phylum Chordata; class Aves; order Galliformes; family Phasianidae; genus Pavo; species Pavo muticus. Next base: position 20,792 of record JACDJE010000596.1, on the reverse strand, counting down.
GAAGCTACATCTTCCACACATTCATGTGCAAGTACATCATGCTGGGTTAGCGCTAGTCAATTAAGCAGTGTGTTGTCAACTTTAGTTAAAACAAATGGCATAGGCTACTGCATCACCGAGCAACCTGCATTATATAGAAGTGGTATTTATAAACAGTTCTTCCTTGAGATTGTCTTCAGGGTTACATCCAGTCGCTGTATTCTGGATCTGCTCAGACACCTTCAACATCTTGTGCTCATTTAATTTAAACCAACCAATCCACCTGCATGTGGGTGCTAGGAACTGCTGTTTTCCTTTCCGGCACCAAGTCTGCAGTGCTAATGTCACTTGTTTGTCAGGCAAACACAAGATCAGTAAACTCACAGGGAACTGAGAGCTCACCTGAAGTTGCACTTTCTAGGGAAGATTAGCCAAAATGAAATGTCTGACAGTTCTGTGTCAGCTTTCCACATTGCGAAATGAATCATTATTCCTTCTCCTTTTGAGTATCTGAAGGGAATGAACGATATGTTAAACTGTCAGTCACTTAGATCTTGGCCGTTGGTTGAGCAAGAAGAATTAGATGAAGTCAGTAACTTTGTTGCCCTGGAGTTATCTACAGTATTAGCAATTATTTAGGAACATGTCAGCCATTCCGCCACAAACTGTTTAGCTTGAAGATCATCAAATCATCAGACCTATCATCTCTAACCCCAAGCCTTCCTCTCTATAGCATTTCTTAAGCTACTACCTGCCAAGGTTTTATGAAGTTGTTTGATCTGGAGGGGCCAGAAACTTCTAGACATTATTTCTTGTTCTTTGGAGTTCAAATAACTAAAGTATTTATTACAATTTTCCTTGTCAACAGGAATATGTAGCTAGGTCTTGTACATGTTTTAATTATTTTATTTTTTTAATTGCTGCATCATTTATGCGTTCAAAATAGTTGTTTCAAGGAATGCAAAGAGAATTGAGGTTTCCCTAGAAGCCAGGAGAATGATATAAACAAGAAATTTGCTGAACTTTGATCATAAGGTCTTCCATCCCTCTTGTCAAAATTCGAAATATTAATGAAAAACTAAGATAAATAAACATTGACAAACAAATAACAGTTTTTGTTATATTTTTATTATTTCACATGGATGATCATATGATTGTAAGATAAATTTGTAGGGTGCAGCAGCAGAATCTCTACCATTTGTGAAAGTATCCTCCTGTTGCACAGCCTTGCTTTATCATTGTGTTGCTTTTTCCTACCAGTTGTTGGCTTGGAACAGAGTGTGCTTTGGTAGTAATAACAGCCCTCCAGTATTTTAAATGGAACAGTGAGCATGAAGCTGTATGTAACTTCTTCCAACAGTGCCAAAGACCCTTCCTTCCTCTATATGTATTTTTACAAATATAAAGTATATTATTGCCTTTCACACTCCAGTTTGACCTCAGTCCCTGTTAAATGAAGAAGCTATCACAGTAAGATGATGTGCTTATCTCATTTTTATTGAAAATAAATTAACGCCACTGACAGTACTGTGACAAACAAAATGCTCTAAACTTTTCTTCTCATCAGGGGGGATATATTTTACTCATTTTGAAGGGGAAGCTGGTAGGTGTAAGACAGCCCTCTCTTTTTCTACAAATGTCTGCTGATACAGTTTTTAAAAATAAAATGAGGGAAAGTCCTGTAGAAAATGCAGAAAACGACAATCGATATCATTTTTCTCTTTGCCTGTTTTTTTTAAAGCTGATTTAAAAATCTATTACATTGTGTTTATTTAGATGTTGAAGATTCTATGATGTGTTACTGTTCTGTTTCAGCAATGTGTAGAATTTGCATTACAATAGAAGAATAGAAGTTCCCCAATATTCTAGTCCAGTCTTAAACCATAAAAGAGAGAACCTTGTTTATGTGCTATTGTCTCACCTGAAATCTCCTGCACAATTTGTCCTCCATCTCTGCTGTAGCTTTTCAATGTCTTATTCCCTGGGATAGTTAAATTCCAATAAAAGTTAGAAGAGAACTAGATGCTTATTTGCTGTGCTATCCTTTGGTTAATTCACAAGTCTTGCATTTTGAAGCTGTGTTTCATAAGGATATACACTGCACACCAACAAAAGCAATTTCAGAATGGGAGCAGTGAATACCAGCTGCTCTCATAGGATCTAAATGAAAGGAGAAAGAAATGGAAGCAGCAACCTCTTGTGCCCAGGTAAAGAGAGAGAGAACTGGATCTTCTCACCAAAGGCTTGCCTGAGTTTTTTCTTCTTAAGGTCAGAACAAGTCACTACATCTCCACCTGGCTGAAAAAAAAATGGACCACTGTAGTTCAAAACTAACAGTAAGAGGAAAGTACTGTCCCACTATTTTCAAAAGTGAAAAGGAGAGAAGCAATACACCAGAAACTTGTTTGAGTTAGCCTGCTTGGTAGAATGCCAGCTTGCTGTATGTAGGAATTGTTCAAGACTGTCAGATAAAAAGTAGTTGTAACATTGATCATACAGTCGTTAAGCTTGGAGAAGATCTCTAAGATCATCTAGTCCAACTGTTCACCTACCACCAATATTGTCCACTAAACCATGTCCCCCATGTGACCCTCCCCTGGCACAACATGAGGCCATTCACTCTTGTCCTGTCGCTGACCCGCACCTGGCCACAATCTCCTTTCAGGCAGTTGTAGAGAGCAATAAGGTCTTAAGGTCTCCCCTGAGCCTCCTCTTCTCCATATTGAACATTTCCAGTTCCCTCAGCCACTCAACATAAACCTTGTGCTCCTGACCCCTCACCAGCTTCATTGCATTTCTCTGAACACGCTCCGAGGCCTCAATGTATTTCTTTTAGTGAAGGGCCCAAAACTGAACACAGTGCTCGAGCTGTGGCCTCACCAGAGCCGAGTACAGGGGTCACCTGCTTGCTCCTGCTGGCAACACTATTTCTGATACAAGCCAGGATGCTTTCTTGGCCACCTGGGCACACTGCTGGCTCATGGTCACCCAATTGTCTGCCAGCAACCCCAGATCCTTTTCCTCAGCACAGCTATACAGCCACTCTGGGCCAAGACTGTAGAGTTGCATGGAGTTGTTGGGACCAAAGTGCAGGATTCAACCCTTGGTCTTGTTGAACTTCTTCCCATTGCCTCAGCCCATTGATCCAGTCTGTCCAGAATCTGCTGTAGGGCCTTCTTACTCTCAGGCAAATTGACACTTCCTCTCAATTTGGTGTTGTTTGCAAATGTATTGAGAGTGCACTCAATCCCCTTATCTAAATAATAAAGATATTACACAGGAAAGGCGCCAGTACCAACTCATTGGAACACCGCTCATGACCAGTTGCCAGCTGCATTTAACTGTGTTCACCAGTACTCTCTGGTTTTTTACCTGTGTAAAAGGAGTGTACAAAGATAAGATTGTTTCTGAAGAACTCCATGCTCTCTCTCTCTCTTTTTTTTTTAAGGAATTTCTGCATATTTTAGCACTGAATAGGTCTTTAATCTGTAAGTGATGGAAAAGCATGTTAGAAAGTGAAAGAACATTCCATATTTGTTAGAGATGACTTGCTAGAAAATTTTAACCAGTTTTTATAAAGTTTCCCTAAAAAGTGGTTTGTTTTTCCTAGAGATACTGTTTTTCTGACTTGAAAGTATTTTTTTCCTAGAAATTAGCCCAACATCACTTCTTTTTCTTCCCCATTAGGTATGTTTCACATCATGCTTTCTAAATATCACCAGAATTTCTGTACCACCTACTGTTGCTAGCTTGTATATTTTTTGGCAAGTCATTTGGCCTCTGTTTCAATAATCTCTATATTCTGACTTGGGACAGTGCTTCTTGTCCAAAACTCAAGAAGAAAAAGCACACACACAGAGCTGTGGATACTAACTGTGCTTTGAAGAAATTGGAAGCAGCATCTTTTTGTTGTCTTTATTTTGTTTTTCTTAAATGTAGTTATTTAGGAAAGTTGAACCAGGAAAAATATAGAAAAAAGAGCCTGTAGTCCTATTTGACAGAAATTTTCACTGTTGAATTAAAATGTCAAAACCAAAATGAAAGAAAAAATATGTGTTATTTAGATATCTGAACTTTTAACTTAGGTTGAGTTCTTGAATTCATTCCTAAAGTAGAGATGGCTTATAAATACTTGTAACATTAGCCAAGCATCACATGGAAGGATAGACTGTTCCCACAAGACAGAGTTGACTACGTTAATGCAACTCTAACTTAATTTAGAAGAAATATCTTAACAACTTGTAGCCACATTATTCTCTTATTATCTTTTTTATACAATCTGAGTTTGCTTTAATAAATACAAGTAGAGTATACATACATCCCCATAGATAATGAAATGGAGGAAAGACTTAAATTACAAATGCTTGCTTGTATGGTTTAAATCCAACTTTATAAGATCCATTAGAATCTCAAATTACTAATATTACAGGAAGTTTACTGCAATTAAGGGTGACCAAAGGTGGATCCTATCTACCATTGTACTGATTCAGATCAGCAGTTACTCATTTCTAAGGAGGCATGGGAGTTAGAAAATGACATAAGGAGACTCTGAAAGAACTAGGAATGCTTATCTTTAAGGACTGGGTGTAAAGAGGACAGGGTAGTAGTAACAGTTTGTAAAAAATATGTAAAAGGCTGCTGCAAGCAAAAAGTGTATTTCATATCCTTGGAAAATTGAACTGGAACTGATGACCTACAGTTGCAGGAAGAAAGACTTAAGTAAACTACTGAAAACTTTTCTAGTGGCATAGATATTGAGGCATTGAAATAGATTGCTTAGGAAAATTGAGTATGCTACAGATATTTGAAAGCATATTAAGGAATGATATTCCTACTATTATTTATTTGTTAGGGCAAGGAGATAGCAGATGACTTCTTGAGATCTCTCCTAAATACAAATTTTCCCTCAGTCTGTTGATGCTTTTCAGAGTATTTTTATTTACACCCCAGATATAAAAGATTTCTTACACTATTTAGTGCTGTAAGTCCTCCTTAGAATAGATAGAACCATAGTAATATCTTAACTGACTTGATAGTACAATCTTATAAATATAATAAATTAATATCTCAGCATGACTTCTTTGATGTGGATGTGGAGTTCTAGCTCTGCTTTGTGGTTGTGAATGCAAATCTGAAGCAAAAAGCATAGAAACCATTAATCATATACAGCTTTTTCTAGTAAAAATTCTTAAATATTTAGATTGCTGTAACCATAAGGTTCTTCTGAAAAATACTGTTAGCCAAGATCATGATACCTTTCCAAGATGTCTCGGTTCCGGTAACCTGACACTCACTGTATCTCTTCTGTTTTGTGACCAAAAGAAAAACTTGGAAAAACAATTCTAATTTTCATTGTTACAAGAAAATGAGAGAAACCTATGTGAAGACATTTCATATCTTTTGTTTTGTCTTTCTGTTCTTCTGATCTTTTGATGATAATTATATTTTTATCTCTGCTAATACATATGTAAGGTAAAGCCTATTTGTACATACAAAAGCATTCAAGAGTATATTTTTCCTCATTCGTATGAAATTAGTTGGAAATAGAGAATTTCTCGCTAATAAGTATAATGACAGTTTAAGAATGTAGTACTGTAACAAGTGCTTGCTCTCTGTTTGATGGTAGAGCTCAAAAAACAGTTGTGCATGGTTTCACAAGTCCAGCGTTTTTGGACACTTTGTTATTGTGACTTTCTTTTTCTCGCTTCTTCTTTGTTTATCTTGCTCTTGTCACTTATACCAGAAGTAAAGAAGAGGACACCTGACTTTCTTTCCTTCTATTTCAAGCAAGTCAATCCTGAATTCTAAACCTTTTCTTTTCCCTCCATACTGAGCTTGAACTCTTTGGGCCCAGGGCCAATTTTCATCTTTGTTTTCTGTGATTTTGCCTAGCACATTTTCAACAAGTGGTGTATCTGTCACCTTTCTATTACATCCTCAGGTGTGAAACACTTTCTCTTCTGTGTACCGTTTTTACAAGAAACTCCAACAGTGATTATCTTCAGGGTTAGATCTTTAACATGCATAAATACATATTTCTGTCAGTGAACATTACTTTTTGCACACGACAGTTCTAGCACTTAGTTCTATCTTCTGTGGTTCTTTTCTGTAAAAAGGCAATTTTTACAAGATCAGTTTTTGCTTCCCTTATTTACAGGAAAGGTCCTGTGATATTAACAATAATTACTTTAATTTGCAATTAAAAAAAAAAACAACGCATTTCTACACCTTGTGGTATGCTTTTCATCTCTCGTATTGTATTTATAAGGAAACTTATAGGTGTAAAGCATAGTTTTCTAAAACTACTCTCCACTTATGGAATATTAGCTGCTAAAGAAATAGCTATGAGATCCAAAGAATAAGTTGAAGTTATTCCCATTCATCAGATATTAATTCATAAATGATATCCTCATTTGTTTTCATTTTTGAGCATTTTAAATCTCAAGGATAAATATTTTTAATCCATTAAAGTTCTGTTCACAATTAGAAAAATATATGAGTTATCTGACTGTAGCAAGAGAAAAAACCTGATTAATACAAGACAGGTCAAATAAGTGGGAAAAAAAATAAAATAAAAACCAACAGGAAAACTGAGCTGACCCTGGTTTAGGTCACATTCCCCAAAGCTGAAGAAGACTTAATTACTTAGGATCTTCAAGGCAGATCACAGAAGGTGCTTGCAGGACTGATAGAGACTGATAGGGTCCCAGCCAGCAATCGCTCTATCCTCACCCAGGTGTGGGTAGCTCCTAATGACTTTGCTGTTAAAGGGCAGGTGGTCATATGTAAAGAAAGAGGGTATGATCCTGCTGTGGGTTGCAGCTGCTGATGTTGATCATTTGCAATACCTGGTGTCTATACTGAAAAGCAAAATTTGCAAAAGCTTTTTAGTACTCTACTCTGAAATATTTAAAATCTAACTTAGGTTTGGAGAGTCACCTTGTATGCAGGCTTTCTACCAGCATAGTGAAGCCAACAGACTAAATTTACTTACTCTTACCATTAGAGGTGTAAAAATAATTACAAATCTTTCCTCCCATTAACATTCTGTTTTCTGTGATAGATACTCTGCTTTGAGAGAGGTGGGAACTACTTTTTTGAAGTCTCATCTTCTAAAAATTCACCCTCCCTGGGAAAAATTCTTCTGAAGGCCAAAGGAGGTGTTAGTTTGCAAGATTTTTGAGTTGTTTCCCTTGTGCTCTTTCCTTAAGAAACTGAGCTCTAACAAGCAGGTCTGATTTTGAGAGGAATCCAAAGTTTCTTGAAGTTTCATTGGCAGGAGTGTGGTTATAAGCACTTATTTGTGCATATTTCCTTTTGTTTATGCAGAGCGTTCTGTAATGATCTCTCATTCAAGGAAGTGTGCCTATCACAAGCTAATACAGAGTTTCTAAAAGACAGCCTGGAGAAGAGCCTGAATAAGGTTTGAAAAGATGGATTTCTTTTTGCCAGTTTCCTTGCAGCTGAAAATGCTTTTTCTTTTTTTTCTTTTTTTTTTTTTTTTCCTTAGAAGTAAAGATTTGGAGGTGATGACAGTCTGTTTTATTTATGTGAGGTTTTTTGTATAGTTACGTTTTCCTCTAGTCTACTCTCAGCCAGGTAGCCTCTGAAGAATGGGAATGAGGCAGCAACAAACAAAGGTAGTCAAAGTGTCCTCATTGATATAAATTATTTAAACACAAAAACTGGTAAGTGCTTTACTGTAATGATTGTTAAAAGTCGAGGGCTTTAAAACTTCAGAATGCAGAATAATTAGCTAGATGATTACTGACTGAAATGATTATTTAGTTTAGGTATGATAAAATAATCTAGAACCCAAATGAGGTCTTACTACCACTAATTTTTCTATGCTTAACATTATTTAAAAATAATATAAGGAGCCTTCAGAAGCCCAAACCTGTGCTTCTTTTGTGTTGTAGTTATAAATGTCTCAGGTCAGACCTTAGCCCTAAATTGCTGTGCAGTTACTGTCTTCTGGAGTGGAAATGGTGCTGCTGCCTTTCATTTTAGGACAAAAGTAAACTTTTCTTTTTTGATCATCGTCATCCTTAGTTCATTTCAGTGAAGTGAGCAGTGCAAAGCTTTACTTCATCTCTTTGTTATTGTATTTTTTTTTTAACTAGAAATTTTAGTTTCTACTACTTAGATTACATGCAACGCCAGTAACAAAGATTCATTTAAAAACATTTTATTTTTCTTCACTAACAGAGGGATACCTTAGAGCGTAGGCTATTAAGTTTCTTTTTTTTTTTTCTGTTTTGCTTTTTGTCTTTCCTGTTGGGGTTTTTCTGTTGTTTATATTTTTCCTGCACAAGAGACATAGTAGGCTTTAAAAAAGTATGTGTTGAAGCAGAATACACGGCACAAGTTTGTTTCATTTTCACTGTGGAAAAAGTTTATCATGCCATTTTGTTGATCTCTACAGATTAATTTTGTGGAGAGAGGCAGCCAAAATGTCAGTCAAAGCTTAAGGCAAAGCCGAAAGCAATCCTGATGTGCTAAAAATATAAAAAATAAATAATGCAGATGTTAACCCTTTCAAGCTCAGATTCACTGGCCATTGAATTACTATAAAGAATTCAGTTTCATTCAGGGTATATTGTTGTACCAGGTGTGGCTGGGATGGAGTTAACTTTCTCCACAGTGATGTGAATGGTGCTGTTTTAGATTTGTGAGTAAAACAGTATCAGTAATACATTATGTTTTGGCTATTCACATCTACACAGATCCTTCTAACATCTATGACATCCATACAGTAATATATCTCATAAACATTTTCCCTATAGCAGTGTAGAAATAATTTCTTTCTGTTGGTAGTGTGACTGCACCTACTTTTTCTTTGAAAAGGCAATTACGATGTGCAGTTTGACAGAGTATTTCAAGTCATACATCAAATCCATGAACCTTTTCCTAACCTAAAATCTATGTTTAGCTTTAGGGAAAGAAAACTTGTATGAGAGATGTGTTCATTCATTCACTACTTTTGCTACTTCATTTCACAACACTGAGCTCAGCAAGACCTCGTTACCTTGTGTTGTTGGGCCATACCGTCTATCCTTTTCCTAAGATAACTTAGGTTGCCACAGACATCTCAGCAGTAGAGATTTGAGGCCATGTCTTTCATACCATAATAGGTTCTTGTCCAATTCACTTTGTCACAGTGTCCTTTGTCATACTGTCCCCCAGAAAGAACATGCTGGCTTCAGTGCAACGCTGTGATCTGATGATTATTATCTTCTCCACAAGTCACAGACTCCCCTAATGCTTAGATGTTGAAAAGTGTTCTCAAAATTGATGGCTCTAGCCAATGCAGACATGCTGTAAAAATTATTGGGTTCTCAATGAACATTTCTTAGTGTTTTATTTTTCATAAATAAAAAAAAATTACCTGAAAGTGAAATGAGAATTGGAATTTTACACCTCTGCCTAGGCAACTCTGCTAATAATTAGCATGCCAGTAGCTTCTCACAAATTGTTCTGTCAGCCATTAGCAGAGTATCAGGAGCCTATCTCCCTAGACTGATAAAAAAGGAAAAAAAGAGTATTTTTCATATTACTTTATTTTATCTGTGTGTGTAAAAGAGGTTTACCTCTGATTTGGAATTTATTTCAGTCTTTTCAGCTTCAAGGGTGACCAGATTGTATCTTTGTAAAAGCAGAGACTTATCTGATAAAATGTGAATAAGAATCTGCACAGCTAGGTCCCTAATTACCCAGGTGATTGCACTGCCAATTAGCTGTTCCCAAGCTCAGGTGGCCTTTCTGTCTCTAGTTGATCTGGGCTCACAATGTTTCTAGCTTGTGTGCAAGCAAATACGTGCACCTTCAACAATGCACTGTGCCTGACAACTCTTGTTGCAACTGAAGATGCTCTCACTGATCTCTCTGCTTGCTGATACATTAACCATCTTTAAAAAATAATTTATTTTCAACTACTGACCCAAACTCTTTCTTCCTCCAATTTCTTGGGAATTTAAGTTGATCAGCAAAGAAATACACGTCTGATTTCTAAGCAGTTCTCCAATTTTTTTGCAAAAATAAATTGGAGAAGGGGTGGTTGCATTAAATTATTTGAGATGGAAAAGCTTACTTTAATAAATTACTCTGTATACTGATTAAGGATGATTGATGTGTTCTACTCATGTTCTGACTTTCTGATGGTATCAGCAATAAAAAGCATGGAGGGCCTATTTTAACCATAAGAATTGCAGAAGTATGTCAGAATACTCAAGTAGTGCAGATCCTGCAAGTAAATGCAATAATTACATCAGTGCTTTCAAAATAGGAACATTTTTACAGATGTATCATTAAAACAACAAAACATCAGTAGTACAGCAACAAAATTTTTAGCCTTAAATATAACTCAATTCAATTACAGATACAATGTAACTTGTATTTCTAGTTTTCTGGCTGTATAATTACATTCTCTGTGTTGTTATTATAAAATTTTGATTGTAATACCTATCTGTCAGGTAGATGAGTTAAAGTAGCAAGAACTGATTTATCCTTGCTTTTACTAACTACGTATTGAGAAGTGAACTACAATAGATATTTTATGATTTTTAATTTAATTTTTCAAGAATAAACTTAGTTCTCCTGGCAGTGAATTAACAAAACATTGCTACCTGGCTTGTGGGCTGACTAATTAACCAAGTAGATTTAATAAAATGCATATATTTGTATAGTAGTTTAAGATATTTTTCAGTCTGATGGCAGTAATTGTAACCTCAGTGCACATGCACAGGTTCTCTCCCTTTTATGAAAGGTTTCCAAAGGACTAGAGAGCAGTGATGAGAATATATGTGATGTGAACAAAGCTGACCTCACAGAAATTATTGTGGGATTTTATGTATTTGTTTTTTAAAATATCTGAGGGAATTTAAATTCATTACTATTAGACATTTGCGTCAGAACTGAAAAATGTCACTAGGGTCATCGGTTTCTTTAATGACCGCTTGAGTGCAGTTGTAATAAGAAAGGAAAAACCCAAATCAGAAGCCTAACTGAAGGTGAGAAGATCGAGTTCTTTGATTCATTGGCAATCTCCTTCAAATCTACTGTGCATTGCAAAGACTAGGGATTTGATGCCTTTTGTTTACAGGAGAACATGATAGCACAGTGTCTGTGTCTGAAGCGACACAGACAAATTCACGGAGTGTAAACTTGCTGACAAACCCCGGTGGGGCTGTAGGTATATCTTGCCAAGTAGGCTGATAACGGGGATACAAGATCTTGACTAGGAAGTGGAAAGAGACCAGATATTAAATAAGTAAGGGCTGAAATTCTGGCCAAAATGTGCAATTTGGAAACAGTTGGGAAAAAAAGCCAAAAATACAGGATATGAACTGATCCAGTTTTACCCTTTAATACTGTTTATAATGAATAACTTATTGTGAGTTTAAAGTGTTGCCTATGTTGGATTATTCTAAGTAGATCTATGTCTCCAAAGTTCATAAATGTGTTGAAAATAGTGATGGAGCATTGTTGGATGTAGATTACAATCAGAAAGAGAGTGCAAAAACACCTGGTTGCTGTTAGTCTTGTAAGTAAACCAAGCAATTATTTCCAGAGGAATTCTGAATCTAATTTGTAAAACAGAAAACAAACTAACAAAAAGAGGTAAGTTTATGTTGTCTCTTGCTATTAAGACATGCTACAGGTAGCACTAATGTATAGTTGAGATCATTCTTTAGCGCCAAGCTCCTACAGGTGCTGGATCACATCTGGAGTAGAAAGAATCTCCTGTACCCACTGCAGAGCTAAACAGTCTAAGATTGTCCAGTCTAGAAGAGCCAGTGAGAAAGATCTCAGTATCATGGTCTTGAATGATAATTCAGAAAAAATAACCAGGAGAACCAAGTTTAAACTCTGGTCTGTTTCTGTTCTTGCTGTAAACAATTTTTAGTGTTCAAGCATCAGAATGGTAGTGCACTGGTTTTCTGATATGTAACTAGTTTGTTGAACAGACAGCTGCCTGAAATTACAAAAAAATATATATATATTATTTAGAGAAAATGTCTTTTGTGAACTCCAGTGATCCTGTGCTTGATTACCAAACAATGTAATTAGTGTTCCATAGGAAAACTGGCTCTTTTTCCAGCAGGTCTGTAAGATGTGCCTGCAGTATCCATGTGCTGACAGAAGCATCACAGATGCACTAACTGATTTTAGAAAAGCAAACATGGATTAAATGTTGTAGAATCAAGCAAGCAGTGGGCAGAATTACGTGAGAAAAAAAGTTTACAGGTAGGCTCTGGGGCGTCCTCCGGGTCCATCTGTCTGGACAGAGTATACCACAAGTTTTTTTAGCCTGTTTGCCTCAATTGTCTTCCAGAGTGAGCCTTGTCATAGAGAACAGATGGGAGAAGGACAATGCTTGTGTATTCTCTATCATAACATGTACAAGATCTTGGAAGACCAATGTTTAGTTGTATAAAAAAAATGGTTAAGATTGAGAAAGTAATTATCAAATAAAAAGACTAATGAGCCATCTCTTCTGCAAGGACACGGAGTATCTCCATGACTTTTTGTTGCTTTAACTAAATAGTAGGTTGAGGAAGTTAAGTTACATTGATGTGTTACTTGGTTTGTTTGTTTTCAAGAATAAGGATGGGCTCCTCAGTTCCATCATGAGAATGTGTGATGACCTGTCCTCCAAAAGCTGGACAGAGGTGTTTATGAAGTAGACGCTATGTTTTAAGATGGGTTATGCCTCTGAATGCCTTTATCTGACTGTGGTTTACCGCACCCCTACTTGCAGGCATGGAGTTTTCATACTATCCTGTTTCATCACTTTGTATTGCTATTGAGGCCAGTAAGGAGAGGAAGGGTTGTTTCATTTTGTATTTGTATTTGCATTTTAGCTTTTTTCAGTGTGTTTCCTTCGGCAGCGTCTAAAATAAAGTTTTAATATATCTTCAGGCATTTTGGGCAAATGTGGAGACAATGAATGGTTCATGACTTCTTCCAAGACTGGTTTTGACAGTTCATAGGCCTGATTATTTTCTTACCTAATTCCTCCACATGCTTTTGTGAAGGAGTTTGCAGTTGTTTCCTTGACACCATTTGTGGCCATTCTTGATACTAAATGTTTCTAGTGAGCTTTTATGATGAAATGAGCTTTTATGATGTTATGAAATTTTCTATCTATCTTGATTCATAACATAAAGCCTTCTCTCTTGTTTCTCTGTATCATGATTACTTACGTAGTTCCAAAAATAAATTAATATACTAGCCAGATCCATTGTTCTCTAAGGTTTAGTAAATAGTATTTATTTTTAGTAAAGGCATTTCTTTGTTCTATAATTAAAGAGGTAAAAGGTTCTATAAATAAGAGGTAAAAACCTTTCTTTTTAGTTGGTAGTTATTCTTAGAAAGAATTAGCATTGTTCTGTCTTTTCATCTGCCTCTTTTGTTTGTTTATTGCTAAGTTTTGTTACTATTTTCAGTATGTGAGTACCAAAGCTGGAACCCTCTGCAGGCACTAGGTCTGGAGAGTGGAGCAGTGGTGGGATGAGTGATGGATAAATAGTTCCTTCCCATTCTCACTCAGTTTGCATCCAGCATTAGCCTACAAAGGGAACTTATTCTCTCAGCTGTGAATTCATATCCAATGTTTGGAGCATTTTTTCTACCTTTTAATGCTAATTTGGGATTCAGAGATACCGGAGGGCTTTCACTAGGTTTGTGCAGGAGCTCTCCAGTCATAATGTGACTCTCCCATGACAGAACACGCCAATGAAACCTTCAATAAAGCATCATCTCTGATGCAGTTTCCCAGCCTGACCATTTGCTGCCTCAATGCTTATGAGAAGTTTATAACATCGGTTACCTTTCCTTTGGCAGTAATCAATACCATGAAATGTGTGTGGAGGTAGGGATTAACTCTGCTGTTTTGCTGTCCTTAGGCTGTGAAGGGGGTATTCATGACATCCTTCCTGGTACTTTCAGTATACACTAATAATAAGAAATGAATTAGTCCTAAAAAAGATCTAGAATTATAACTAAAATCAAATATAATATTTCCTGGGGCAGAAATTAGCAGTGGTATTTTCTGTTCCTATGATATATCCTAAGCAATAACATTGAGCCTTTGTATATAGATAGATGGGAAACTTCCTGTGTATGATAGAGGAAAATATGTGGTTGCTCATACTTTCATCTTACCAAGAGGAACAAAAAGAAAAACATCGTTCAAGCAAAGATATTCAGTCAGCCTTTATCTTCTCTGTGGAAGATGCAATTTTTCTGTCTGAGGGATAATTGGACACCAGATGACAAAGCAAGTGAATTTTATCAAAGGGGTGAGGAAAAAGACTTTGGTTTGCAGCTATGCCCAGTCTGTTCTCTTTACAGTAAAAAGATTAATGCCTTACCTTTGACACGACCATTTTAACATTTATGTTGTAGATTACTAGTATAGCAACATGATAGAAAAAGACATAAAGATTCTTCCTGTGTAGAGCCATTTTGATCAGGAGATAAAAATGACCAAGTTGTGAAATAATAATATCTGGGTCACTGAATCAATTTTGCACCAATTTATGACTGCTCAGGGAAATGAAAATGGAAAACAGACAAACAGTATTTAAGTCTTGTTAACAAATTATACTCCTTGTTCACTCTCAATTTTTCTTCAGTTTCAGTCATATTGAATACATAAGAAGTGAACACAGCTCTCATCTCATAAATAAGTTTTGAAACAAAAATCTGTGGGGGTCTACAGGGAGTATTTACGTAACTGCTATATAAACCAGCAGTACAGATGAAGATTAAATGTTGTATCTATAACCTCAGACTTTGGAGAGTTTGGAGAAGGACGTTATCATTTTCATGGATTGACAAAGGCAAACACACAATTTGGTCTCTCCCTCATTAGTCCTTCATATACTGAAAAGTTTAAGTGCTGATAAATTTCATCAAGGAGCTGAAGTGCTAATCTACCAAATTAATTGAACCTGCTCATGAGAAGCAGTGATGGATATTTTATTAGAAAATCTGCATGCATGGTGGATAGTGGCTTCAGAATCTTTCTGAGTTGCAAGGAAATCCCAGCTTATAGAAGCTCGATACATTCTTGTTAACTGCCTGCTCATCCGTTAAAGGAAAGAGCGAGTCAAATCATCCACTGATAGGGCAGTGGGTTGCTAAGGTTGAGATATTTTGAATTAATGTTTACTTATCTACAGTAAAGAGATGTCAGATGTAAAACATGTTATCATGTTCCCCTATTTATTTGTTATTTTGTTTATTGAGTTATTGCCTCCATAGACCCTGTGAATAGTGTTCCTGATGAACACATAAAGCAAAAGCTTGTTGACTTATTTCTTTCTGCAGGTGCACTTTGTTATTCTGCTAGATGCCCTGCCTGCAGCTCTACCTGATAAATATCATCTTGGCCTGTGTTTGTAATTTGAGACATACAGAGTGTTTCATGAAGTGATGTTGGCACTTTCAGTAGCTATGCTCTGTGGATCATCACTGAAACAAGCACTTAACAGTGCTAGGTGGCTCCGTGCAACCTAGGAGCCACAAGGGGACCTGTTTCTCACATGTCCTGAAAACATTCAAGCTGAAAGAGTTTTGCTGAACTCTGGAGTTAATTTCTGATTATTTATAAGATTTCATGGGAACATATAGCACGCTTTTTCTCATTTCTGATCTCACTTGTTGAGTAACGCCTTTAGCTCAAGCTGTCTACAATGCTATAATTAACTGTATTTCAGCTGTGGTAGAAGTGATTGCTGATTGCGAAGAACAGACACTGACTGCAGTGTTGACCTATACACAGATGTTCGGTTGTCTATCTTGAGTGGGATTTTTTTAAAAAAGTTTGTTTGCACAGTTGTTTCTAAATCAACAATAAGATTGTCCTCTAAAACATCTGGCATGTACAGATTAACAGTATCTGACTATGTTATGAGAACACCATACCAGTTCCTGACTTAGGACTTATTCCGTACTGAAGGCAACTCATTTGCAGGGGAATGATCATACAGGAAGTTGTATTTTCATCCTGTTGCACTTCTCTACTCTAGAGTCCAGCTACTAGCTTACAATCTATAACTCCCATGCACAAACAGGCTCTTTGCAGTTCTCTCCGAAGGACAGAATTCTGATCAGGTGGACCATAGCAACAGCGTTTTGGTAAAAATGCATCTGGCACAAAATTGGTTGGCTTGTAGGCTCAATAAGATGTATATCTGCACCTACGCCACTTTTTGATGGTTTGGAGAGGAAATTTTACTCACATTACAGACAGACATTTTTAAATTTTAGAGTAGATTTTAAAGACCAAAGCAGAGAAACCCCTTCTTTCCCAGGCATCGCTTAGTCCTGATAAATCATTTGGAAGGAAGCTGAGTTATAACCCAAAAAGGGAGGCTGGAACCACACAGTTGAGCCAGGCAATGGAAGTGTAGCAGGTGGGAATTCTCAAGAGTTAAGTGGGAGAGGCAGAAATACTGACTGGCTGACCACCTTGGGTAAGGTAGCAGTTGCTAGGGGAATTTTGATTCAATTCTGACAAAGGTTTCTGACAGAGTAACAGTCTTTTGAGAGCCAAAACACCCATTTGGTGTTTCAACGGGCAAAGGAAAGGGAGAAAAGAGGAAGAAAGAGTTGGAGTCCTCCAGCCATTTCCTGAGTCAATCTGATGGAAATTGAGGTAGGTTAACCTGGCTCTCAAGAGTTCCACAAACAGGCTGTGAGGCCAAAGCACTCTCATTCTTTCCATTTTTATGTTGTTCAGGGGTCAGTGAGCCTGCAGTTGTAGGAAGTTAATCAGCTATGGTACCTGCAGGGCCTCAGCTCAGTGTTGGTGGTTTTGTTCTGAGACCTCCCACATGGCCAGCTGGCGGCTGCTGAGCTTCCATGCGTGGGGCTCTCTGCCCAAGGCAGGAGTAGCCGCTCCCCTGCAGACTTCAAGAGTGGATGTTTCTATCTATTATTACTGCAAAGAGCAGGATTTTTTTTTAACATGGGGTTGAAAAGCTGAGTGCTCTCTTTCTTGTTACTTAAGCTTTTCCACTTTACAGAAATTCTGCAAGTGTGAAGCAGTAATCTTGTTTTGTAGAGGTAATGTCTACCCTAAATATGGAAGGAAAGAACCTTGTAGCATAGTATCCAGTTGATCTGTTTCTTGTCACATCTTAATTCACACAATTTTGTGATTGTAATTCTCAATAACTGATCAGAGTGTAAATTATACATATTTACAGGTAGAACAAGTGAACCGATAGTCCCCTTTCCCACATTTGTCCTTCCCATATCGTCTACTTCTTTTGTCTCTGTGTATTTGATCACGCCTCTCTCCACCTCTGCAACCAACTCTGATTTTGTGTGATTTATGAAGAAATGATTTTCAAAGAACTGTTTTACAAAAGGAGGTTGTCAGTGCATGTTAAAAGATCAACCAGTTTCCTGTCTACAAATCTGTAATCAATATATCCTAAAGTAGTTTTATTATACTGCTTAAAGCTTAGTCCAGAAAAAAAAAAAAGTACTCTTTTACAGTCCAAATGCAGTGCCTGAAGAAAGAGCCCTCATAGATAACCCTCAAGTACCTCTACACACAGATCTGAAATACTGATTTATTTTGATACTCAAATCATCAAGGATGTGCAGGTGCTTGTGGATCCTCTACTGTTTGCTGAAGGTTGTATCAGAAATAGTGTCCTCATGAAGCTGTATCTAAAGGAACAATGTTTGCGTGTCATAGAAATTACTGTTATACATTAAAGAATCGTGTGCTAAAGTTATATACATTAAAGCTATTAGCACTTCCCTCCTTCTACTTAGAAAACTGTTCTATCTTTTGAAAGGCTGGATACTCTTCATTTTGTTTTCCTCAAATTTCTTTATGGAACAAATAAAGAATATATGTAATATGAAGTCTGGGGGCTAAAATATAACATTTGTGCTTGATTTCTTCCCCTCTTCCCAACCACATTATGTTCCATATTTACATATGAAATTCATCTTCCACCCTTTTGCATGAGTTTTGTTAGTTCCTGCTGGGCCTCCCACACAACTTGGCCAATAATAAAAGGCCTTGAATATGTCCCTGAAAGTGTATTCCAGGAATTATATTTTAGATAGTATTTCTGTTTAGATGAGTTCTTTCTTGCTTTCCAATTATTAAAGTAATGTAGGATAGAGAACCTAGGAGAACAGTAGCCACTGATGCTGCTGAACTATGTCTTCTCTGCTAGGAATAATATCCTCTAGACTGAGCTGGTCAACCTGAAGCTTTGAGCTATGATGAGTATGTATGTATGTATGTACATATGTATGTATGTGTTCAATTCCAAGGAGCTGAGGAGTGGAAGGGGTAGAATGCAGTATGACCAACATGTCTTCCACACACACTAGTAAGAAGCAGCTATTACTAAGATTTCTGAACCCTGCCATTTTTGTTGCAGCTGGCTCCTTGACCAGAATTACCCATGACTTTCTATTCTGACAAGGAATTAAAATAGGACATTGGAATTTCTTGCTTGCTCTTGTTTGTAATGAAGTTACACCCACAACCCTGTTGAAATTAGGGACCAATTTTACTAAGCATTGTACAGAATCATTAACTCAATGCTTTATCTCTAAACACAAGTATGAAGCAGTCTTAAATATATTTTTTATAACTGACCCAAAAGACATGGCTAAAAGCCACAAATAGAAATTATCATTCTCAGGCAAATGCTCTCACCACTAGAACAGGCTGTAGTACAAGAATATTTTAGCACTCTGGTGCAGTGATGCCAATCTCTGTGATTAGATCTCATTTTTTTTTTAATTTGTGATTGGTGCAGTATTTGACATTTTTCTTCAAGTGTCAGTTTCTGTACTCAAGCAGTTGAATAAGGAGTCTCAACCTCCATTTAGAAACACATGCTTCAGTCCCTCACGGCTGCAAAAAATTGCTTGAAAATGGGACTCGTCAGCTGTATTACTAGTTGATTTTGAGAAGTCTGAATGTTTGAATTCTTTCTTTTTCTTTGTTCATTTTCTTTTTTTTTTTTTTTAACAGCTGTCACTAAGTATCACTATATTAAATATTGCTGAATTTAGAAAACTAATTTATGACTGTATGGTCATTTGTTATGCTAAACTGATGGGGAAAAATATGAAAGGAAAAAGAAGCATACATTTTTCACATAGTAGGTAGATATTCTTCTTTTAAGAGACAGGGATGCTGAGATGCACTTAGTTTGCATTCCAGCTGCAGTAAGGCATTTTCTAATGGTCCATCAAAACCACCATGCCATCTGCTTACTCCAGGCTAATTATTCCATCCTTGCCTAATTTCTTTCCTTGCTGCTTTAAAAGCAAACATATTTTCTCAAGCCTGTTGCCATTTTCTAAATTATCTTTGAAAGCCATTTTGAAAAATAAATCTAGGCTTCATCATATCAAATATTTTGTCATTGGGACAGCTGTGGCTTCAGAGGGAAGAAAATCCAACTAGCCAATTAAAGTGTGCTATTACAGTTACAGTGTGGTGACAGCATGGATAGGGGCCTAGCCATGCTGAATGTTCCTCTTGGCTAGTCCATGGTTAATCATCAGTTTGTACAAGCTGCTTGGGTTTTTGCCTGACTTCCAGTGTGAGTTGTTACATCTTGATCTACATGGAAATATCTGTAAGTGAAAATGAGACTAACACTTGACTACCTTCTTCAGGTACACTCTCTTCATCCTATCTGTAGTATTATTATCTTTGTGTTTAGGAAGGGTTTTATAATAGATTTTAGAGAAATGTGTGGATTTTATAGTTGTGTAAAAAGGTGCATATTTTCAAACCTCATTGAGTCCTTCACTGCTAGTGGCAATTAGTTCATTATGCATTGCACTGTATCATTCAGTGTTTTTTTGCTTTTAAACATCCTCCTTGATCTTGCTATAAGAAGGCATATAAAAATGCAATTTATCTGTACAGGACTTTGTAGCCTAGTCTCACAGTTTCCCTAAGATGTGTCCTCTTTAATCAGAACAGAACTGATCTCTTTTCCCATAGCTCATTATTATTGTTATATTGGTTACATTAGAGTGTTGAACAAATAGAACACAGAGACCAGCCCCATAACTTGTTAATCTCCCTTCATATGTAAATGCCTGCATTCTTTTAATCATTTTAATTGATTTTCTTAGTGTCTTCTGCCCCCTGCAAACTTTATGTGTGTTTTTGTTACTGAGGACAAGAAGTGAACAAAAAGTTTTTGCAGAAGTGCATGCTGATCTACGTAACAAAACTGCAGATATCCTTGTCAATTTTGTAACCGTTTTCAGGGAGGTTTGAAAGGAATGGCTTCAGAGTCCTAAGACACTTAGGTGTTCTTTTAGACCTCATTCTGAGAAACTTGCTTTGACATCCACTGGGGATCAGAGAATGCAGTTTTTCATAGAGCTGTCCTGGGTACCATCTTTCCTCCTTACTGGTTGTATATTGCTTTGCTTTTACCAGCAGTCATATCCATCTGCTCACTTCCTTCTCTTTTGCCTGGCTTTCTTGGCCTCCTCTATATCCTGATAGTCACATTCTTTTTCTCCATTACATAGTACCACCACATTTGTATTATGTCCATTTTCTACATGACAGTTAACTAAACAAAAACCTTGTAGTCTAACACCAGAATAAAACCTTATGACTTTCTTTAATTATATGCAATTTACTATTTATTTCCACTGTATTTTTTCTCTTCTGGGCTAGAGCTATACTGTTTGAGTACTTTTTATCATCACTGTCACGGGTTATCTCTGGATACAAGTCCGTGACAGGGGGGCACAGGCCCCGGAAAAAAAAACGGAAGAGCGAGGAA
>JACDJE010000593.1:258572-297812 GCA_016647715.1 Pavo muticus | reverse complement strand
CTACTGGTTCACATGATGTTCTGATGTGGAATACTGATCACAAAAGAAAAATCACCAAACCACAACACATATGAAGCCAAGGTGTGTCATTAAATTCCTCCATGCAGAAAAAATGGCGCCCATTGACATTCATCGACATTTGCTGAATGTTTATGGAGACCGAACAGTGGATGTGAGCACGATGGGGTGGTGGGTGGTGCGTTTCAACGGTGACACTGGCAACATAGAAGACAAACTGTGTTCTGAACGGTCATGCATAGCTGTGACACCGCTCAGTGAAGAGCATCTCAATCAGCTCATCCGTGCTAAATGATGGATTATGAACAGGGAACTTTGGAGCTGAAGATAAGCTTGAATGCACTGGAAACAGTGGTGGCAACATTGGAATATCACAAAGTGTGTGCTAGGTGGATCCATTCAGTACACCATATGCAAATTTAAGATCTGTTGAACCAATAGAAGGCTGAAGTTTCTTGGATTGCATCATTAACAGTGGCAAGATGTGGTGTTGCCACTATGAGCTGGAGTTAAAATGAGCAATCCATGAAGTGGGGACATGTGAATCCATCACTGGAGATGTAGCCCTCAATGGGTAAAGTGATGTGCCCTGTCTTTTGGGATAGGAAAGAGGTGACCCACCAGGATTTTCTGGAATCTGGACAGACCATCAATTCTGACTGCTATATCCACGACACTGATTGTGCTGAAGATTTGAACTTCAAGCATCAAGCCAAAGATGACAACTTTTCTTTTGAAACATGATAACGCTGAGTCCCGTACCAGTTTGAGTATTGTAGAGCATGTTGCCAGTTTTGATTGGAGACTATCCTACCACACGCACGTTATAGTTTGGATTTGATGCCTCCAGACTTCTGCCTGTTTGGGCCAAGGAGAGACAGACTACGTGGGCAACATTTTCCTAGCAACGATACCATCATAGCTGCTGTGAAACAGTGGGTCACTTCTGCTGTTGCAGTTTTTTGCAAATGTAGCATGCAAGCTCTTGTTCATCGCTGGCAAAAATGTACAACTAATGGTGCTGACTGTGTTGGATTTTTTTTTATTATTTATTTATTTATTTATTTATTTTGTAGCTGAGAATGTGCTCTATCAAGTAGTGTAATTTTGCCATTTGTAGCTGTTGTGGTTTCCGTAGAAATAAATAGGAGGCATTGCTTTCGGAGCAACCTACGTATGTCTTTTCAGTCTGGAAAATGAGTGCATGAAATGAGTGAGACCTGTACATTTGTGAATGTCCTGAAGAGATTGTATAATAATTAATTGGCTGTTGACTCTTCTTGTGCTAGAGGGTATCAACTGAAACCAGCTAATTTACAGTCAGAAGGAGGTGGCTCTTAACATGCAGCTAAGTTATGGAACTCCTTGTCATAGATTATTATACGTGTCGAAAGCTTAAATGAAGAAACTGAAAGTTATCATTGTGTACTTTTTCTGTTCTTACCCACCCAGTTTTGGCTACAGCTGGAGGTAGGATGCTGTTCTTAGATATTTGTTCCAATTTAGTATAGCTGTTATGCATTTGAAGTACTTCATGCTTTTTCATGAAAGCTAGAGAGTATACTAAGTCTAAATAAGAAACGTTTGTGACTTTCAGGACTGGAACCTAGTTGTATGTTATGTAGGATACTGAAATAGTTGCACACTCAGAAAAGTCTCCATGTCTCTCTTCTTAACCTTGTTAGTTACAGGAGGTTCTACTTAGTTTTCTAAACTATAAACTTTTCTAACTGTGATCATCGTAAATCATGTTAATGATACTGTGAAACTAGGAATCCAGTGTAGTTTTTCCACCAGGAGGCCATGTTCATGGACGCTGCCTCAATAATAGGTAAGGATTGTCGTAGTTTTCGATGAGGCAATTGGCCCTTTGAGAGTTACCAAGCACTGGAACGAGCTTCCTAGAGTGGCTGTGGAGTCTCTTTCTCTGGAGATATTCAGAACCCACCTGGATGCTTTCCTTTGCGTCCTACTGTGGGGAACTTGCTTTAGCTGGAGGGTCGGACTAGATGTCTGACCAGGGGTCACTTCACACCTCTATGAATCTTTGATTGCTCTTCCTTACATCTTTAGATCTAGATCTACTTCCAGAACTGTGAAAGCATGGCATATTCCTTCCACATCCGTTCAGTGATGTGCTGGGGGAAAACGAGTAGTAGCAGTAAAACAGTGTCAAAGGAAAGAGGAATCTTATTCCTAAGGCCCATTATAAGGTATTTTTGTGTGTTTGTTTGTGGTTGTTGATTTGTAATTTTTTCTTATAGGCCTTATCCTGGTTCTTCTATTTTTTTTATTCCAAATGTTTATTTGTTTCACTCTTGTAAACCTAAGGATTTCTGCAATCTATTTGCCAGCAGCTGTCTGTCTGAAATAAGAGGCATCCTATGTTGGTCTCCCCTCGTTTGGATAACTTCATTCATTGGGGCATGTTGAGTGTTTAGGTTACACACATGGCCCAAACAGGAGATTTTTGGCAACAGCTCTGTTTTCATCAACTGCAGGAAGATACTTTACAGTAGATTTTTGTGCCATAGGATGAATGGCTGACCACAAAATTCTCAGTGTTGCTCAAAATAGAACGATCAACTCTGTTCATATGCTTCTTTGACTGGTGTGGGTTCATAATGTTCACTTGCATGGAGCCACCTGTGTCCTCCTGCTCTTTCAGTGAAGAGCTTCCTGACCAGGCAGTTAGAGGGTATGCCCAGAGGCTGTAACATTCCAGTCATATTATTTTTGTTTCTAAATAGAGAAGAGGGTAAGGTAGTTGTTTTTGTAGATAAAGAGGTCAATGAAAGTGGTTCAAAGGGAAATAAATAAGAAATAAAGTGATCAACACCATCCCCTGCATTTAGTCTCTGTTACTATTCTGGATTAGAGTAGAGGAAACAAGAGTTGCATCTTGTTTCAAATGACAGTGAGGAGAAGAGAAAATCAACCTTGAGTCATCAGAACTTGATGGATAATTGCCTCAAGTATGAGGTAGAATAGTTTTCAGTGCACAAAAGTTAAGTTACTTGCACTGCAAAATATTTGCATAAGTACTTCAAGGAAGATGCTGTGTTTTCTCGTTATTCTTATGCCACCTATTTGGATCGTGAGTTTCCAGTGTTAGTCTGTTATTGGCAGACCAAGTGCGCAGGGCAGCAGAACTGTCTCACAGATTTGAACAGAGGAATTCATTATACTGCTTTTTGTCTGCTCTATTTAAAAAAAATAAAAAAAAAAGAAAAACTTCAGCAAAACGTGCTCATGATTTTGACACCTCTCCTATGAAGAAAGGTTGAGGGAACTGGGCTTGTTTAGCTTGGAGAAGAGAAGGCTCTGGGGAGACCTCGTAGCCTTCCAATATTTGAAAGGAGCATATGAACAGGAGGGGGTATGTCTGTTTACAAGGGTGGATAGTGATAGGACAAGGGGGAATGGTCTTAAACTGAGACAGGGGAGGTTTAGGTTAGACATTAGGGGGACGTTTTCCACACAGAGGGAGGTGATGCACTGGAACAGGTTGCCCAAGGAGGCTGTGGATGCCCCATCCCTGGAGGCATTCAAGGCCAGGCTGGATGTGGCTCTGGACAGCCTGGTCTAGTGGTTGGCGACCCTGCACATAGCAGGGGGTTGTGAAACTAGATGATCATTGTGGTCCTTTTCAACCCAGGCCATTCTATGATTCTATGATTCCTATTTTGGACAAGAAGACATTTATATCTCAACTGTCTTCGAGGTGGTAGCATACTTAGAATTTGCATTTTTGTGCAGAAAGCAGCTCATGTTAAGGGAACTGGTCTTATGGTACAGTGCACATATGCTGGACCTTGTTCATTGGTGGCTTGTAAACCAAGACTCAAGTTGGAGGAGTTTTTTTACAGAAATCTTGCTGAAGCCTCTGTTTGTCCAGAGAGTGGTTAGACTGCATGGCTTGGGTTGTGTAACCATTCCTGCACTAGGAGGGTGCATTGCAGATGAATTGTGAGCTGCTCGTATGGGGGATTGTTGTCCTTGATTGAGGCAAATAGTGCAAATTGTGTTTTGACTGCTGCTCTTAGTTTAGGTTGTGTTTTAATGGAAGCCTCTCATCTTGGGAGGAAAATGGTTTACCAGGGCTTTCCTGGACCTGTTAAGTGTTGAAGGTATCTTAATGTCTTTCAACCGCTTGTATAATTGGAGTGAGAAGGCTTGTTAAAACGTAGCAATTAACTTTATTTCTGTATATTTCCAGATGTTATCCTTTTGTCCACCTCCCTTACTTCCCCAAATTACTGATTCTCCAGTTTGTCATATAGATTGCGGTCTGCTGTAGTGTGAAAGAATGCCATAATCTTGTTTCCTAGTGCCTAAAATAGCACACATTAGAGAGATGTAAGCTGGAGAATTTGATTATCCAAACTAGAACATAAGTGCATACTTGCTCTGTTTTGCAGCTGTCCTAACTCCAAAGGCAGAGTCCACAAACCACAGTGGAAGAAAACAGCAGCCTATTTATCTATTTACACTTGCTCCATGTTATGTAAGCTGCATATTGAATCATCTGATAGTTCATTTTAAGTTAGTATCTCACTTAAGAAGGACTTGAACTGTTTTGTGTGATAGATCTGTCTTGTTTAATGTATCTTGCAAAGACTTCTGTCAGGGAGATGTTAGGAGTAATCTTAGCTCCTGAAGGAAGGTTCACAGAAACAACCTGTACTGAATGGACAAGTTGGAGAAAGATTTCTTAACTGCTTTTCACAGCATGCTTAATACTTTTGTTTATATATATACACCGTTAAGGTTTAATGCTTACTACTTTCTTCGAGATAGCAATAGCTGATAGGTGGAGAAAGGTCTCTTACGCATCTGCCTTCAGCTGAAAAAAAAAGCCATTTTGATTTGAAAAGAGAAAATTTTAGATAAATCATGAATATGCATTCTTTTATGTTAAACAGATCTTTAGTGATGACACTTGTGGGTGTAATGCTGCTGTTCTCAAGCAAGTTTATTCTTTAAGGACTGAAGTTTGCAGATGGTATACTGTGCAAGACCACCTACTGATCTGGGGTTGCTGCAGTATGTGAGCAGAACTGAAGTGATTGAAGGACCAGATTTAGTTTTGTTTTTATACATGCACTCTTAAAGTGCCAAGTCATTGATGCTTTAGTTCTGCTTGCACATCAGGTACTGAAATACCTGAGAGAGGAAGCACAGTGCATGAAGTAAAATTTCTTTAATGCTTCCAGGCATTACTGTAACATTCTGTAGGGGCTATCTGGAACTAGTGCTACCTGCAAATAATACGTGCTTTCTGAAGAAACTCTTATCTTCTAACACTGTAAAAAACATTAAATTTATTTACATTTTCTTGTGTGTGTATTTTCCTACAAAGAGTGCCAGGCTTTGTTTCTTTCTTTCAGTAAAAGCAGCCACGTTCAGCAGGAGAAAACCAGAGCTCTGATATACTCAGTGGTTTAAAACTGAACCTTGGGTAACTGGCTCTGGTGTCTTCTCTTCCACTTTACAGGTGACTTAAAGAAAAATGTTTTCTATGTCAATATTTGAGGGGAGAGAGACGTGGGATTTAAGTTGTGGCACAGTTCTGAGTGATACATGTAATTGCTTGGTCCATATGTGTGCCTTAGTTTCCCGAAGATCAGATCGTGAAGCATAGTCACAGCAAATGGTTTATAGATGGGCAGCCATCTGTTCTGTCATATTTAATTTTGTCTCTCTGTGCTTTATTTCTAAGATTCTGGCTTTTTTTTTTTTTTTCTTCTGAAGCCATATTAGGAAATTATTTAACTGTTCCTTTTATTGTAGTCCAAGGCCAACGAAGTTTACGGAACGCCCTCGGCCGGGAGTCCAAATGATCTGCTCTTCTTTTAGCGCTGGTAAAAGACTATGATTTATTGATTTCTTTAATCTTTGTCTCAGTTTCAGAAACCATTTGGAGAATAAAGTAAAGTCTAATGCAGTTACTGCAGCATATTTCTTGTTAATAAGATGAAATTGAGTTAAAATGATTACTGAAAGAAATGCTAAATATTAATAATGTTCAGAATCTGTGCATTAACTTTTGGTGATGCGGAAGTTCTGGACAACAGTTGAGCATAACATGTTGAAAGGAAGTTTCTTGACCACAGTTCTTTAAAAAGTGGTAAAAACCTTTTTCCTCAGAGCGATTTTGAAAGTCAACTTTATCTAAAATGGAATTTATAGGGGTTTTGTTAAGAAGACATTGATTAACAGGTTCTTATGCTCTGAATTTCATCAATTCCTGAAGAATGCAGTGTAAACAACGAGATAAAATAGTAAAACGGCAGAGAAGTACTTTCGGAATTACTGGAGCTCTTTTTCCATTCTATTCACTTCAAGATTGAGGCCAGTAAGAGCCGAGTTGCAGACAAATCACTGTAGTTAGCTAATCTTTTGAATACGTTTCCAGATGCCTATTTATCTGACAACAAATGTGAGGTAATTCAACACAAGTTAAACTTTTGAGTTTCTAAACTTTTTTGGTTTTACCTAAGGGTCAGCTGTAGACAAAACTGAAATGAGATACAGCTGTACATTTAAGAGAATAAATATAAATATTTAATCTTAGGCACATCAGAGAATTCTGTAATATCATTAGCTTGCCTATTTTTGTTATTATGACTTACCTGTGTTTTCTTTTCTCAGGTGGAATGTTTCTGGCTACTGGGAGTACAGATCACATCATTAGGGTTTATTTCTTTGGATCAGGTCAGCCAGAGAAGATATCAGAGTTGGAGTTTCATACTGTAAATACTTTATTAAAATTACATATGTCTTTGATTTAAATAATGATTTTGTTTAGCTTGGAATCACTTTTGATTATTTTTTTTCTTTGTATAGGACAAAGTTGACAGCATTCAGTTTTCTAATAGTAGTAGCAGGTAAGCAAAACATTTATTTATTCACAGCTAGGCTTTTGACTTGGAAATCTGTAAATATCAGCTTCTTGAAGTAGTTAGAAAAAACTGATTTTACTATATGAGCCTCAACACAGAAAGCATCTATAATCTGTTTTAAATAATATCTTTCAGCTTTACACCGGTCTTTGTTGCAATGAATTGGGCAAATTAAGGAATATAGAAATACTTTTTTTTTTTGAACTAGTATGTGTATATATTCTCAGTGAAGTGATTGTTGGATAATAGGAAAACTATTGAACAAAATCAGACAAGGTTTTGTTTAGCTACCCTCTTTAAATGCTTCACTGAAATTCTGGGTTTTGGATGTGAAGAATGCTGAAGAAAATACCTTTATTTATTGTGCAATTTCTGATATTTCATTCAAATGATGCTGTAACATATAAACTTTTATTGCAAAGCAAGCAGTTGCAAAGCAAGCTGCGTCGTGTTCCTCTGTCCACCTCTTTCTCTTCCTTCTGACCCCCAAAAAAGGGGAAGAAAAAGGTGGGGAAGAAGTTCAAGCTTGTTTGCAGCTGTTCAGAGACAGTTGTTCAGATAAGTATTGTAATAGATTTTGCTTGTTTTAAATTGAGACTCTAGTTCAGCTTGCAGCTCTCCTTGCACTTAAGTTTTTTCTTAAATTACTTCTGTAGCTTTACATGTAGTGATAGGTGAATTACAGTGTTACAGTGCTCACTGGGCTTTTAAGCCCCAGTGCCAGAGCAGTGTGGTAGCTATGCATGGTGCACTATGGATCAAAGTGCTATTGGTCTGTAAGGGGCTTGTATTAGGGATGCAAATTCCACTTTTTACAGGCCTTTAAATTTTTACTGGTCCATGAAGTGTGTTTTCATCTCAATCTGGTAGTACAGCTTTCTTACAATGTTTGGAATTCTTCAGCTTACCTTTTTGAGTTCTGAGTTCTCTAACTTCCACTTCTTTTTGTGCAAGGGTCTTTAATATCTAATTAACTTTTTTCCCCTTTTCTTAGATTTGTGAGTGGAAGCCGTGATGGAACAGCACGAATCTGGCAATTTAAACGAAGGGAATGGAAAAGCATTTTGTTGGATATGGCTACTCGCCCATCAGGGTAAGTAATATAAACTGTTCTGTTATCTCATAAATACTTGAAGTCCATTGATTTTTGTTTGCTGACATATTAAAAAAAAAAAAAAGCCACCTTTAATGATTATGGATTAAAAGTGCAATATGCTTGTCTAGCTCTCGAAGTCCAATGAAAACAAATATTTAACTACATATTTAACTGTGGAAATTAGTTTGTCCTGATAATAGCTCCATTAGTACTTTGGTTAGATTAAGAGAGTAGAAGATGCACAAGACACATTCAAGGCTGAAGTTATGCTTTTTGTGTAGGCTTCTGGACTAAGAAAACCAGGTCAGATCTCTTACTGAGATTTCTTGCGTTTTAGTGATATTTAAGTTATTGTGGAATCTGTATGCCCAGAAAAGAGGGATTTTGAGTTCTTTCATAGCATGTGCCAGAGCAAATAAGTCACCTGCCATGTAATGGGTTCTCACTTGGCTGGAATAATCTGAGAATTTACAAGGCTTTGTAGGTATGGTAAACTTCTGTACAGTAGACTAAGTGATTAAAAAGACTTGAAGATGGAGACTTTGTCGAAGATATTATTTTTGCACGGAGGAAACATTTTCCAACATTAAATTATTAGAAAGATTTACAGTGATTTGGCTAAACCTTTTCCATTAACTGATGAGATTGAGTGGTTTAAAGGAGGTTATTTAATACAAAAAAAAATATTCAAAAGTAATCCTGTGAAAAGACATCTGAAAGACAGAGAGGGGTGGAAGAGATGGCTAAATGAGCTCTTATAATTCACCTAGAAGTTTGGATCAGAAGGTATCTTGTTATGGGCAGGCACAATAAAGCATGAGTATAAAACTTTTGGATGAAAGTCTGTTGTACATTACCATTCCAAAAACAAAGGCTGAGTTATTTTTCCTTCAAAATATATCCCATAAAAATTATTGGTTTTAACTGATCCTGGAAAAAATAGCAATGGATTCCTTTTTCATTATGGTTAAAATGCAGAACTCCTTAGAGAAACTGAACTGCTTGTTTCAGCCGTGCAGTTGAATTCTCATTTGTCTCTTTTGATTAGGGGAGTAAAGTGCAATTCTGCATGTGATCTTTTTTTTTTTTTGCATAAGCACAATTTTATCAAAGATAATGAAATCGGTGCACTGAAAGGAAAGAAAGAATTCAGTCTCTAAAAAGACTCCTGTGTGTTCTGCATTGTATCTAGAAAGGAATCTAGCTATTGTGGCATGTTGTAGTTTTGAACTGTACAGTATATATAATTAGGTAATGTATTGTATTTCAGTGTAGGGTGCTCCAAAAGTAATGCCTCCCATTTATTTCCGTGGAAACTACAGCTGATACAAAGAGCACAATAACACTGTTTGATAGAGCAAATTCTCATCTACAAAGCACTCATTTCGACATACTCACTGCTATTAGCTGTGCATTTTTGCCAGTGATCAACAAGAGCCTGCATGCTGTGCTTTTCAAAATCTGCACCAGTGGAGGTGACCCGCTGTTGCCACTGCTGAAACACACCACCCACTGCCTCACTGTGCTCACATCCACTGTTTGGTCTCCATCAGCGTTCAACAAATGTCAGTGAATGTCAGTGGGTACAATTGTTTCTGCATGGAGGAAGTGAAGCAAAAGTGTGCAACTCACCTGCACTTCCATGTCAGGTGCCGTGTTGTCAAACTGCCCATCAGCTGCCATCTGTCACATCTGTCTCACAGCAACAAAATGGAACAGATTATTGGCAGGAAGGTTCAACCTCTACTGCAGTACCTCTGACATCTGCCCCTGATGTCATGGGCCAACTTAATAAAATAGGAGGCATTACTTTCAGAGCATCCCTTGCAAATGGAAGATTCTATATTGTTGGCCATTTTATTGGTGATATTTGGGGGCATTATAATGGATTATGTTACAGGTGACTAGTGTTCCATTTTTATAAGGATAAAAATAAAATGCATGCAATATTAAGTGCAACTTGCTGATGGTGAGGTGTTGTAAGTGTGGTGATGTTGTACTCTACGTTTCCTGAGAATTTTAACTCATTTAAAAGTATGAGAATACTTCTTTCTGTGCTTATAAGTACTTAACACAGATATTCTCCAGGCTAAATTACTGTTCACTAATTGACTAGTTTGGATTTTTGTTCTTCAGCTAACTTAACGACTGATATGGATTTAAACTGTAGTTTGGTATATGTAACATAGTCTTTAAAATATTGAGAGGATGCTGTAGTCATTGTTTAAGAATTGATAGCTCCTTTCTGATTCTGTGTGTTGAAAAATGGGTAACATCTCTCATACTACATGTTCTTGAAGAACTAATACTGAAATTCTCAATAATAAAGTAAAATAGAGGTGTATTATCATTTGTTACGGACATAAAGTTTTTTAGCAGACTAGAATTGCTTTGAAGCTCTTCTTTTTCTTTTGTTTTAGACAAACTCTACAAGGTGTAGAAGATAAAATTACAAAACTGAAAGTGACCATGGTGGCATGGGACCGCCACGACAATTCTGTTATAACTGCTGTCAATAACATGACACTGAAAGTTTGGAATTCTTTCACTGGCCAACTCATTCATATTCTCATGGTAAGGTGCTCTACCTTGATTTAGCAATCTGAAATGCAGAATTCATGTGTATGTCATCAAAATTCTTTCTTACCCATTTTTATCTGCAGCTTTAGCAAATGTATTTAGATGATTCAAATGTAATTAAGATATCTCAGCTGCTTTGTAGAAAATAAAGCTTGAAAGTTGCAAATTGTCATTATTGTTGAGATGTCTGAAACTAATTTTTGACTTTTTTCTTAAAACACTATCTTGGAAGGAGAGAAGGAAACAGTTGTTTCTTTTGACCTTTGTTTAGTTTGGCAGATGTTTGAAACACGGACACTTGTTACTGCAATCTTAACGTTCTGTGAATACATAAAAGCAGTCTTCTAGAGAAAATAAGGTTTTAACTCTGGAGGTGTAGTTATCTAACTGTAGTGTTACAGTTGATTCTTGAATGGTTCTAAATTCAATTTGTTTAGGTATGGTATTAATTAGAAATTTAAGTCTACAAAGCATTAAGATAAAAAATACGAAATTTGGACTCTGGTCTTTTAAAATCATGATGAAAGTTGTGGGACAAGCTTGTTCTGAAGCTGCCATACTTGATATACTTATTAAAAAGCTAAAATTGCACCTGGGTAGAGAATAGTACGTAGATAACAAAGAAAAAAAACCAGCAACCCAAAACAATAAAGTGTAGTCACAGTAATTGTTACATGCTGAACACTTTCCTAGATTAACAGTGTCATTTTTGTCATTACCATACTGAATGATATTTGAGAGAATCCACTTGTTCATCTTGCTATGTCTTTAATTTCAGGGCCATGAAGATGAAGTGTTTGTACTTGAACCTCATCCATTTGATCCAAGAGTTCTCTTCTCTGCTGGACATGACGGAAACGTCATAGTTTGGGATTTGGCAAGAGGGGTCAAAATCCGGTCTTACTTCAACATGGTAATTACTATGCTTTATGCAGATATGCCAAGGCAGCCTTTCTAAACTTTTTGCTTTTAATACGTTTTTATGTAGGCCATCTTGAAGCATGCATTTGTAATATATAGGCCAAGGTCCTCCATCCAGAAAAGTTAAGAGAAATTTCTGATTGGTTTAGTGGGACAAATACTGAATTTTAAAATATGAAAAGTCTTCTGGCTGTATTCCATAGTGCCATCTTTCTACGTGCTTCATCCACGTGAAATTGGAATGCTAGTTTACATTGTCAGAGATCATGCATAAGAGACAGGGTGACAGAGGCCCTCCTGTAGTACTCTATTTCCTGCCTGGGAAACCAAGATAAAACCACATTTATTTTTTTGTGTTACTAATTCTTAATCTGGCTAAAACTCTTCAGGAGTCACCTGATCTCATACAATGTTGTATGCTGCCTCAGCTCTGATTGAATACTATCAGCCTCTCTGTGTAGAGCTCCTCCACATGCAGGTTTTAATTATGGTCTGTTCTGCATTATACTAGTTCTTCTGGAAGATGGATGTAACAGGTATTTCTTTCTGCTTCTTGATATTAAGTAGGTCTTTATGTGTCTTATTCTTCAAAAAGGTATTGTGTTATGCAATTCAGGCCTTGCCTACTACTTGAGAAAGTGTGTAGAATTGTCTTTGTAGAATGTTGTAGAATAAGCTTCATCCAGCTTTCAGCTGTAGAGGAATGACAGTCTTAGCAGCCAGCATAAAGATCATCTGAAGAAGTGATCTGGCATAGATATATTGGTTAAAAAAACAACCAACCAACCAAAGAAACAAACAAACAAACAAAAAAAAACAAAGATCAGACATTTAGAAATGGACTCGAGCTAGGAGGGTCACTCTGAACCCAGAGAAAGTTTTGACGTGTTCAGTGTACAGGACAGTTCATAAAGAAGAAATTCTACTGAAATTTTTGGGAGAACCTGGACTCCTACGGCAATAACTTAAGTTCAGTATTGTTCCTTTTGCATTGATAACTGTAACTGAATTTAAGAGGGAACCCAGTCACTCAGCTTGGAGCTACAAGTACAGATCTTTGTTCCTCACTGCTGTTCACTGTTACCAGTTGAGATGCATGTCCTCACTGCATTGTTAGGATACCTTTCCACTACTACTTACAGCAGATGGGATGATGGTTCTCATGGAGTTTTAAGTTTGGAGCAGGCTAAGTTCATTTGCTGTGTGTAAGACAAGTACATTCAGGAGCTGTCAGAATCTAAGTTATAGATGCCTGGGACTTTGGGCAACCCTCTGAAAAAAACTGAAATGCATGAATCATGGGGGAGAATAGGCACATACACCAAAAAAGATAGAAAATCTCATTTGAAAATCTTCAGAGTTGTAAAGAAATGTGTAGATAATCAGAAGCTCTCAGCCGCTAATAATACATGCTTTGTGTTGGAAATAAATGTGAGAATATCTGCCTGTTGAGCGAGGTGAGGGAAATTGTGCATCTGGCAATCAGTTTGACTCAAAGATGTGTGAGGCAGGTATCTAGGAGAGAGGTATCTCTACAAAAGTCTGCATGTTTCAGCTGTGTTCTCTATCTGATACTTCAAAAGACAAGAGTGGTAATTGGAGGGTTTGTTAGATTGCAGGAGAAAGGTGTTTCTAGAGTGTGAAATTGGATTACATAGTTACTGTTACAGAGCTGCAACTGTTAAGTGTTTTGGTTTACTAAGGGACTGCACAAATGAGCAGAGCTGCCAGTCTTTTCCCAGTTTCCTAACCAGTGTGTCAACTGGGAACATCATTATATTAGCCGCTATTAAATTATTCTGATAACTGCTGTAACATTCATAGGCTTGTGCAGTTTGTCATCTCATACTTCTAGAAAACAGAAGGGGATGGGAAAGCTTTCACATATTAGGTTATCTTGAATCAGATGGGGAATATAATTTGAAGAAACCAAACCTGAAAGTTGAATGACATGAGGTATCTACTTTGTCATTCAAGAACTTCACATCATTGCCTCGCAAAACTGTTTGTAGTAACGTAACTAATACTGACTGTCTTTTTCATAGCAAAAGTTCCTGTAAAAATTGCAGACCCTGGGGATATTGGTTGAATTAGAAAAATCTTAGGTGATTATTAATGATAATTAGTCCAGTCAGGTATTCCCTTCCTAGATGGAATGCTTGTTATATCTAAAACATGTCAAATCCCTAAAGTGGAACTGGGTATTTTTTAAGCTCTCCCCAGTCTGCATTCTTTCATTCTCAGCGTCAAAAATCAAAACTTGAGCGGTATCAGTCAGTTTGAGACTTAATTCCTTTTATCCAGTTAATGAATGTGAAATTACAAATCCCTAGCAGCCCGATAAATTGTTTTGTTCCGTGTTCAACTTACATCAAGGTGCAAAAACTTAGATTCCTCTATTTGTTGCGGACAGATGTCACTTGGAGACTGAGTGTCATGCAGCACATTCTCTTTGAGTTTGGTTTTTTTATTAACTCTGAATTTGCTACTAAATTAGTTAACACAGTCGCAACTGAATCTGAAACACCCTTGGTTTCTGCCAGATTTTGGTCTTTATAATTAATAGTAGAACTTGATCCCATAAATGACTGTCTACACATATGGGCTTACTCTCAGTAAGTATGTATGTAATTTATATATTCCATGTTTTCATTTGTACTCTCCACTGTGGTAATACATTTTGTATAGGTCTTAATTGCACAGCTTGATGTTTTAGTTCATGATCATATACTACTGGGTTAGCTTAAAGACTTCGGTCAGCTAGACTCAAGAAATTTTTTCCCTACCCCAAATAGTGAAATTTGCCCTGGGAATATCAAAGTTGAGATGTCTAAAGCTTTTTTAAACAACTTCGAGATTCAGCAAATACATTTTGGAATGTATTTGCACGTGCAAATACAACCTTTTATTGTTGTTTGTAGCCTGTGTAATACACTTGCTATTCTTGATTTAATAGAGCTGCTATTGTAGAATGTGTTCTTTGTGTATTTTTGTCATTCCTTTCTTCAAGGGATCAACTGAGTTTGTGGTTTTGGTGTTGGAATATTAGGGTAATTTCACAGGTTGTAACTTCCTTGTATAGATGAGCATTTAGAAGACTTGTGGAGAAACTCAGGGTAATAAACCTTAAGTCGTTGCTACTGCTTAGTTTTAGAGCGTGTATGTTTCAGGAACACAGTGTTTTTGCTACAGAAGGACAGCACAAACCTAGTGAATGTTGAAACTGTGGCTTTTTACCCAGGGCCTAGGTTCGCTGAATGACTTGACAGTCTTGGCACCTGAGCTCTTGGAGAATATGGTTGTTAATATCCAAAGTGGAATGCAATCACCCAGCACATCCTCAATGTACTGAACAGTATGTTAGATTTCAGTGTCTTAGCGGACATGGGGAAAAAAACATGCTGAATGGTAAGCTGTCTTGTAAGAGCTACCTGATGATAGAGGGCATAGAGATGCATTTGAATTGCCGCTTCTTATTCCAGTCTGCAGTGTAGCATTTGAGTGCCTTGTGTGGTAAGGCAGATTCTTACAAATGAGAATGATGGCACAGGGATGGCTAGCAGTTGCACTCAGCTCTTTGTTACTGCCTGTTAGTGAAGTGTTTAGCTGGGAAACAGAAGACTTAATTTCTGTTATCTGCTCGGACGGCAAGATGTTCAATTCAACACCTGTTACTTACCCAGGAGCTTGTCTCATCTGTGAATTTCTAGACTGGACTTTTTCTCCAACTTACTCTTGAAGTTGTGCTGCTACAGAGAGGTGTGAATCTTGAATCTGAGGCATGTTGGTTTGGGTATGTCTGTTCTAGGTAAATTGAAGCCTTTGGCTCCAAGCTTTGCAAAAGCTTGAATTTGCAAGATTAGTGCTCTGTTAGGCCATTTAAAAAATAAAGCGATAATAAAATGTGTTCACTACTCAGTTGTCACAGTGCCCATTTTCTTTCAGGTGTTGTCACTGGGTTGCTTTTTACTAGACTTAACAGTTTTGGTTTATTAGTATTTGGTTCCAGTATTGTCACTTGAATGGTGCATGCTGCAACTTGGCCTAATACTTAAAATTC
This sequence comes from Pavo muticus, assembly GCA_016647715.1. Taxonomy (NCBI): domain Eukaryota; kingdom Metazoa; phylum Chordata; class Aves; order Galliformes; family Phasianidae; genus Pavo; species Pavo muticus. The sequence continues at coordinate 282,232 of JACDJE010000593.1, read as the reverse complement.
CCATAGGCCTTAACAAAAGTTTCTCAGTTCTAAGAACGTTTGATGGGGAGAGAAAGCTACAGGAACTTGAGAGTCTTCCAGATCATAAAGGAGGTACTTAATAACATTGGGAAGAGGCAAAGGTCTTGGTTGGTTTGGATTGTTTTTTGTTGGTGTTGTAATCACACACAAAGTGTTTGTTGAGTCTGACTCCAAATATCTTTGTGGCATTAGAGTCCTGCCCTTGATTTTTGTTTGATTTCTGTGACTTCCCTTCTGCTGAGGTCTGCCAGCTCAGAATGCTTACAGCAGGCGTTCCTTCTGTCTGGAGCTTTAATGAGTAGGTTTCTCCTGCAGTAAGGCAGATAGTACTTGTGCCACGAATGGGCTGCCCAGGAGAAGTATGTTTAAAGAAAAAAAAATCTTTCCTAAACAATTTCAGGATATGTACTGAAAGGCCTTTCACTCTGTTGTGTGGGGTTCTTTTTTGTTTTTGGTTAATAATTCATTTTGCGGGCATAGCCTAACAGTTGCAGGAACATATGGTGACTGCCATTACTTGCAAGTATGCAGCTGAGAATATGATAACTGTAGTACAGAAGCAAGAATGAAGGACTAGGGATGGGTGGGAATTTTCACAATCTTTGTTAATTGTGGAATGTTTTTATTTTTGCACTGTTATCTTCAAATGTAATTGCTTGAATCAGATACTTGATTAAATATTGTAAGTAGGCATTGCGATTATTGCAAGCTTCTTATTATTAGTTAACAGAGTCTTTCTGACTTTTATGTTTAAGAAAAACTGCTTTATGTAAAGTAGAAATTAATAAGCAGGCAAGTAGGAGTACGAATTCCTATATTTTAAAAACAAAAAGGTTCTCCTGTATATTAAAAAACAAAACAATAACAACAACAACAACAAAAAACACCCAAAAAACACCAAGCAAGACCAACCAACTAGGATATCTTACGTGATGAGATATTGTTCTTCCATCTTCCTGGATTGACTCTTTGTATGTTGAATCTTGGAGAAGTTAGGCTTTGTACAGCCATTAGTATGCTTCTTTACCTCTCATGTTATCCACATGCCTCAGGAGCTCTTATATACTTGAACTTGTTAGTTTCAGACATTTGCTTGTAATCAGGAAGTTCACTTAGCCGTTCTTCATAGGGTAGATGCTCCAGGCCCTTCACCATCTTTGTGGCCCTCCGCTGGACTCTTTCCAAGAGATCCCTGTCCTTTTTGTACTAGGGAGCCCAGAACTGGACACAGTACTCCAGATGAGGCCTTACCAGGGCAGAGTACAGGGGGAGGATCACCTCCCTTGACCTGCTGGCCACGCTCTTTTTAATGCACCCCAGAATGCCATTGGCCTTCTTGGCCACAAGGGCACGCTTTTGAAGACTTTGGACCAGTTCCTGTTTCTACCTTAGCTATAAGACCTTCTCTGAGCACTGTTGTGTATTACAGTGCTTTCTGGGAAACGTTCTGGGTAAATGATATTTCTGGAAACTACTTTGAATTGAGTTCAAAGGTGGCCTTCATATTCTGAAGAATGCTTTGAAATACTGATACTGAAAGAATGTTTTTACGGTCTTGTATTAAATTCACAAATCTGAATACTTCAAAAATTTCCTGCCTTTGTGCCTTTCTCCAACTTGTTGAAAGGCTGGGCCACCTTAGCCTTTGACACTTAAAGGTCACACTGTGTATCTTCAGCTGTTGCAGGCTTGCTGATTCCAAAGGATTACATGAGCGTACTTCAGAAATGCACTACAACTCTGTAAACTAGTGATTTGAAGCAACTTTGATTCTTTTTGGAGGAAGAAAAAGGAATCCTTGTGAAACGTCTTCTCCCTCTCCTGTATCCTCAGCCTCAGTTACAGTGAAAAACTTTAATCTTTCCATGAAACGTGATTGTTCTCTCTGACTGAATGTTGCTTCCCCTGGAAACCAGATTGATACTTGAAGAATAATGGATGATTTCTTACAGTGCTCTCGCTGTTACTGCTTGAGTGGGTGTTAGTCATTCTTACACCCTCTGTCCTGCTTTATGGAAACAGCAGGAAAAACCTTCAGAATTGCAAAGCCCTGGGGGAATGCTGACCTCCCTGTTGCATCAGTGTTGGACAAAGTATAGGGTATGCTCTAACAGTTTTTTGCTGTCTCTGAAAAACTCCAGTCCAAAGCATAAGACCTGCTTTTTCGTTGAGACCTACAATGACAGCATTATCTTTGATAGCTGTAGTTCCTGTAAAGTAGGATGAGGCGTTCCGCAGGACACATGAAAGCTTGTGTTTGTGGGGGTGGGGAGGGGAACTGGCATTTTCTACTCATGCTTATTTTCATTTAAATCTTTGTACCAAGGTCCTAGCTGTTTTCTTTCTGGGTACTTTGCTGTTGGAAGCTCACGATGAGCACTCCCAAACTTTCATCCAAACCGTTACTTACTTTGTGTAAATTGCGATTGTATCTAGAACTAGGAATTCTTGTCACTTGTGTGTGTTCAGCATGCTTACTAATTATAACAAAGATGAAGCTTAAACCTTAAATATGAACTTTTTTAAGAAAAAAGCAAGGACTTAGACTTTCATGTTCATTTTGCAAAATGTTTAATAGCTTATTCAAAGATTTGGCTACAGTGGAGTGTGTAGTTTCTTCCGTCTTTATTGAAAGCAGTGCATTAAAATGAGTACAGTGTTGAGCTGAATTGAAAAGTGTCTGATAGCTAACAAGTTTAAGCTTTTTGCAGTTGCAGTTTTAATGTTAGTAATACGTGATTTTCATCCTATCTAAAATTGTCAGCCCAGAAGCAAATTACTTGAGATTTTAGACTTAAATTCAAATTTATCTGTGTAAATATAACACTTTTATTTTCTTCATCGTTCTTTTTTTTTAAAAAAAAAGCTAAAAGAAAACTGGGGATGAAACTTTCATCCTTGGAGTTCAGACATTAAAGGACATCCTACTGGAACCTGAGATAAATATTTATAGACCTTTTGAGCAATATGTGTCATTCTGACTTTGCATTATGTTGCCGCATCAAAACTTAAATATAATCATTTGCCTTACTGAGTACATTGGTGGGAAGCAGCACCTCTGAAGCTCCTTGTGCTTATCTTGTATCTTGTGCTTGTGTACTTGGTTGGAATTAGGAAGGTATCGCAGAAGTTGGTGAACACCCTCCTGGGGTGGGAGGGTGGGTGGAACCAAAAGCGTGAAGGCTTATTTTGTACTAGTATAAAAACATGAATGAAAATGTGAACTTTATAACTACTGAACTACTTTTGTAAAGCGTTGAGTGTCTTACACTGTCTTACCAAGTTGACCAGAAGCTTGGACTGGCTTGTCTAGTTGAAACCTCAATTTCAATGTAATGCCGTACTCAACATCATTTTTTTAGACAAAGGAATACATGTGTTACTTTCAGTGTAATTATCAATTAGAATTAATTTTTTTTAAAATATCTTTGCATCCATGTCATGTACATGAAGCTAAGAGGTCACGGAAATAGAAGTCTAGATGCATTTTTGAAATTATATGCTGCATTGATTATGTCTGGGCGTTGCTGAAGTAATGACTGTGAAGAAAAGTGCTTTGTTTTATTAGAAGATCTGTGTCTACAATTGAGCAGATGAGAATCTAGCATCTGCTTTTTACACTTAGAGAATCAGAGCGTTATGAAGTTTTTTAAGAGCAGGGCAGAACTTAGGTTGAAAAAAAGTTTTGGAAGGGTCGTCTGAGGACACGCAACTGCTCACTGGTACCTAATTTACTTATTACTTTGCTGCAGTAGCTTCTGTTAGACTACGTTCTAACTTCTTATGCACTAGGTAGGTAATGCTGTTATATGATTACAATAGTAAAATGTGTTTCTGGATATTCACAGACTTACTTCTAGGTCCCTTGGTTTTCTGACCAGTCTTAAAGTTTAGATCCAACTCTATGAAAATATGTATTGCTCTTTAGTCCTAAGTTTTCTTTCTAAGGTTGCTTCTTTCTTGAGAAGCCTTGGGCTGAAGAAACTAAAAGTCAGATTTTATGTGTTTTGAAGATGATCTCTGAAATTGCTTTATTTCACTTGATTGTCTTTAAAAACACTTGGGCAAGTAGAATCAGAAAGCAGATGTTACATACTTTGTAAAGCCACTCTCTCCTGGTTATGTGAAGATTATAGTAGCATAGCTCTTAATGAGCTGCTGCAGGATCAGATGATCTCGTAATGAAACAGGTTATACTTCTAGAAATGCAGACACAAAATTAGCAAATGCAGTGGTAGTATTAAAGCAGTAGTTGTATTTAATTGTTATATAATGCAACTATCAAATAGTTGTATTACATGCTTGTTGAAATTGCAAATGCGTGCTGTCACTCGGTGAGACAGCTTGAAGCAGGTGGATACATTCTTAACAGTTTTGCTTTACATTCACTATATGAAGTTACTGTTGTGAATAAATTCCTTTTTACAGCCAGGAGTTAGTTAATATGTGTAAACCTGTTAATGCAAATAAATGCTTTATATTTTAGATACAAAAATTCAAAATCATATGGACATTGAGAAATAAGGATAAGACTGCTGAAGCTAATGTCTGAGGTTTTGTTTCCGTGTCTACAGCTGGCTGATATGTAACTAATGTAAACTTGTCTGGTACTATTCCTGATTCAGTGCATTTCTTTCCAAGTGTAAGATTTGTAAGATAGATGGTAGGCGTATTGCAAGGCCCTTTTTTTCAAGCTTTTACATTTTCCCAACCTTGCAACATATACTGTATCTTCTGGAAGATTTTAATAGAAGCTCTCACTTAGCTTTGATGTCTGGATGTTTTGTGAATCTATGTGAAGCTGTGAACAGTGACTTAAAAGAGTCGTGCAAAACTTGACCAAGTTCAAATTCAAGCATCCCGTAAGAGTTTTATTGTTTTACACAGTGGAAACAGTTGAGGCTGTAATTCTAACCCTCCTTGGAGTTACTGGAGGGCCTGCCACACCACTGGATTGAGGGATGTTTTTTCCCTCTCCCCAGTCTCTGTGTCTTTTTTCTTACACATCTTAGTTTTTATGTAAAAAGTGAGGAAAAATTGGGAACTGTTGTGGAGGTGATGGTAGTAATATGTTTCATAATGGAGCTGTTGTCCAGTTTTTGTAAATTTGACCAGACTCCCTCTCCCCATCCCCTAGTGATGATTTAAATATTTAATTACAACTTAATCCTTACTTTTTTTTAGAATTTACTGTGTCAGAGTTAAAACAGCATCAACTGATTGAGGTCAAAGGGGTTTCTTCCTGCAAGCTGTCAATCAAGCAGAGACTACCAAGTTGGGATTCTGTTGGTTTTTTTTTGCATGCTCCTCCTTCAGAGAGCTGGTTGTTGGCTCTGTCCTTTGTTCTTGAATGAATACTTCATTACAGGCAATGACTATGCTGTGCCTCCTTGTATCTGTATAGCAGTGTGTTTCCTACCTTTTCTTCTGAGGTATAGTCATTAGTTTGAAAACTTAGTGGACAATTTCATCTTCTGAAAGAAAGTGTATTCTCTCACTGATCATACAGTGTGTTTTCTTATGTTCTCACGCTGCTTTTATTTTCAGTGCAACCTGATAAACTTTGAAGCCTCAACAGCATTATCATATCAGTTACAACATTGTTTCCTTTTCATTAATCAGTAAGCCTGAATTGCCTACCTAGATCTTATTGGCAGTTTCCCGATTAGCTTTAGCCTAAATGGCATACCAAAAAGGTGGAGTCCCTCTCAGAAGCATGGTATGGAAGATCAGATTCCATTCAGGACAGCTCAACAAAGTGCTCTCTGCATCGATTGTTTCTGCCATATGAGGTGATTCTTTTGGATTAATATCTGAAAAGGCAAGCCACTTGCTCATATGGACGACCTATTGTGATCTCCAGCATTAGTGGAGATTTGAAGACCATTTATTTTGTATGTTGTGGCCTTCGTGATGTCTGAAGAAAATTTGTTTTGCTGGGATCATATAGATTTGTAGTCCAGGACCTCATCTGAAACACAGAATGACTTAAAATAAGATTTTAAATGCACTACTTTTAAATTAGCCAGTTGTAGCCTTACTGGAATCTTTCTGAAATTTTTGTAAGGTTTCACCTTTGAGTAGTAAGGAAGGACATATAAAGGATCTGGAAGAGTGAAGCCTTCATCATAATCTCTTAACAAAAAAAAAAGAAAAAAGAAAAAAGCACAGTACTGAGTTTGCAGAGTATTTAGTAACAACAAGTAAATTGTAAATACTTCTTGGAGATTTATGTAAGTTCAGGCACCCATGGGTGATGTGTAAGATAGTTAATGGACTTGGTAGGAAGTCTGTTGATATTTTTTAGCTTATCACAGATCAGAGATTGCTCCTTAGAGCAAAAGAGAACCTAAATATGCAGAGGAGACTTCCCAATAGCTGGAGATTGACTGGATTCAAGCAGCTATAATGTAGTTTCAACACTTACAAGAGAGTCTATTTGCTTTAATAACAATTAATTGTCTTTGCTTTTTATTGGTATTTTTAGAAAGTTGCTCTGGCATACTGTTGTTGTGACTGGAAGAATCTAAATTTTAGTTCTCAACTTTGAATGTTGCTTGTAATCGGTTTTCATTTATACCCATGCATTTTAGCAGGCTTGTTGTCTTCCTGCTAAAGGATTCTGAATATGCGTTCTCTTTAATTAGTGTCTGTGCTAAGAGACTGAGCTCTGAGGTCTTCCATTCTCGCGATAAGTGAAAACATTCCTCTGTGGCTGTTGCAGTTTGAATTTGCTTCTCTTGAGTATGGGAAGCAAAAATTATTTGTATTCCTTTCGAAGAGTTCTTTGTCTCATTGCCTAACTTGTCTAGCTGTGTGTGAGCTTTTTCTTTCTTGTCTGGATGTACCTCTGGTGTGCTTTAGGATTATAGTTTTCTTTTTGTTGTTGCATCATGTGTAATGCATTGCAGTCAGTGATCTTTCTTCCTGTGTTTCCAACTAATTGCCTCACTCTCTTAATGTGAAGGAAAATATCTACCTCAGACTAGAGAAGACTTAGTTCACTGACTTTTTAAACGATGCTGATGACTTGTGTTGGAAGGTGAGATGGAGCTGCATAGGTAGAAGTGCATAGGCAGAGTTCCATTAGTAAGTTATTTCTAATAATCTTACTACATTCGTGGCCTACTGCATTTTTTTCTTGCTGGCTTCTAATTGCTTCAGTTGATACTGTTTGTGCTGTGTCCCACATCTGTTCCTAGTGGTTGATTTGCTAATGTTCATTTCATCAACAGTTTTTTTTCTGTAGTCACTAACAGAAAGACCTGGATTGAGGTCTTTCATTCTTTTAGCTCTGTGCGTCTTTTTCAAAACCAGAAACTATTATCCATTCTTAGCAAGTTTACCTACTGCACAGTTCTACTACCAATCACAATTTGTTCCATTTGAATTAAGTGCCGTGTCATGTGACAGTGCTGTGCCTGTAAAATTCAGCTAGGTGTTGTTTTTTTTTAAATAAAGGAATTATATTTTCTTGGTATATAAAATCAGTTAATTTACTGAAGGAAGTCTGCTAAGTTTTCTGGTAACCACTACTTCTTTAGGAGGAAGTTTTTCACCCAGAAGAGTGGTGACGCACTGGAACAGGTTGCCCAAGGAGGTTGTGGATGCCCCATCACTGGATGCATTTGAGGCCAGGCTGGATGTGGCTCTGGGCAGCCTGGTCTAGTGGTTGGTGACCCTGCACATAGCAGGGGGTTGTGAAACTAGATGATCATTGTGGTCCTTTTCAACCCAGGCCATTCTATGATTTCTACCCCATGTGCTGCGTGTTCCTTAAAAACTAGCTTTTAAGTCTTTCATACTATCTATTGATAATGGGTCAAAAAAGCTTCATCTTCTCTCTTTGTCTAGGTACTTCTCTGTTTCCAAACAACAAACTACGTTAAGGATCTAAGACGTTATTTTATATTGTAGTTTCACAACTCTATTATCTCTGGTTTAAGAACAGCAAACTCTTCTGAACCAAGAGGAAAAGAGTAGCTGTCTATTTACATTCTTAATCAACATTCCTCTCTTTGACATTCCAATGTCCTTCTGTTTCCTTGCAGATGAAAATGCAGGTGAATAGCATAATTCTTGTAGTTGTTGATACTATAAGTAATCTTACCTTATTCTTCATTTTATGCACCACTAGTTCTTCCTTGTTTGTGACTGAAGAATCTTTGCTACTTGCTTTGCTGAAAAGTGTCTTAACGTGCTGACTTATTGGCAGTCCTCACATTGTATGGACAGCTCTTAACTAACCAGTGTGCTTTTTTGTTCTCGTGAGTGGTGTCTTCTCCCTGCCACAGATATCCTCTCATTCAGCAAGGAAAGATTCCAAAAAGGAAAAAACATTTCACTTTGTTTGGGATGCAGTCTTCAGACAGTACTTGTACCTTTGACTTAAAAGGGATGGGGTGAGGAAAGCTTCCTTTTTGCTCAAGTCCTACATTAAGCTTGCCAAAGTTAGAGCTTCACTTATTTATTTCAGCTTTACCTTTTGCAACTTAACGTTTAGTTTCTGTTCCAAGTGACCAAATCTTGTATTAGCTTTATTATTAAAGAAATTCCATTGTAAAGTGTAATTTATTAAATCAAAATATTTTTTTGTGTGTATATATATATATACTGGATATCACACTCTGGCAGGCTTTGCCAATTGCTTTTAATACCAATTATGCCTTGGAAGCTTATCCCTAAAAGTAATTTTTTGTTTCTGTAATATTAAGGGCCTTTATTTCCAAGTAGTTGTACACCAGACTTGAGGGGTTGTACTAAACAATCCTACTTCTGTCCTTTTCATAAGCACGTTTTACACCAGATTCTGACCATATTTACAGTGAAACTACTTAATCTGTACTGATTACTGAATAAGTAGATCGCTGTGTTTTCTTTATATAAGAAAAGAATGTCTTCCAACTAATGTTTCACTCTTAAAATACAGGAATTTCTTGAAAATGGTCCATCTCAGCCACTTCTTGCTGGGAATAGTTAAAAGTAAAAAATAACCTAAGATTCTGATTTATTTTCCTCCTATTTTTAAGTTTTCCCCCCACAGTAGTTAGCAAGTAGTTCTTCCCTGGTCATGCTTTGTTTTCCTTGTGAAGGTCTTCAGTTCTTGGGCTCTATAGAAGAACCCTGAAATTCTGTTTATGAAGAACTTAAATGTTAGGAGGTTTGATACTTTTCTATTTCCTTTGTTGGGGTAAGGCAGTCAGCAGTCTCTATGTATATGCTTCTTTTTGAGATTTTTCCTATACATCTGTAAAGCTTGCACTTGGGATGGAGTTCCTTCCCCTTTTTATCTGCTTCTCCAGACCGTCTCCCTTGAATAAGATGAGCTTTCTTTATGCAAAAAGCAGCACAAAGTTGTAATTTTGCCTTGTTGTTGGATCTTGCTTAGCCTGAAGTAATTCTACGTTCTTAGCTGTTGCAATGTTAGTGCCACTCACTTGAAGCTCTGTTTTTATTTTCCATCTTTTTCTATAGGATACCTCTATTAAGAATTTGTTCCTTCTGGAATAATGGGCAAAATAGAACATAAAACTTGAATCAATTTATGTTCCTTTTATCCCAATCCAGAAACTTTTATGGAAAGTACTTGTAGTAAGAAAGACCTTTGTCAAATGATTGAAGCCCTGGTCATAGGTGTAGCAGCCTCTACTGTCGGGAGGGTGTGCAGGGGAGCAGGAATGCTGTAGGATCATGGGCAAAAGAAATGGACTTCTTGCCTTAGTCTCAGTCTGCAATTTAGTGAAGGCACTGCCTGCTTCACAGGATTTTTGAGGCTTAGTTCATTAACTTTGGAAGTAATGCTGATGGCCTCTGGAAGGTGCTGTTGAAGTGCATAGTGCTTCTGCGTACAGGCTGAATACCGTTGTTTGTTCTGGCAGTACCATAGGCCCTCCACAGTTAGGGAAAGAATTACTTTTTTTTTTCTTTTTTTCTTTCTTTTTTTTTTTTTTTTTTGCTTTAAAGAAAATGCAGAAGTCCTTTACTGGGGAGAATAGAAAGGGGCTTTCTGAAGAGGTGCTGAAGACGTGAAAATTCAGAGTGGTGATTGGTCACCTCTGCTTGATTGACAGGTTGCAGGGAAAAACAAAAACCCATTTGTTCTGGCTTAAAGGAACTGGAAAACAGAAAATGAGTATCAGGTAAAAATTCCTTTTTTAAAATCTTTGCAGTTCTCCTTTTAAAAAGTGGAGTTTTTACAAAAATCAAAACCTCCCCCACTCCGATAAATTAGGAGTAGGAGCTACAGAAACAGGCAGTTGCTAAGTTGTGTAATGTGGGTTGTCAATGTCAGTGTGTTTTGTAGTGGGCAGGTGTCCTGAAGCACCACAGCAGCCACTGCTATGGGCTAGCTTAGCAAAGAGGCAGAGGATTGAAAGGGTGTAGTGACTAAAGCCCTGAACTGGACCCAGCTCTCTGTTTAGGTTTATTAGCAGGACATTCAAGGGGAAGCTTTTATTTTCACTTCCTGTACTGTGCCTGCTTTGCGGATTAAGTCTGTCAGTTTCTACTGCTATCAATTTGGCATCTTTCATGAGCATTATTTTAAAAATTCAATGGAAAGTGAATAGCCAAAGAAGTAAGCTGTTTTAAAGGAACTTCCATCTAGCAGTACACTACCTTGCAGATTTTATATAAATTTCAACATCAGCACCACAGTTTTGCTAATCATAATTGAAAACAATTTGTTTCTGGTAACTTAATCATTGTGTATATTGATGTATTTCAGATTGAAGGACAAGGACATGGTGCAGTTTTTGACTGCAAGTGCTCTCCTGATGGGCAGCATTTTGCATGTACTGATTCTCACGGTCACCTTCTGATTTTTGGCTTTGGTTCCAGTAGCAAATATGACAAGGTACAGTACAAGATATGTGTCAAAATGTTTATCTGTTTTGAATGTGCTTGTGCAAACTTTATTAGAGCTTCATCTCAAGAGAGTGCATCGTAACTCATTCTTCAGTCATGAATGTGTGACTCCTGTTCTTGACACTGAGTTTTCTTTCGCTATCTTTTGTTTTCAACTACAGATACATGCTGTCAAGCATGTTTTATTTGCATGGGACATTATAAGTAAAAATAAAAAATCACCCAGTCACTGTCTCCTCAGTGAGATTAGTGAGGTTACCAGTGGATCCACATGAATAATGAGTAGTGGAGTTGGTAATAGTTAAATATTTTGCTTTAAGTATATGTCTGGTTTATAACTAAGATGAAAAACGTGGGGAGGTGTAATAGAACCAACTCCTGCTATCTGTATTGAAGCACTGCGTAGCCTGAATGACAATTATTTACAGCAAATGTATTTTATATATTTATAAAATGTATAAAAAAAAGAAATTGTCTGCTGTGTTTCTGCTGTCATGGATGCCATGGTGCTTACATGGCAATGTTCTACCATTACTGTGTAATTAAAATGTTAAATCTTTATTCTAAGACTATATTCAGCATTATTCTAAGTGCAAATGCCTTGCCGCAGACCCTCGTGACTGCAAATACTTTGTGGTAGTTTGTTCTTCCCTGTTGATGAGCATACCCTTTGAGCTGTAGAGGTTACCTAGTTAGAAGTACGAGTTAGAGTGCTTCTTTTATCACCTACAAAAGAGGTGATGTCTCTTTCCTTTCCAAGACTTAAACAGAGATATCTGTTCCAAGGTTTTCATATGTGCATCTGGTATCTAGTACTTAGAAGTTGTTGAAGTGCTGGCTTCTGGATTTTGCTTTCTACTTGTGGATCTTTTGACTCAGACTGGCCTTGAAAGCGCCATGTCGAATATTAGTGCAGGGGGGCCTGAAGAAGAGATAACAAAAGCAGTTTTAATCTTTGTTGTATAAACTACTGCAATTATTTCTGTTGTGTTCTAGCTCTTATTTTGATGTCAGTTACAGCAGCATTGCACGCTAGAATATTTTATGATCATACTTCTCAACTGTAACTTGAAGCACTTATTTGGGGGATAGCAACTGTAGCCATTACTATGGCTCAGTCCGCCAGAGCATTTTCCCTTTCCTTTCAAGGAAGACAAACAGGAGCAGAGTTACCACACGCAAGGAAAACTGGCATTATCAGATCAGTTTCAAGGACCTTCTGTCTTTCATTGTTCTTACTCTTCTAAACTGTAAATCCTGATGCGATCAAACATTTCTCTCACCATGTTCATTAATTACTCTTTTTCTCTCCAATCATTTTGGTAGTGCATAATCCCCTGAAACTCATAAATGTTGGAAATGATGTGTGAGCAAAAAGCGATTGTTGTCTTTGCTGTGATGGACCAAGAGTCTCTGTTACATAGCTATCTGAGAACTTTCCTTGTGAGGGCTTAGACCTGTTTGAAGAAAAACAGTTTTCACAGCTTGACTGTTGCGGACCTTTTGTTCTTTGAAATTTTATCTGCAGTCTCCAAGAAAAGATGGTTCAAAAATTTTAAGTTATTTGATATTTGAAATTGTTCTCTCCAGTTGCTACTGTGCCATGGTAATCCTGTCATTTTTGACCATAGGAGAAATGAGAACACATAGGATTTGCATCTCCATCTTAAATGTCAGCTTGGAAGTTACAGACCCCTCCCTTTTCTTGTTCCTTTTCTTCTTTCATTTTTGTCTTACCTGCCTTATGGAAAAAGATAACTACATATTGGTAGGTGCTGGGGATTTGGTGCTCTGTTTTATGATGTCCCACCCTCAGCTCCTTGTTTTTTGTTGATTTAATTGGGTGTGGTTTTTAGTCTGTTTGCCCAGAGATCTTGTGAGAATAAGTGCTAGTAGGAAGTACAGGTTTTATTTATTTATTTATTTATTTTGTTTAAAGTGGTTTCCATGCATCCTGGGGAATGATTTTTACAGGAGGAAGAAGCATGATAACCAGTTCTGCACTCTTTTATTTGTGACTTCTGTTCAGGGCAATGATTCTGGCTGAAATCATGTTAGCTTTGCTGTGAGCAGGCTCTTGATTTTCTGTACACAACATGACAAAATGTTTGTGTAAATATTGTCTGTTTTCTAGCTGACTGGAAACACTGTCCAGTCTTCTTTTCCCCCTCCCTCCATTATGATCTTGGCTGTGATAGCGATGGCACTGGAGTGAGTTTATTTTTTTCCTCTTTTTTTTTTTTTTTTTGAGTCCAAAAAGGACTATGCTTATTGTTTGCTTTTGGCTCCTGTAGTATTCGACCCATTTAATGGAACTTGAGCCAATTTCACATCAATTCTTTGAATTTCTGACTGCGTGAAGATCATCAGAGATCAGCTGAGCTCACTGTCAGCAGCCTGTGCACACTTCTGAAGTTCTTGCATAGATAGAAACTTCTCTAGAAAGGAATAACGGACCTAAAGATGCAGTACTTCCATGCTGATTACTCAAACCACAGTTCCTTGTTTCTCACTGACAGCTTCTGTGTGGCGTATTGGTGCAGTAATGAAGAAATCTCTCTGCATTTGTGTATATGTGCCCATCTGGAGAAACTGAACATTCAGCATATGTGTAGTGTAGTTACCAAAGAAGTAACTCTTGTAGAAGAGCTCAGACCTTGTGGAAAGTTTTCTCACCTGAAGCAAGTGATATAAAATACAGAGGACCTCTATGTCCTAAAGGTGGTACAATATCGTGTGTGTTTGTGAATTTAATCTCTAAAAGTTTATCAAGAAGCAGATCTGTTCATTAGTACTTCTGTTTGCCTGCTGGACATGTAAGCAAATGAATGTAGCCATCTGAGATTCTCTAAATCCTGTAATTCTTCCAGTTTTTCTCTGGACCCAAACTAGCCTGAAAATAAGATCATTCCTGTGGTTCCAGAAGGTGCTTTGCAGAGTCCAGGAGTTGGACTGAGCCTGGGTTTTCCATGAAGTGCTGTTCTTACCATGGAGTAAAAAACTATTTAATAGAGAAGAGGTCCCTTATGATCTTGTATCAGAGATAATGAGGATATGCTATGAGATGCTGAATGTGAGAGGAAGAATTTCCAGATCTCCATTTGGTCATGAAGCTTTCTAAGCATGAGATGCAGACAACACTGTACACCCAAATAAAATACATTAAAGCCCATTAAACCATCAACGTAATAAAACACATTAAAGTTCAGAATCTGAACAATCTTACCATTGGAATCTTTCTCAGTATGGGAAATACTTAATAGGAAAGTTCGCACCAGGTGAAATTAGTAGATACTCTATGGTTACGTTCTGGGCAAAATCCTCATGAAGCACCTGTATCTTTATCATACTGAGCTAGCTGCTGAGCTGAAGGAACAAAGTTGGTAAGCAAGCTTTGACTGTAATGAAACGCATGAAAAGGATTGCATCTTTCTCATTCAGCCTTTGTTAACAGAGACAGTACTTGCTTCCATCCAGGGCTTCTCATTGAAGTGGGATGTTGCCTTGTCCGTATGTACTTTGTAAGGGTTACCCTTTGAATCCCTGAAGTAATTTTTTTTTTTATTCTGTAGTTTTCCATGCATCTTTCAAACTTTCTTTCTGGTGTAACTTTTCTGAATTTGTGTAGGGTCCAGATCCCATGATTCCTGTACATTTATTTTTCTAAATTTGCATCATGTAGGTGCATGTGGGTACTTTCTGTCTCTGTAACTGACATGTTTGGTCCTTTCTTGGTCTTCTTACGTCCCAGATGGGTGGACTTCGTGTCATTGAGAGTGTAGACCTCTGAACACGATCTGTTCCAGATGCTCCAATATCTGCCTTACTGATTTCTACATAACAGATTACAGGAAGTTGTGTTATGAATTGTTCATGATAGAGCATGCTCTTCAGAAAACAGAGTATTTTGTACATGGGCACTCCTCTGACTATGCTAAATATGCTAAAATATCTGTCTTTTAACACCTAAGGGTATTTATTTCTTTTTGGGATCTCTATGTCTTGGATCATTTGCTCAGTTATTTTTATTCCACGCTGGAAATCTTCTTATGAGTGAATGATGATTTTATGATTTAATTTTTAGTCGTTAAAAGTTAAACTGAGTATGTGAGTTATCATTATCAGATATATGCATGTGAAATTTTGTGACCTTTTTAATATGTTGATGCTGTGTTCCGTCAAACATCTACAAGTATTTCAATACTGCTCCATTCCTCTGTTGTTCAAGTGCTCCCCGTCATCAAACCTGCAGTTTATTTTTTTGTAGTGAGAATATAGAACGTGAATGCTGGAGGATAGTCATTTACTTTTCCTCTTTAAAGTGAGATAAACAGAGCAGGTTACTATCTTGCTTATGCTTATGCAAGAGTGACCACCAAGTTAAAAAGTTAAGAAGATTTTTGGCAGTATTTTCTTCTGTGTGTTTATTAATAGTCTTTTTGAAAAAATACATACATATATATATTACAAAATGACTTTGTTTACAGATAGCAGATCAGATGTTCTTTCATAGTGATTATCGGCCCCTTATCCGTGATGCCAACAACTTTGTCCTGGATGAACAAACACAGCAGGCTCCACACCTTATGCCTCCCCCATTTTTGGTTGATGTGGATGGCAACCCGCATCCTGCAAGGTATCAAAGGCTGGTTCCTGGTCGTGAAAACTGCAGGGAGGAACAGCTTATTCCTCAGATGGGAGTGACTTCTTCAGGTATGGAAAACTTCGATTTGGTACACCGTAGCGTTTGTAATTGCCTTACATGTTATAGATTTTCCCTCTCATTATGTTCTTTTTCTTCATTTCTAGGAGTATTAGTTCATATAACGTTGAAAAGTTGTATTGTTCTGGTACTGATTACTTGTGACAGACAAGTAATTGTTTGTCATCAATCAAATTAATACTAGTTGATGCTGCAGTACGAGTTAGCTTGGAATTTGTTTCATTTTGAAAACAGCATGTGATGCTGAATGAGCTTTCAGTTGATCTCTTTGGTTTAAGATGTCCTACATCAAAAAGCCTAAAAGTCTGGTCTTCCTCAGATCAGTTGTAACAGGTAACACCTGAAAGAAGAGAGAAATATGAAACATGCAAGTCTTTTTCCTCTGTAGATCAAGACAGTCACTCTACTTAAGCTTTGGATTGTTACGAGAGCTCTCAAGTTTTGATAGGGATGGAAAATCTACGTTTTTCTGAAGTCTTATAGTAAACCACCTTACAATTTAGCAGCAGTGTATGCCATTTTATCCAGAGCTAAACATTGTTTGTGTATGTTCCCTTCCTCTAAGGAAGCTCTCTGAAACTTTATTGTGGGAACTGATAGGTCTCACTCAGAGCACTGGCAATTGACTTCTTGTCAAGAAGTTGCATGTAGAGGCCTGTGAGAGTAGGAGTAGTTCAGATACTCTTGCTTAATTTATTCCCTAAATGTTACTTGAAGCTCTTTTGAACCAGGTGTATTGGAAAAAATCAAGTATGCATCTGTCTTTCTGATTTGATTTTGTTGAACTTGCTGTTATTTGTGAAGGCAAAATTTCACAGGCTGGATACTTGAAAAAAAAATTCCTTTTGCTTAGGAAGCAGTTTCTTTGTTAAAGATCAGTTTGGGGTTATTTGTAGTATTTCCAACTGTTTTCATAAGACAGTATGTCTACTTATGAGATCACCAAATAAATCTAACTGCCTTGCTATACACGTCAGAAAACATCCAACTGTGGTTATACCAGAGTTCATCCATGACTTCTGCTGCTTTGGCAAAGTTGACTGCAACTAAACAAACTTCAAAACTGAGAGTGCTGTCTTAAATATTTATATTCTTACTGCGTAGCATAATCAACGTGGCTTCTTTCTTGCCACAGTCGAAGCTGTGTATTTCATAGCAAAATTGCTGCAATATTGAGTATTTCGTCTTGCAAAGTTTATACCGTGATATCTCTTTGGATGATGTTGGGGAAATATTTTCTGTAGCTTGTTTCTTTGAATATTGTCACCCCTCATTACGAAGTTTTGCAAGTTCTGCTTCTGTTGACAAGAACTTCCCAGGCTCCACCCCACCACGTGTTTTAATTGAAGTTTTGACTAACGTGTTCTGTGGTGCATTTGGGGCAGGCTGAGCACACAGTTCACAGAATTATAGGCACTGGAAGGGACTTCTGGAGATCATCTAGTCCAACCCCCCTGCTAAAGCAGGTCGCAGTAGGTCACACAGGAAAGTGTCCAAATGGGTTTTGAATATCACCAGAGAAGGAGACTCCACGACCTCTCTGGGGAGCCTGTTCCAGTGCTGTGTAAACTTTGGTTTACACTGATTAGAGGTTACAACAGTTGTGTTAAGCTTCTGTGTTTTGATTGCACTTGATCGAATTTAAACCTTTATTGGAATTAGTGGTCACCTTCACCCTGCTCCAGGAAATTTAATACAAGAACTTAAGAAAAAGTTATCCTATTTTATAAACAAGAACACCAAGGAAAAGACTAAAAATATGCTTTAGCCAATACTTAATCAAATTATTATGTACTGTACTTGTAAATTTGAAAGCTAAAAACTTAGATGAGCAGTTTGCGATACAAGATTCTTTAACATTTGTGTGTTTATTCTCTTGTGTGTTTTACTTCACAGGATTGAATCAAGTCCTTAGTCAACAAGCAAACCAAGAAGTTAGCCCACTGGATAGCATGATTCAAAGACTTCAGCAAGAGCAGGATCAGAGACGTTCTGGGGAGGCAGGAACTAGTAGTACCAGCCGGATAAGCAGAGGTAAATTGCACAGCTGTGGTGTGGTTTTGGTTTTCCAACTGAACCATCCGACAGTTGGAAAAATGTTAATTGCATATCATTTTGTATGATTTTGTTGAGCTACTGGAGAAGAAGTGCAGAATGATAGGACATCATTCATTTTTCCTGTCGTTTTGCTACTTTTGCAAAACTTCTTAATTCACATGACAGAATTATCTTTGTTTAAGTTGTGTGCTCACTCGGAGGATTTGCAGTGGCTGTGTTGCCTTAGGTGTAACTATTCTGCAGTTTAATCTGGAATTGCCCGTCTATTTGAAGGAAATCTGAATTGTCTCCAAGAAGGAAACAGGAGGGAGAAAGAAGGAAAGGGTTACTTGTATCTCAGAATACCTATTCCGTGTTTTAATGTAGATTACAGGGTAGTTTTCAATGCTTAAAAAAATAAAATAAATAAAAAGAAAAGAATCTTGGTTGATAATCAATCTGAATAAGCAAGAATAATGTGTGTGAAGTGTGGAAAAATGCTTGAATCTTTGTTACGATTGTAGGTGTTTGTAGGATGCTGCATGTGTAGGGTTTTTTGTTGTTGCTGTTATGTTTTTTTGTTTGTTTGATCATTTGGGTTTCTTGTTTGAAAATCTTGCAGTTTGGATTCCTACTACTTTGCAGTATTGTGCCTTCTTTTTTTTTTTTGAAGGTAGAAAATTGTTTAAGGAATGTACTGACTGCATGAGATCCCTTTTTTTTTAATATAAAATCATTTTAGAGAACAGTAGCACAAATTGTCGTCTTGTAAACATTTTCAAAGACATTTTGTAAGAACAGTGAACCAATGAGACTCATGACAATTTATTCCTCTTGAGTGTTGATGCCTCCATTGGCATGATTTTGGTATGACTTTTTAAAACAGAGTTCTGCATCCCTATAGATCATGTTTTGGAAATTATAGGAATTGCTTTAACATTTGCTTTCTCCTGAAATAATAAGTAAAAAAAAAACTTGTTCCTTCTTTCCATTCGTTTTGAAGTTTTCTTTTTGGATGTTACCCTAACCATTTCCAGTTACGTACAACAGTTGCCTTTTGATTTTTTTTTAGCATCTGTAAGTTCTACCTCCGAAGTTCATTCACCACCAAATATAGGATTAAGACGTAGTGGACAAATTGAAGGTGTGCGTCAGATGCATAGTAATGCACCCAGAAGTGAAATAGCAACTGAGCGGGACCTTGTAGCTTGGAGTCGGAGGGTTGTGGTGCCTGAACTGTCTTCCGGTGTGGCCAGGTAAGCAAAGGTCCAGTTTGCAGTACATTTTAATTTTGTGAACTTTGTTAAATTGAACATTGTCATAGTCCTATTTGTGAAGCGTTTCTCTCTTCTGTGGTCTCAATTCTTATAAAATCAGTTTGTGTGAAATAGTTCTTGTTTCCTTGTCACTTGTAAAGTCTTGGAATTGTACAAGTAATGTGAATAAAAATAACGATTTTGCAAATGGTAAAGTAATTTAACTTGTATATGCAGTAGAGTCTAACTGCCTAGATGATTTCTGACTTGTAGCATAGCATTGCAGTATATTTCAACTGCATTTGTTCCTGACATTTTACAGTGCCTGAGGTGAACTTTGATTTTCAAACTTAAAATAACTTTATTCAGTAATATACTCTTGTAATGAATACTTTGATCAGTAAGGCAAAAAACCCTACTAACTGCATTTGAGCTGCTTGAGGCTTTTGAAATAAGATTGAAATTCTTATGTAAACAGAGGATTTTCTGAATGGTTAAATTTTGGAAATATTTTCAAGAGAAGATAATATAGACTCTATGTTGGTGTATGAAGGTGCAGGTTTTCTTTTGATTCAGAAATTGGCATCTTGTAAACAACCAAGAAAGGGTACTTTTCAATTACGTTTTTTAGATTCTGTGTGTATATTTCTCAAGAAAGTTGCCTTTGAATTTAGAACAGTGGCTTTGGGAATGGTTAAGTCAGATGTCCTTTGAACAGAACACAGCAATGTACTCTATTTTTGCCACTTGAAATCTTTATCTGGAAAGGGTAATTTTGAAGCCAGTTCAGGCTCTACACAAAGAAATGACTGTTCAAAGCATGTCACAACTATTGAACATTTATTCCATGACTTGGTAGAGAAGCAGTAGTATTTTTGCTTTAAGGTTAACATCTTAATTTTCTATTTTCAGTAGGCAGGAAGAATGGAGAACGGCGAAGGGAGAAGAAGAAGTAAGGGTGTATCGATCAGAAGAGAAAAGAAAGCATGTAATGAGTCACATCCAGAGAGAGAACAAAATACCTACTTTCTCTAAGGTAAACAAACACTTGTATTTTATCACGATAAGAAGCATAAAATAAATGCTGTTTGTTAGGCCACATGAATTTACATAACTATTCTCAGTTTTAAATTTGAAAACCAGGGGTACAGGAGTCTGTTTATCTCCACAGAATGAGGACATATGTCCATACTGATGTTTCACTGTGTTCTGAATAAACTGAGATTGCTGTTAGAACTCCCCTGCGTGAGAAGCGTTGTGAATCCGGTTCTGGGAATGTGTTTTGCTGTAGGGTGGCTGTCACTGTTGATCAATACATCTTGATGCAGATGTCTAGAGTTTGACATAGTGTTCTGTGGAAATGTGCAATTAAAACTTAAGTCATAGCTCTTTAATGCATTTAAGTTAGTCTCCAATTAAAGAATTGGGTATTTTCTGTCTTGCTGGGCTAATAATTGTTATGCAAATTTCTGTGGTATTTCTTAAATCATGCAATTTGCTGAACCCAGAATGTATTTTTCAGAAAAGAGTGAAAGGGGAAAGAAGAAATAGAAGGGAGCAGGCTGTGCTAAAAATGAAACTGTCATCGTAACTGACTTGATGTTTTCATAAACCTTTGAAAAAAAATTAATGTTACCAGCCTTTAAAGCAATAAGAAAATGAAGTCTGCATATTCTGTATTTACAAAAATGACTTTAGATCTCAGTTTTATGTGTGCATCACATTCTTTTTATGCTCTTACAACCAACCAATAATTTAGCATTTATTTATGCTGAATAACCAACCAGAATCTGTAATGAAAGAAGTAAATGTTAAACAAATAGAAAGGAGAACACGTGCTTTGGTTTCTGTAATATTCTAAAGGAGACTATTTAATCCTTAATTAAGACCTTAGGAAAATAAATGCCTCCAGGATTGCTTGCAAGTTGTCCACTGAAAAGTAAAAATCATGAAGTCAAATGTGGAAAAATCTAAGAAAGCAGATGTATAAACACTGTGCAGTTATTGACCACACACTTAATTCCTGTGATATATAATTAACGTTCTTGGGGAGGAAGAGACTGATACTGAAAGCAATCTGAAATAAATTTCAGATGCTGAGTACTGCTTTCAATTTCTTTCTCAGATTTCTTGCATTTAAATTACCTGCATTGCAATTAAGTGTTTGCTCAAGAATAATTGAACAATTTAATAACTTTTTCTTTCTCTCAGGAACAGTGGAAGATGGGCCTCGCTAATTTTAATAAAGTCGAACTGAGGGGATGTATTTTGATATTGAATTGTAGAGTTTCTTCCTGCTTACTTAAGCTACGGCTCAGTCAAAAAGTCTCTCCTCTGAGAATTTCTACTGGCTTACCCTTGTATTTCTAATTGGTTTACAGTTCTCTTAAAATATCACTGGAGCATAAAAACAGTAGAGTAGAGTAATTGGTCTGGAATTTTGGTTTCAGCAATTGCTTTTATTACATCTTTGAAAGAAAGAAAAGAATAGGGATGTTGTCCCATGTATTCCTTGTAGATATTTATTCCCTTACAATCCTACAGAGGAAAATGTAGCTTAGGAAAAACTTTCTTCATTTTCTTCTGTTAACCCAGAGAAGGGTGTGCTCTTCATTTGTCTCAGGTCTGAATGATTTGTGATCTGGATTCTTATGCCCAGAATGTACAGGTTAAGGGTAAGGCGACTTGGCCAATCCATTAGGCACTTTCTGCCTTTACTCTGAAGAAAGAGTGGATAGTCAAGTAATTCTTGGTGAATTCAGTAACCATTTACAGACATTTACAGAAATCCTTCTGATACCACACACGATACTTCTTTCTTATGGCATTTCAGAAAAGAAAACTGATAATTTGTTTATTCTTTGTTAAATCTTTCTTATTGGAGGACTTGCGTTGATGAGAAGCGTAATGATAATTAAAATCCCTTGAGATAAGCCTCAGAGGGATTCAGATGTAAGTAGATATCAAATGGACTTGAAATAAGCAAATCTGCAGGGAGAAAAGGGTGCTTGATCCCAATTGATAAAGTTTCCCAGTTAGATGAAATGCTGTGATTTTAGTTATTTTTGTTGCTGCGTATAGTTAGCATGAGTACATTCTTGCTTTATAGAGTCAAAACAATAGGAATGGTCATCTGAAATTGTCATCTTCTGTAATGTCTGTAATAACATGAAGGACAAGGGAAGCAAAGCAAGACTGATCTCATTTCAAAAACTGTAGTGAGATATTTTTGATTTTTTTAAAATAGGACTTAACTCAGCAGCTCTTTTGTTGTGTTTCTTTACAGCGACTGTGTGGCTTTAATTACAAACGGTGTTACATTGAAGATAGAAAATACCATTTAAACCTTTCTGATCTTTCAGAAACAGCAGATTTTTATACTTATATCTTGTAGTTTCTATTACAGTGATGTTGAGACTGCGACCCTTTCTGTAGCTTAGCAAATTCTTAAGAGTTTTGTGAGAGTTTATGGTCTAAAGAAGATGGGGATCACTTCAAGCATAATATTGGGGAAACATTACTTTCCGGTAATATTCAAGCCTAAAAGTTACAGTGTAAAGAATTGTAGAATGACATATATTCTACAGTAACATCAGCTAATCTAGAAAAAGGTTAAACATTGTTCTCATTAAATTTCAGTTACGTTTGTGCAGTAGGAAATACTGCACCTGTGAACTTTCTGTTTGTTCATATAATAACGAGGAAGTAATATATTTTTTTCTCTTCTTAATAAAATGACTCAGAAACATGGAAGAAAAAAAAATGAAGGCAGAAATCAATCGTAGCATTTTGGATTTCAAGCCAAAGTGTAGGTTAATAGGGAAAAACAGAGAGCATCTATAATAACTTTTTAAGGAGATTCCAAAGTCTTATTACACATTTTTATTCCAGGGTGTGGTGAAAGTTAGTTGTGAATAACATATTTAACAATACCTGTAGCTTAGCTTAAAGTCTAGTATTTGGCAAACCATTATTTTTAGTTTGTAACATATCAAATGTACTGTTGGGAAAAGCATACACAGACAAAAGAAAACCAACCCCACAATCCAGACTTTCCTTTCTTTGTCTCAAGAAGGCTGTGAGATATCTTGATATTGGGGTTCTAATATTGGGCACTTGCTTGTGACCTACTGCTGCTTAATTTGCTAGTAAAGGCTAATTCCTGTTGTCCTAAGGAAGGAGGAACAATTCTCAGAGCACATCCTGCTGGTGAAGAAACAGTATGATAGCGTATCAAGATTTCTGCAACTCTGTATAAAAGCATAGCAACCCAGTGCTTCTTGGTGGGGTCAAGCTCTTAAGGACAGTAGAACGCAGTGCTTTAATTTGGAAGTTGCTAGGACACCTCTGAGTTTCCACTGTATCGAAGTCCTTCAGCTCTGTCCAGATGATAGGTATCTGTCCCTTTCAAATACAGGAAATACCATCACTTATATTTCACAGAAAAATTGTTCTGAGAGAAGATGTAGTTTCTAATGTATCAATAGATGTGCTCTGATACTGAATGGAAGCCTTGGATATGATAGAAGGTACTTGTCAGCACGTGTGATGGTTCATCAAAGTATACAGAGAGAGTGAGAGTGATGATTGAACCTCAAATCATAGGTAATCTTGGCTTTATTTTCTAACTTCCCATTAGTGTTGAGAGTGCAATTTCAAACTCTTTTCTTCGGAATATCTATTGAAAAAAGCCCTATTGGCTGTGTTCCCTCAGCCATTGTTGAAGAGTTTGGTCATAGTTTCCATTTTGGCAAAAA